>CM070032.1:113356158-113396429 GCA_036250615.1 Ptychadena robeensis | reverse complement strand
CCCAAGAGGTATAGTTAGTACTTATTATTCTATTTTTTTGGTTCTGGTAACTAGTGATGGCCCAACTGCCCGCAAGGCTAACAGTTTGGCCGCACTCCTTCTAGCCGGTGAGCAGTACAGGTGTTCGAGATCCCGCCGGAGGAAGAATCTCCTATGAAACCAGAAGTGACGTCAGTGACATCACATCTGGCTTTTGTAACCAGGAACTATGCGTTCCAGGTACCGGATGTGACATCACTTCCGTTTTCCAGAATCAAATCCCCTGCAGAGAGGCGGGGAATTTGAATCTGCCCACAAACAGCGGACTTCTTTAAAAGTCCAATCACTACTGGTAACTATCATAATCACTACTGGTAACCAGCAGTCATCCAGCAGCTATTTTACCAGCAACTAGTGATGGCCGAACATTGGCCTGGACTGTCCGCGAATGGGCGGGTCGGACTTTTAAAGAAGTCCACCGCCCGCCTTTTCGCGGACACATTCAAATTCCCCGCTTCTAGGCGGGGAATTTGAATCGGAAAAACTGGATGTGACGTCAGTGATGTCACATCCGGTCCCTGGACCGCATCCTGGAACGCATAGTTAAGGGAGCCAGATGTGACGTCACTGACGTCACTTCCTGCTCCGAGCCGGTTTTTTCACTAGAAGACTGGCACGATCTCGCAGGTTCTGATCCTGCCGGAGGAAGAATATAGATCTTCTTCTCGCCGGCGAACGGGGCGGGTCGAACACCCGTACTGCTCGCCGGCGAGAAGGAGGGCGAACATCCATGTTCGCCGCCGAACTGTCCACCTTGCGGGCAGTTCGGCCATCACTGCCAGCAACCAGCAGTTATTTCTTGGCAGGTTTGTTTGGTTAGGTGATTAAAGTGTTAATTTTATGTTAATAGCTGTTGGGGAATATTGAAATGTAGCGCTACTGGACACAACTTGGGGGATGTTTTTTAACAGCTTTAGTGAATATTCCCCTATAATTTTCCACCATACAATATACCATCTACAGTATCCAACCCCTCATATTTTAATTCAGGACATTAGACTGTAAGCTTCTTGCAGTGTCAGATGTATGTTTTCTAATCTTACAGAAGAAACCTGACTGTATTCTTTAGGTGGCTGACCCTACAACCTATTATAGCAGTAGCAGTCATGCAACAGGGTCTAAATTTAAATAATAATAATAATAACGTTAAAAAGTACTATGTATCCTTTTGGATTTATATGACTCGATTATTTTCCCCTTTCTTTTCTATAGCTGTAATACTTCTTTTGTAATATGAGTTATGAGGGGTTACATGCACTCAGTAACTCTTCATAAAAACGTCCCTAAGGACAATGTAGAACTACAGCTGCTAAGTGCTAAAGTCAATAACTGTAAATGGTTGTCACTAAAGCTTTGGCTGATGATTATGATGGTAATGATGCTTTATAGCCCTAATGTCTTGTTTATCTGATCCATCTAAATAATGGCGGAAGAGGATTTACCAGAAACTATTTCTAATATCATCATTTCATTCATATTGCTTTTATTGTACTTTGTCAGTTAAATTAACTGTTAAATTATAGTGTTATTAGAAATCATGTTTTTTTTTTAAATAAATAAAACTTTTTAATTTCTTATATTTATTAAAATAGCGGAGAACCGCTTCTCAGCAACTACAACAATAAAAACAAAAAAGTCACTAAATACTTGTGATAGCTATTAGAAGTATGAAAAGTATGATACAGTAGAGAGAATGCATATTCCCTTTCAAAATGGTTTGTACAAGGAAAGAGCCCCTTTACATTAAGGAACATTAAGTTTTTAACAGAGTACAGAATGCTTTTAGTGGAATTCCAACCTTACAAACCATGCATTAAAGGGTGGGTTGTTAGTTTGTCCAAGTTGGCCTGATTTCTGCTCAAGAAACTGCAAGTGCACCGGGGATGGAGGTGCACTGACATTCGACAAATTGGATGGTAGACCATTGGAGGTTCCCCACCATATGTCATTGGGCTAGAGAGACACTGGACTAAACCATTGCTATATACAGCCATCACATTGTATATGGGTTGTATATGGGTTGCCTAGACAAATAGACAGCAAAATTAATATATGATATTTTGTTGTTTTGCACATGCTCAGGTGAAATATATAATGTAATTTAATTCAATGTAATCTCCAATTTTCAAGAAAAATGTTAAAATTTTGTTTCCAATGAAGAAAGCTAGCTAGTCAACAAAGGTAAATATAAGTGTACCATCAATGTAAATATATATATGAATACTCTTCTGCATATATAGAAAAGCAATTGGAACTCCAGTGGGTTTGGAAACACAGGACACAGGACATAATATTATGTGAGATTTATGATATATCATAGAAAGACCAGTTTCAAGCGGATACTAAGGGAAAAAGATTAAAACAAAACAATGTTATAGTTAATTCTACTATAAAATGATGAACTAATGTGTTCAAAGATCATAGAGTGATCATTAATTTATGGGCTGATTGTTGACAAACTATATGTCATTATAATGGAGTTCATAAGATCAGCAATCCATTAAGAATTTTAAAGTCTAATTTAAAAGGTAAAACAGTATGTGTGGAGCCATGCAACTGTGGTTGTTTTGACCCTGACTGTCCCCCCGTGATCAATAATACCCTATTATAATATATACCATATAATTATGGTTTCAACACTGTGAACTATAAAAGGCAGCGTGGGGATATGAATTTGTTACTAAATAAGCATAATATTGGCTTAAAACTACATGAGACTATACATTATAAATGATTTATTCTGCATTTTCACCTTTAGGTCCTTATCTTAAGGCCCCCATACACGTGTCGGATTCGCAGCGGATTCCGGCACGATCGATTCCGGGCGCGTGCACGCGAAACGATCGTGCCGGAATCGCATGCAGCCCACCTTGTCCGATCGTTCAGGGGCTCAGAATCGGATCCGACGGAGAACCAACATGTTGGTCTTTCTCATCCGATTCTGCCCGGATCAGGGGGAGTTGCCATTTGTGAGGTGGAATCGTGCCGGAATCCGCTCGGACAAGGTGGTATGCTGCGATGGATACTCTTAATTGGCCGATTGATCACACCTGCGATTATCGGCAGAATCGCCGCAATCGATCGGATGATGAATCGATTGGACATGGAATCCGACACGTGTATGGCTAGCTTTAGCACTGAATTTTCTAATGAGATACTTGCTTTTTTATAATCATGAGTAATAAGTCTCAGGAGCAACAGATTTAAAGCTGAAAGTAACTATGAAAAAATTCTACAAGACAGGGTAGAATGATCTATTTAAGGCACTATCTAGACCCCTTCTTGCTTCCTCTGACTGGTTGACTTTGACCTATGAGCACTTGCCTTCCTTCCTTCCTGGACGCAGACCCACCACCAATCAAGCTACCCTCCCTCCAATGCTTTCAGCTTGGCTCTGGGTAACCAAATTGCATGTGTTTATAACTACAGCAGGTTAAAAACAAAGTGATTTAACTTGTGCTGCAATACTCACCTTTATTCTAGTGCTTATGCCTACAGAAGAGTCTTGGGTTGAATGACAAGTTTCATGTTACCCACTTCAATGAAACCTCTACTAGGTAAGTGTCATCTAGAACCTAGGTGCCCAACCTGCGGCCCAAGGGCCGCATGCGACCCTTTGGGTGTTGTTTAGCGGCCCTCCTTGGTCCTCCACTAGAGATGGTCGAATTCTTCGACTTCCTAACTTTGTGAGCTTATTGCAAAGCCCCTGAAAATGGTATCATCACCAAAATGCTGGAGATGTAGAGAAGGGTTAGAGGAAAATTTGAAAAAAGAAAGTTTTGCTCTAGCACATGTAGTTTTTGCATAAATTAAGTTCAAAGTTAAAGTCTAAATTCCGATTTTCGAAATTTTTACTTGACTTTGAACTTAATTTGTGAAACAACTATTTGTTTTTTTTGCTGTATACCCCCAACCCTTCTCTACATTCCCAGCAAGTTTGGTGATGATACCATGCTCGGGGCTTTGCAATTAAGTCAAAACCGTGGAAATGGTCGAATTTTTGAAAAAAATTTGACCATCTCTATCCTCCACATGCGGCCCCCAAAACCAAACTGTTAAAACATAGGGCATAGCAACTCACCTGTGAAGTGGTTACACGCTGGCCCAGCTTTTTAATCAACTTTGGTGGTCCTACATCAGTAAAATTGGCAATGTTGATCAGGGAAACCAGGTCTACATATGACTTCTGCACCCAGGGGCAGGAGGGGGTGTAGGTGCTGTTGGGTTTTGACCGCCAACAGGATCTGGTCCACCACCTGCTGAGATATGTTGACAGAGGGAGGGTCTTGATCGATGTTATGTGCGGCCCTTTAGTGATGCCGAGGGCGGCACTTGTGGCCCTAAATATCAACTCAGTTGCCCACCACTGATCTAGAACTTCAACTTCATATGGTTGTCTGTAAACAACCCACACCCACAGCTGCCTGGGGAACACATTTGGTGTCCCCCTGGTAGATTTTTGTGCATTTAGTTAACATGGGGGCATTTGTCAATACAGTGGACCCTTGACTTACGAACTTAAATTATTTTGGTTGTAGGTCAAAACCATTTTTTCCATAGGAAAATGCAATGCAAATGACAACAATCCGTTATATTTTAGGATTTACAACTTACCACTTTCCTTAGCTTTTCATAATAAAAAAAAGATGTAAAATATGTGAACATACAAGAAAAACCAATAATATTCCAAACTTTATAGCAAATAGTTATAACATGTTCCTAGCCTACCAGAAACAACATTTTAAGACTCTTTTTTCTGCTCAATTGTAATTGGCCTTATATCTCTTTTTTCCCTCTGTCCTACCTTTTTTGGGGTCATGATGCACTGATCTACCTCAGCACAGAGAGAAATTCCTAGACATCTGTGGGGTACTTGATCACGCCCTCGTGTATGCTCATATATCTGGGCTCAGAGGCAAGTTTCTGGACACCTCTGGAATCCTTGGGCGCAACTCCCAGGCAATAGTGTTTGTACTGGCTGTACAGAAGTCTATCTTTTAAAGCGTCATTAACACTTTCTGCCACTGGAAGACATCTGAAAAGCATTAAACAAATTTTGGTCATAAATCAAAACTTTGGCCGTATGTTGAAATGAACATTTTTGTTGTATCTCAAGCTGATTGTATCTCGAGCCGGTCATATCTTGAGGGTCCTCTTTACTTCATCAAGTGCCACCCAAGTGCACTGTTTGCAACTTCTGCACACAGAAGCTGGCAGTCTGAAGCTGCCCTGAAAATGCAATTATGAATGTAGCTTAAATGACACTCACGTTCCATTATCTATAGTCCACAACTAAAGACTGCACACCAGCAGACCAGCTACATTACAAAAATTGGTAAGTAAAGCTGAACTTTATGGTGCTGGAGAGCTTTTCTATTTGCAGCAGTAGGTCCTGCTACCACTTATAGTTGTAATGTGAAGGACAAGATGGGCAAAGATATATAAGCTTTGGCAGGTAACGCAACTCACTGTGTAGTTAAATAGAGAGTTCAGATTTAGGACCACCCAGACAGTTTTCCAGAGTGATGGAAAGCTCACGCCATGAAGCTCTCCACAGTTACTAGAACACAGAGCAGAATGAAGACCTGTATATAATAAAGAGAAACCTTATAAATGTGAAGACCTAAGATGCATCAATTCTACTATGTAGTCATAGAAACAGTGAACAGTGGACAAAGAATGGGGCTTAGGCAAGTGATGGTATTAAATGCAACTTATTGTGAGAAAATGAAATCAGTTTGGCAAGTCTGAAAGACATGGCTATGATTTACATGCACAAAACCTTCAGAATGAAAGAAACATTCTCATAGACTGAGAGCATTAGCATTCCAGTCTGTATTACAGTATTGTACACCAAGGCTCTTCTTCATTGTACCGATGTGAAAGGTCAGTTTGACAGCACAATGGCATACTTCAAATGCATTTGTAAGCCCTAAGTAGCAAAAGTGGCATTAGAGATAGAATTGGTATTATAAAAATATGCATAGTTGCTGAAATTAGTTTTATGCTCAAAAAACTATCCCTGGGAGTTCATTAAGCACTTGAATAGAAACATGCTAGGTGCTATTCATCCTCCAGCCATTCTTCTCAAAATTCCCATACATGCTTTCCATGACCGGGACCAAATCTAACCCACACTCTGATGATATTTGGCCCGCTGGATTGCTATTTTATTTAAGAAAAAAATTTTTTCCCCTCAAATTCAAAGTAAATTAGTAAATTTGAGAATTGGTGATCTCCAGTCATTATTACCTTCATTAGAAAAAAGATTTTCACAATAAAATGCAGATATTTGCAATATTTTCACCATCATCAACACTGTGTACTGATGTATCTTAAATATTTATTGTTACAAAGATAAAGCACTATATTAGAGATCTTCGATTTCTCGAAGTGACTATATTTGCAATAAAAATTCATCCACCCAACACTACTTATTAGGAACCTCAAAACTCTTTGAACTGTTTTGTACTGCAATATTGTTTCAATTTTTCCTAACCTTGTTGACTTTTTTATGGTTCCATTATGTTATAAAGTGTCTTAAGCCTCACTAATCAATTATGTTTTTTTTTTTCAAACATGGATTGTTTTTATGCATGAATAGCACTTCCTCTATACTCATGCTCTATACTTGCACTAACATTTTTTGACCTTACCATTGTAAAGTGAAGTATGTCTCCTTTACTGCTTTGTGGTGTTTGACTTCTCCTGTCTGATCGAAGGGCAGTTTACTTAATGTATAAAACAGAGCAAAGGTGTTTGCACCATATCTAAAGGTTACTCTTCAGTGTATTATTTGCCTTTTGATATTTTAGAGTATAAAATAACCCTTCTCTCCATACAAATCCTCATTAATTAATTACGTCTGTCCATCTTAAAAATGATCATTAAAAAGTGAAATATTATTCACAATGTGTTAAAAAAAAGATTTATTCACTCAGTTAAAGATTACAAAGAACAACTTTTCTTTGGGGGGTTGAGAAGTGATGGCAGAAGAACGTGTGGCCCATAAGAGACGCCTGGGTACCCAGCTGGTATAAGGATTGCTGCTGGATTTAACATGTATTTGTGGTTTCTACTAGCACAGAACCTCCCTGGGGTTTTATAATACTTTGCCCAACTTTGTGTTATTGTAGGCCTTGTCACACTGGGTTTTTGTCCTGGGTGGTATGTTTGATGCTGACATATTCCCTGTCCGGACACTAAGGCTTAGTCTATTGCCTGGGCATCCGGGATGCATCAGTGTTACACATTGAATGGATATATACCAAGAACCAAATGTAGTGACCAAAGTCCCAATTAAAACATTTAGAAAATATGAGGTGGAACAAAGCCTGACCTCGAATGGTGGCACCTGTCTGTCAGTGTATACTGGCAGACAACTGGGGGACTGTTTAACTGGTCAGTGTGTGATCACCTTAATGGGAGCACATGAAAAATTCAAAAACAGGTCGAATGAAAATGAAATTTATTTAAATTATTTCACACAGTATGAGATGAGATCCAGTACAATCATGTATTTGATGGATCTTATCTCTCAATAAAGTTATACACAATTGAACATATATCCTGTACAATTGCCTCAACGCGTTTTGCGGTGTTGTACCGCTTCTTCAGGAGGAGTAAAAGTTTTTATTCTAGAGAGAAACATAATGACATTAGCGGGTCAAGCCAATAATAGGTTCTAAGTTAAATATCCTTACTATATGGGTAAGTATGGATTGTGTGATATCTTTAGGTATAGGGCCCGTCCGGGGGCAAGGCGCAAGGAGAGAGAGGGGGGCCCGAAGAGGGAAGGAAAGGAGCGGGTGGGGGGGGTACGGGCGCCTATGTTTTCCCCATGCAGGTGTACCCCTGAGGTGTCACCTCCCCTGGGAGCAGCGTCACAATCCGCCACTCCCTACATTGGGCGCAGTGAGCCGCTCCACCATGCTGGAAACTGATTTTTACTTTTCTAGGCTCACAGGATCACATCCCTCTGTTCATCTCTTCTCTTGTTTTTCTCCTTCTGATTTATTTCTTGTCATTTCATTGTCTGGATCTCCCTCTCTTTATCTCTCTTTCACCAGCCATGCATTTATACATTTTAATTGATGTACATAGAAATCACGCATTCTCACATTATTGGGCATACACAGTTATACTGTGTTGTATCTCCATTCTAATGTATTGTACAGCACTGCGTAATATGCTGGCGCTATATAAATAAATGTTAATAATAATAATAATAATAATTTGGCGAGGAATCAGTAAGAGCAACGCGGCAGATGCTCCCCCTTCCCAGAGAAAGACGCTAGGGCCTCCGTCTGCCCCTCCGCCGCTGGGCCTCATCTTTTTCCTCCCCCCCGTCGCTGCTTTCCTTTCCTCTTCGGGGCCCCCCCCCCCTCTCTCTCCTCCACCTTGACCCTGGGCGGGCCCTATACCTACAGATATCACACAAAACGGTATACATACTTACCCATATAGTAAGGATATTTAACTTAGAACCTATTATTGGCTTGACCCACTAATGTCATTATGTTTCTTTCTAGAATAAAAACTTTTTCTGTTACTCCTCCTGAAGAAGCGGTACAACCGCGAAACGCATGATTGTACTGGATCTCATCTCATACTGTCTGAAATAATTAAAATAACTTTCATTTTCATTCGACCTGCTCATTCGACCTGCTCCCATTAAGGTGATCACACACTGACCAGTTAAACAGGTGCCACCATTCGAGGTCAGGCTTTGTTCCAACCTCATATATTCTATGAGTGTTACACACCCAGGGTTTAGGGCATGTAAATGCAATTTAAAACCTATGGCCATGATGTGTTAAATTCATACCGTAATAACAACACTTGTTGTACAAGTCACTCCCACTTCATATACGCTACACATCATGGCCTATGATGTGTCTGTGTAAAGGCATGTCATTGTTGATAGAAAACTGTGGCCATCTTCCCCATGCGGAAATTCCCATGTTCGGTCTTGCCGGACCTGGCATTTTACAGAATTTTCTTTCTGGCCTTGATACTTGTAGTGGGTATTTGTTGGCCCTGAATCTTGTAGGGGATTATAATTGTTTCTGCTCACACTTGCTGGTATCTATGCTGGTACTGACATTTACTTAGCGTTATCACTGCTAGTCCTGATATTTGCTAGCGGTTGTTGTTGGCCCTGACACATGATTAGGGTTATCAATAGTGTTGCTATTGCTGTCGCGTATAGCAAGAATAGAGCTTTTTTTATTTTACAGTTTCTCAAGGCTCCATTTTATCTAAATCATACTAAATAAAGAATGAAGGGTGCAAGGCATACAAATTACAGTGGGGCAAAAAAGTATTTAGTCAGCCACCAATTGTGAAAGTTCTCCAACTTAAAAAGATAAGAGACAAAGTGGGGGGGGGGGGGGAGAATCCAGGAAATCACATTGAAGGATTTCAAATGAATTAATTGGTAAATTTCTTGGTAAAATAAGTATTTGGTCACCTACAAACAGGCAAGATATCTGTCTCTCACAGACCTGTAACTTCTTCTTTAAGAGGCTCCTCTGTCCTCCACTCACTACCTGTATTAATGGCGTCTGTTTGAATTTGTTCTCAGTATTAAAGATACCTGTCCACAACCTCAAGCCGTCAAACGCCACTATGGTCAAGACCAAAGAGATGTCGAAGGACACCAGAAACAAACTTGTAGACCTGTACCAGGCTGGGAAGATGGAATCTGCAATAGGCAAGCTGCTTGGTGAGAAAAAATCAACAGTGGGAGCAATAATTAGAAAATGGAAGACATACAAGACCACTGATAAACTCCCTCGATCTGGGGCTCCTCGCAAGATCTCACCCCATGGGGTCAAAATGATCACAAGAACAGTGAGCTTAAATCCCAGAACCACATACGGGGAACCCTGCAGTGTTAGAAGTGTCCCCCTGCTTAAGCCAGTACATGTCCGGGCCTGTGTGAAGTTTGCTACAGAGCATTAGGAAGATCCAGAAGAGGATATCATATGGTTAGATGAAACCAAAGTAGAACTTTTTGGTAAAAAATCTACTTTTGGAGGGAGTTTAATGTCCATATAACCCAGCGTCAGCCCAAAACATTACTGCTCTAGAGGAGATCTGCATAGAGGAAAGGGCAAAAAATACCAGCAACAGTGTGTGACAACCTTGAAAAGACTTACAGAAAACATTTGACCTCTGTCATAGCCAACAAAAGGGATATAACAAAGAATTGAGATAAACTTTTGATATTGACCAAATACTTATTTTCCACCATAATTTGCAAATAAATTCTTTAAAAATCAGACAATGTGATTTCCTGGATTCATTCCTCCTTTTCTGTCTCTCATAGTTGAGGTGTACCTATGATGAAAATGACACACCTCTCTCATCTTCATAAGTGGGAGAACTTACACAATTGGTAGCTGACTAAATACTTTTTGCCCCACTGTATCTATTGTGAAGCAACACTCCACCACTGACCAGTCCCATCATCCTTTGTGGGGGTAGGGCTCTCGGCTACTCTGTACTCTGTTTGTGCTAGCGGTTTAGGTGTGTGTTTGCATACTCCTGAGTTCCAGAGCTTTCCAGGTCTGTTTGCCTCTGCAGGCCTGGACACCATGCTCCTCCAATCTCCAGGGGCCACAGTGGAGGTGATTACCAGCCAAGTTGTTGGATGCTTGAGTTGGAAACAAGCTGAGGAGAGAAGACTGGCCATGACCCAGAAGCTTTATGATGAGAAGCTGCAGAAGGTAGCCAGCCGGCCTCTACAAAGACCTCCTATGCTGCCATAGCAGGGCTAAGCGGGTGACCAGAGCTAATCATGACGCGCATGTACCTTACTTTAAGCTCCGTAACCTGGTGCAATTAAAATGGACAAAAGGGGGTTCTCCCCCCAGCAGGACGGACATTGTGAATCTCATCCTGAAGATGGGGTTCACTGTAAGTGACATTTTTGCTTTTATTTCCCCAGAAGGGAGCGGGGAATACGATTTGTCCTTTGTTAGGCCTCAGGGCCTGGACACATTTTGGGAGAAGTATGAGGACTTCTGTAAGGATGACTCTGCCTGGGAAGGGTTAATACCCCACAGTGACCGGCAGAACCTGGTGAAAACCATCACCATTCTGCGGAATGAGTCCATCCCCTCAGCGGATTGGTCAGTGTGGTTGGGGAGGTTTGGTGAGGTTGTGACCCCCTTGAGGAAGGTTTTGGAGGATTTTGGCATATGGACGGGTGCGTGATAGGCAAATGTGAGGTTGAGGGTGATTGGGAATGTTGTGCAGCATGTCCCCTCCTCTGCATTCATAGGACAGGACCGAATTGTGGCGTTTTACCCCAGGCAGCCCAAACTTTGCCACAAATGTGGAGAGAGGGGGCACTTTGCTGCTGTGTGTGATATAAGAAAGTGTTCCTTGTGCCAGAGCCTGGGGCATCTCACCAAGGACTGTAACACCAAGCAATGCAACCTCTGTGGCCAGGAGGATCATTTCTAGGTCCCCCATTTGTAGAATGTCAGTCTCTGGGTGAGCGGCTTTCTTCTCTGTCCTGGTCATTCCCGTAGATTTTGGATGATGACTAATTTTAATGCATCGGGGGTGTAGGGGGGGCTTCTTGACCTTGGGTTGGGTGGTCTGATGTTTTCATGTTATTTCACTGTGTAGTCGGTTAAATTGTTTGTGTATTATCTGTATATTTGTATATATTTATTCTTGGTATATATGTGTATATGTTTTATTGTTTGCATGTCTTTCAATAATGACATCTGGAGAAAGGTGTAAATCTGTACAAAGCGAATATGATTCCCAACTTAACCTCCCTAGTGCTATGCCCGAAGCCAGTTCGGGCAAAAGGACGCTGCAACTATCGATACGCGCCAACTGGCTTCAGGCACGGCGCGGGAGCTCACCTGGTCCGACTGCCGTCTCCAGCGACATCCTCGCCGGCTTCTCCCGGGTTCCCCAGTGACGTCACGGAGGCGGGACCCGGGCTTAAAGTAAATTTTTTTTTCTTTTGAACTGGATCAGAGAAATGTCATTATCTAAACCAGTTCAAAAGTGGATCCAGCAAGCAGAAACGCTGCGGGAGCATTCCTGCATCTGGATCCACCTCCGGTTGGACCCGAGTGTCTCCGGAAATAGCCGATCTCTCCGGCTATTTCCGTGATCGGCACTCATGTGCCGATGACGTCACAGCCCGGGCGGGAGATTTAAAATTGAAAGGTACATGAAAAAAAAATGTCTTAGATTTTTTTTTCTGATTAGGTTACATTTGTTTTTGGGACCCCATCCAAAGTATCAGTTGTCGAATCACAAATGGTGTATTTCGATTCGAAAAACGATTGACCATGGTGTGATGATGTCATCATGCTGCGGTCAAATGTTCGATAAACGCCCACAGAGCATAGCATCTGTTGCCGGTTTAACCTCCCTAGCGTTACGTCCGAAGCAAGTACTGGTGCAGTCTGATCGTGAATCAAACTGCACCCATGCCGGAATTGGGTGCAACCGCTGGCTTTCTGTGTGCCTGCAGCATTTCTACAGAACTGCAGGCAAACAGAGCCTTTCCACCCCCATCGGCGTCACCGGGCGGAAAGGCAAAACACTGCATCACTTTTGGTACAGAAATCAGGACCTCAGTGAACCGCCAGGGAGGTTAAACAGTTATCTTAAGAACAATCCTATTTGGATATCTTTTTCTGGTGATGACAAATGCAGATATAAGTATCTGTAAATGTCTTTATACCCATTCCTTTATAAACCTTAGATGAAGGTTGCAAAACATAATTGATAATTAGACCTCTTTAGATTCTGCTTGGCTGCTGGTTTTAAAAAAACTTGCTGTCGTTTAGTATATTATGTCATGTCAAATAATATATTGTACCTTTAAATCAACCTTGTTAAGAAAATTAACAAACTGAAAATTACGGTATTAGGATTTTTAAACAGGATTAAGAAAAAGCTCTTGTTGACAAGCAGAATGGCCCAGCTATCTGGAAGCCTAGTGAGTCTGCATGTCATACAAGTAAGCATTTGACTGATAGGTATATGAGTGTATTACAGCAGCTGCTCCAGCAATACTCAGGCATGTGTCACAGATACAGATACTAGTCACAAAACATCCACAGCGGGGTCAGCCATGGCTACATTCCAAGGAGGATTCCATACATTGCCAGGCTCCACCAAATAGCGGGAAGTGTTAAGAACAGATGGAAAGCAATAAAATGTAGCACATGGTCCACCCTGTACACAGTACTTGAGTATTTCAAAGTCACTTGAAATCTAGTGTTGGAGGGTCTGTTTATCCAGATCATCTGGGATAAGGCTATCATTTCATTCTTTGATCTGAGGATTTACATAGCTCTTGCTTCTGTTCTAGTTAGGGCAATGTTTCGCAACTGTTCGCCCATACATTTTTGCAATGTATTTAGTTTCATTTAAACAGTTGTTTTTATTTAGTCATGATAACAAACTTTATTGAGAAGTGTCCGGATGTGGTCAAAAAAGGATATGTCTGATTATGAACAGCTGTTAGTTTATACGAGGAAGAACTTCCAACATGTAGACCTTCAATGGGCACATTTGGGGCATTTCATACAGACAGCTACAAATTAGCCTTCCTTATGTGACTTTCTGGAATACAGCACATTTAAAATGACTTATATATGAACTTTCTCCATTAGCACTTTGTGGTCCTTTTAATAAGACAATTCATTGTAGAGTAACAGTTGCCCATTATAATCTATTTATATATAAGTCATCCTACATGCTATTTAGCCATTTGAATTAGAGATGTCTCACCCACCAATATTTGCCATCCAAGAAATGTGCATTATTTGCATTCATTTAAAATAATTTTAGAACGCTTGTTTATTCCGACTATTTAGACTATTGCAGCTGTTGGCAATGCCACCCTTTCTATGTCCTTCACATTGTTGATGCATATCTGCAGTGCATCATATCAATTTCTAATGAACAGGCTCAGGATAGATTGTATAATTTAAGTTATGTTTTTAATTTCTGCGTGACTAAGGGCATAAGGGCACTTTTACACTATATGCATTTTTTTAAAGCATGTGTTTCTGCATATATAAAAAAACACATGCTTTTTTTACATTACATCTGCCTTTGTGTTTTGCATTTGCGTTTTTGAACAAATCAGTGAAAAATATATCAAAAATGCATACAGCAGGACATTTTAAAAAACACACGTGGAAACACTATGTTTTAAAAAAACACATGCAGTGTGAATTGTCACATTGGTTGTCTATGTAAAAACACGCGCAGTAAAAAAACACAACGCATATAGTGTGAAAGGGCCCTAAAAGACTTAATATTTATGGCAATTACAATATAAGCCAGGTCCAAATCTTTCCAATTAGCATTTAAAGTACAAAGTAGAAACATCACTATCTGCCTCTCACCAACCAATTTCCATTGCGTAGTCATATTTTTCAACAATGGACCAATGCCATTTTAGGGAAATCAAGTATGTTTTTAGTATAAGGGAGCAAATTAGACTGCCCAAGGGAGTCCATTAAAAATAGGGAGATATATATAAGTTACTTGCAGATCGTGTTATTGGGGAGAATCAAGCCTTGGGCCCTAGAACATACATGGGTTAGCTTTGAAAATCTTTATACAGATAAAGATGTTATTATAATGTATTGTGAGGGATTAGCAGTAGAGCAGCAAGGTAGTGGACCCCCTGGATGGTTCCACAGCTGGTGAAAGAGGCACAGCATATGAGATTTTAAGGTTTATTGTGCAAGTCCATATACAATGTGTACAGCAAGTAGGCAGTAAAATCCAAAGTAAACAGTAGTCCACAGAAACAGAGGCTTTGTAGCTTAACACATAGAGTTCTTGTTTGCCACACAGGTACAAGCTGCTTCCCAGTCACCCACAGTACTGGTTCCAGGGTGGAGCATTTGACTGAGCAGGTGAGAAGGCTATATAAAGCTGTAAGAGCAAACAGGACATAGCTGTAATTACCATGAACCAGGCCCAGCAATTCCAGCTCCCTCTGCTGGTCAGATAGGAAAGTACTCGGCATACTGCCGGTATCTGGGACACACATATGTAATGACACGCTCTGTAAATAAAAGGTGTGGCTGCAATTTGGATTTTTGTTTGATCAACTTAAAAAAAATAGTTTTAAGTTGATCAAACGGAAATATCGAACTGTGTATGGCCTCCTCTAGGTTTCCCTTTCTATAGTAACCCTGATCACCATTGTTGCTAAAAATTTGATGAAAACAAGTGATGAGAATTCATATGTTTTGAGTTAGCCCTAGAACAGGTATAGAGCTATAAAGTTTCTTAATGGGGACACTTGTTCTTGTGACAACTGTTTATGAGAGCAATATCCAATTGGAAATATATTCACTCCAGGACAAGATGTGGAAATCTCCATTATGATTCGCAAAAAAACAAAAACTGATAGCAGTTTTGATCATTTTCTATGTTATTATAAATATACAAGTTTTAGCTTTAATAAATTAAACATGATCATTGGGTAAATGTGACAAAGTTTTCATTTTACTCAAATGCATTCAGACATTTTAAAAAGATTTTGGTCTCAAGCATAAAAAAGCTTTTATAATTTAACAATTCATGAACTGAATTTTAATGTTCTATAAAAAGGTAAGCAATCATAACTTTAAATCATCTAATCCGCAACATTTAGGGTGGAATTTCCATTTAAATATATACAAGATAAAGTTACACAGATGCAGTTTATTGGTCATAAAACTGCCACCCAAGCGTTTCTAGTGCTTTCAATATGAACAAGATTCTTACTAGCGTAAAATGTTTAAAGTGCTTGTTGAGGACATGGCAATACTAATAAGGTAATCCAGCGTCTGACACGTGCCTAAGTTACAAATAGGATTTATCTATTCTATCAAATCTTTGTTATAGATGCACAAAAAATTGTAAACAAACATTTTAAATATTAAACTGATAAACAAACACATCACAACCATGTAGCTTGAATGACCTCCATTCTGGTTACACAAAAGTCATTAAACTGTTCCTCAGTAGAACACTCCAGCTATTTTACTGATATACTGTACAAGGCAAACTTTAGAGTTCTGTTTAGTGTTCCGCTGATCATATGTTTAATACTTTCTATTCTGTAAGTAAAGGGAGCTTTTTTATTGTAAATCATGTATTGTGAGTCATCTCACTCCATAATAATTACATCTGATGTTTATGAGCCACCCACTGTATAATCCAATCTTCTTAAGGCAACAGTTTACTCCTGCTTAGAAAATTACCAGAAATTACTATCATATGTTACATTGCCTTGCTCATCACAATTCCAAATCTCTTTTGTAAATGGCTGCAAATGCTCCTAGTAGCCAGTTATTGGTAATTCCCTTACAGTAGTCCATGTGGGAAAAATAAACCTGTTTAAAGGCTTGTACACTGACTAAAAAATGCTGGGAATACACAGCTCGATATCCGAGCCGTTCGAGATATCTCAGAAGCAGAGCGATGACGTCATCACGTTGCAGCCAACCTTCCCCTTTATTGAGCAGCAGCTCCTGTCGTTTCTACCCATACACAGTTCAATTTGTGCATAATAGAGCGCCATGAACGCACAGGGTGTTCTATTGTGCAAAAATTAAACAGCGTATTCCTACCTTTGCTATCACCGGCAATGATCTTTTGTGATCATTTCTAGTGACAAGAAAAGAGCCCTGTAGCACTAGACAATGGGTGATCTGCCATATCACCAAAAGACCCTTGCTAAAAAAAATGTATACATCCTACATGTTCACTTGTTGGATTAACTTAGGCAACATTTTATTCACATGAAAGGTGTTTAACCTCCCTAGCGATATGCCCGAACCCAGTTCGGGCAAAGGGAAGCTGCAGTTATCTTAAGAACAATCTATTGGATATCTTTTTCTGGTGATGACCAAAGGAGATATAAGTATCGTAAAGTCTTTAACCCTTCCTTTAGACACCTTAGCTGAAGGTTGACAAAACACCCCTAATGATAATTTAGAACTCTTTTTAGATTCTGCTTGGACGTGGTTTAAAAAAACTTTGGGTCGTTTAGTTATATTATGTCAGTCAAAATAATATATTGTACCTTTAATCAACCTTGTTAAGAAAATAACAAACTGAAAATTACGGGTAGGTATTAGATTTTTAAACAGGATTAAAGAAAAAGCTCTTGTTGACAAGCAGAATGGCCCAGCTATCTGGCGCCTAGTGAGTATGCATGTCATACAAGTAAGCATTTGACTGATAGGTATATGAGTGTTATTACAGCAGCGGCTCCAGCAATACTAGGATGTGTAACAGATACAGATACTAGTCACAAACATCCACAGCAGGAGGTCAGCCATGGCTACATTCCAAGGGGATTCCCTATCATTGACAGGCTCACCAAATAGCGGGAAGTGTTACGAACAGACTGGAAAGCAATTAACATGTGCCCATGGGTGCAACCCTGTAAACAGTACGTGAAGTATTTCAAAGTCACTGGAAATCTAGTGTGGAGGGTCGGTTTATCCAGATCATCTGGATTAGGCTATCATTTATTCTTTGATCGGAGGATTTACAGAGCTCTTGCTTCTGTTCAGTTAGGGCAATGTTCGCAAGGTTCGCCATACATTTTGCCCAATGTATTTTAGTTCATGTAAACAGTGGTTTTTATTAGTCATGAGAAAAACTTTAGCTGGACAGTGTCCGGATGTGGTCAAAGCGGATATGTCTGATTATGAACAGCTGTTAGTTTATACGGGAGCAACCTTCCAACATGTACGACCTCAATGGGCCACATTTGGGCATTTCATACAGCGCTACAATCTCCAGCCTTCCTATGTGACTTTCTGAATACAGCCATTTAAAATTGCACTTATTATCATGAACCTCTTCTCCATTAGCACTTTGTGTCCTTTTTAATAGGACAATTCCCATTGTAGGTTGAGTAACAGTTGCCCCATTATATCTATTTATTATAAGTCATCCTCACATCGGCATTTAGCCTTGGCAATTAGAGATGTCTCCACCCACCACACATATTTGCCTCCAAGAAGTGCCCTATTGTCATTCATTAATAATTTTAGAACGCTTGTTTATCCGACTATTAGACTCATTGCAGCTGTTGGCAATGCCCACCCCTTTCTATCCTTCACATGGTTGGCGCATATCTGCAGTGCATCATCTCAACTTTCTACTGACACAGGCCTCCAGGATGCATTGTATAATCTTAGTGATGTTTTGTTCTGCGCTGACTAAGTGCTAAGGGCCTTTTCCACACTCATATGCATTTTTTTAAGCACCTGTGTTTCGGCCCTTCTGGCATATATAAAACACACCATGCCTTTTTTTTCATCATCTGCCTTTGTGTTTTGCATTTGGCTTTTTGAACAAATCAGTGGAAAATATATCACAAACTGCATACAGCAGGGGACATTTAAAAAACCACACGTGGAAACCCTATGTTTTTAACAAACCACATGCAGTGATGAATTGTCACATTGGTTGCTCTGGTTAACAACACGCGCCCGTAACAAAAACACCCAACGGCATATCAGTGTGCACGGGCCCTACAGACTTAATATTTATGCAATACAATATAGCCAGGTCCAAATCTTTCATTAGCATTGAATCACTTTTGGTACAGAAATCTGCACCTCAGTGAACCGCCAGGGAGGTTAAAAATGGAGCCAAAGCTGCAAATGTGTCTTTTGTTAAACCATATTCTGAGGCTACAAAAGCCCATCTTTCTCAAGTGTTATGCCAATAACAACAATCTGTTCAGGCCCTGAGGAAGCAAAGCAGCCCCAAACCATGATGCTCCTTCCGCCATGTTTTACAGTGGGGATAATGTTTTGTTGGTGTGCTGTGCCTTTTTTTCTCCCCACATAGTGTTGGGTGTTTTTTCAAACAACTCAAGTTTGGTTTCATCTGTCCACAGAATATTTTGCCAGTAGTGCTTTGGAACATCCAGGTGCTCTTTTGCAAACTTCAAACATGCTGCAATACATATTTTTTTTACAGCAATGGCTTCCTCTGTGGTGTCCTGCCATGTACTCCATTCTTGTTTAATGTTTTCCTTATCGAAGTTGTGTCAACAAAAATGTTTGCATGTGCCAGAGATTTCGGGAAGTCTTTAGCTGGCACTCTAGGATTCTTCTTTACCTCATTAGGCATTCTGCGCTGTGCTCTTGCAGTCAACTTTACAGGACGTCACGCCTAGGGAGAGTAGCAACAGTGATAAACTTTCTTCATTTGTAGACAGTCTGTGTTATCATGGACACATGAACATCAAGGCTTTTGGAGATACCTTTGTAACCATTTCCAGCTTCATGCAAGTCAAAAACAATTTTTGATCATAGGTCTTCTGAGAGCTGGTTCACATCAGACAGTGCTACTTGAAACCAGTAAACCTAAAACTGGTGTGTGTTTTAAAGGGCAGGACAACTTTCAGCAACACATCCAAAATCACCACACTGATTGAACTCTAGGTTGGCTCACTCCTGGCTCCAATTAGCTCTGTCAGAAGTCATTAGGCTAGGGGTTCACATACTTATTCCACCCTGCACTGTGAATGTTTACATGTTATGTTCAATCAAAGCATGAAACATATCATGTTTGTGTAGTATTTTTTAAGAAGACCGGGATTTTCTTTTTTTGTGACTTACATGAAGATCAGAGCACATTTTATTATTTGTAAAACTCCACGTAATCCTAAAGGTTTCACATAAATTTTATTGCAACTGTATAGGTATTACATGTATGTACTCGCTATATATATATATATATATATATATATATATATATATACACACACACACTTGTCCCTTCCTCGAACGTCTGATTTCTGATTGTCTGGCAGTGGTAGAGTAGGGTGGGGGCACTGTGTGCAGAGGGAGAAGAGAACTGACAGCCCAGAGAACCAAAGAGTGCTGCAGATCTTTCCTTTCTCTGACTCCAGCCCACAGAAAGGATTCCAAGTGCCATCTATGCTAACTTTACTGGAGAAAATTCACACAAGTTCCTTGACTGGTTTGTCAGCTGTTCATCTCTATGTACCCTTGCTTCTCTTGAGGATACTTTAGTAGTCAGCAAATAATGTGCTAGCTGACAGTTCTAGGTAACACTTGAACTCTCAATGCTCTCCTCCACCAGCATCTACCTCAGATCGGAGCACTCGTAGCAGCATGGAATGTTAAATCTGCGCTTACAGGGCTCCGATTTTCGCCAGGCGGCTCAATCTCGTCCTGTGCAGTACCAACAGGACAGCACTGGATGAGATAGTGTCGTCAGGAAGGGCAGGGGGGTTAATACATTTCCAGGTTAGATACAGCCCGCTAGCTTGATTTTATCTAATGTGGTGAATTTTCTAATTGCAAGAAGCTCACATTAAGCAATAACAATAAGCCATTTCAGTGCAAAAGCCTGTAAAACATCATTCGACTGAACAGATGAATTTTAGCTTTAAACTTAGTAGTCCACATCATCCCACCGCAAGTCTCCAAACACACACTGGTCATGCTGTTCCACATATAATAAACGATTTAACGCAAGATTTTCTTGTTTGATATAGGTAAAACACTGGTGAAAGCTCATGTCATCAATTACAAGAAGTAAGATTGTAAGTATCTTTTTCAGGGAGTATTCCTCCTTTCCAGCTGTCTTGTCATTACGTTATTACTTCCACACCCTTTATTAATCTCTCCGGGTCTTAGAGTTTATTTAGAATTCCGTTTTCTTTCAACTGTTTAGATTTCTGTAAACTGAGAATTTCTATGCTGTTCTTTTACGAATTAATGGCAAATGAAAACCAGAATTTTAAGGGTGTGTTTTCCCCTTGGAACTTCTAATAAGACCATCATAAGAACGAAATACTGTATTCTGCACACTCAAAATAGTCTAATACTGGAAAATGATGAGGGACACAAAGTCTTGTTCCACAAGTAACTGTCAAACAGGGGTGTTTCTCTAAGTAACCTAGCAGATGTGTGTTTGTTTTTTTCTAAGCTGCAGTTAGGCACAAAGGGTCACTGGGAATTACAAGTCACATCCAGTTCAATGTGGAAAATGCAATGTTATACACTTGGTGCCTAACCACAATCATGTACATTTTACAAATAATCCAAGTTTTACCCTAACAAGAAGGATAATGGCAAGGCAATTGTACATTATGAAGGCCAGGATCACTAATCCTTAAAGTGTATCTGAACTCAGGCACACATTAGCAAACTAAACCTATAGCTAAAGCTGGGCATAGATGGTTAGATTTGCGTCCGATTACGTGCCGTGAAAATTGCCCACAAATCTAATGCACAAACCTTAAATTTGGCCGGGAAATCGATGTAGTAAATTACGGACATGTCCGTAAATTTTAGATTAAGGATGTGCGGCCAATTCTCAGCAGGACTGGCCGTGCGTGATGACAATCTCACAAGAAATCAGTCCAGCATTGAGACATCTGTGTCAGGCTTAAGCTATCCTTGTACAGACAAGTTTATACATACCTTTCAGTTGCATGTTGCTATTTACAACAGATAATGACTACCAGTTTTGTGTAGCGCAAGTATACTAGAACTCATGTTATTTTGGCAATGAGTTAAAGCTGTCTCAGTGCAACATGGGGTTCTGCCCAGTACAGGGCAGGTGCTGGCAAATCATACAGGATATCAATATTTTGATAGGAGGGTCTCTGTAACATCCATTATTTCTTAGAGCAGTAGAAAGGACACACACTTCACAGCCACATGGCATGGAGTATCCAGGATATCCCTGTGAGAGTGAGGCCTAGAATCCAGGCCTGAGGGATCACAAGAATCATCACTGCCATGTAAGTGCCATTCCCTACCAGGCTAAGGGTTGAGGAAGAAAGACTCCTTGGGATTAGAGACTACAGTATTCTCCACTAACAAATATCAGCACCACTCCACCTGGTTTAGGGCCTCAGCCAGCCATTTGTAACGGTTTACCCTTTTGACTCCACCCTGTCTCTGGGACCTGAGATAGTGAACCAGTAAATACTCCTGCTTTAAGGGAAGTAAAGTTCACAACCTGCAATTGATCAGCACATGTGGACTCCTTTACTTATATAAACAGAGGCTTGTGTAAAGCTTTACTTGCTTAAAAAAATCTAAGTGACTGGGGGGCGCTGCAGCTCAGGAAGTGGAAAAGACTGCAAAATCTGTTCCCCAGTCTGCAAAAGAAGTCTGGGTGTCACTTTGGTAGTCAGGGGCAATACAATATATATTTTTAGGTATTTGCATGCAGCTCTTAAACCTTCTTTAAATTCTCTGTATAAGAACAATTTTTAATTGGTGTATATAATCTAAGCAACCCCTTTGTAGTTTTTACCGGTTTTATTCTATCCTAAGCTCACTGTTAAAACTTTTTACCCAAACTTTAATTTGATGTTGGCATGTCTCTTATGTGCTTACTTACCTGTCTATACTGGCAGATACGTCAAAATGTTTCAGTTCAACTTTCCACTTAAATTTGAATTAAATTGATGCAAAAACTACACATACTTTCTTGTTTGTAGTGTTCCCCCAATCCTTCTCTATATCTCCAGACATTTTGGTTGTGATACAAATTGAAAATAACTCACAAATTTAGCAAGCCTACTGATTACACCAGATGAACATACAGCATATGAATTAGCCCTACATAACCAGTAGAGGGGTGACATAAAATATTATAGATGAGGGTTTGTCAAACTCAAATACTCAGGGGGACAAAATAATAGACATGGACAACATTGATATGTATTGAAAAAAATTCTACAATTGGGGGAGTTTTTCCATCTCATCAGATACAATGATGAAAACAGTAAGGGTCCCCACACACATTGGGTGTGGCGGCCAATAGCAAAATCGGCTGTCGATCGCAGGTGCCCACATGGGCTGACAGATCCCTGTCGCCCCAAAGCTCAGTCGGCCAGAGAATGGACATGTCCGTAAACCGTAAATCTGCGTCCCCATTCAGACAAAGGGTGCCGGCCAATGCTGTGAGCCATGGAGAGCAGCGTGATGACATCAACACGTTGCTCTCCACAGCTCATCTGTCCTCTCGCTAAATGTGTGGGTACCTCTACTCTATGGAGGTTAGTGAGAAGTGGTACTGATCCATTAACAAACTGATTGATATGATTGATAAATTCTTTTTTAAACTTATTTTTTGGTTCATTTAATAAGCAATAGATTTTTTCATAATTGTGTGTTTCAAACTTTAGTCAGGATGACTACTAGACCATTGTTTGGACATAGTTCAATAAGTTACAGGCCTACCACATAAAAATATAAAATCAATGTAAAACCTATGTAACACTTTTGGAATCTGGATCTCAGTGGACTGCCAGGGTGGTTAAATTTTTCATATTGCTCTTGGTACAGAAAACTGGACTGTATTGGACCACCGGGGGTTCATTCTTAGTTTCAGCCAGTCAGGAACAAAGTAGTGTGGGGGTATGAGGTCTGGGGGAGGGAGCACCAGGAGCGAGGGGGGATTGGAGTGGCAGGTCCAGGTGGGGAAAAATTGCTATGGGGCCCAGTAATTTCTAGATACACCCCTGATTCTAACCTCCACACGCGTTGGAGGTCATCATATGTTCATATAATCAAGTTATTCTCTGTCCTCCCTGCCAGATGCTCTCCTCAACACATTTCTGTGACTAAAGTTGTTCCTGGACCTGTTCTCCATCCTGACCCTCGACTTTGGCTTATGACCTCCTTTCAGCTTTCACTTCCTGGCTTTGACTTCTGACTTTTTTCATCTCCCATCTTTTGGCTTTAAATGTTGACATCTTGACATCTGCTTCAATTTCAGTTTTTTTCTCCATATACAATAATCTATCAATGATTTCAAAGGTGACTAATATTATCTTTTACTTATATGCATTATTTTGTTGTTTGGATTTAGTGACAATTTTAATCTGTAACTGAGGCTTGATTGTGCTAATCTGTAACTGTAAAATGAGCCATGAAATATTTCTCCACACAAAGCTGATTATACCATAGATACATTCGAAAAATATTGGATGTTTTCCAGGCAAAGCGGAATAGACATGATTCAGTGAACTTATGCACATAAATAATACTAGCTGACGTAAGGTTAATCAGATTGGCATTTCGTGATAAGATAAGACCATGTTTGCATAGCTAGGAAATAATGATCTGATCACAATTTAACTGCATGCAAATCATTCGGTAAAATGATGTCAAAACAAAATAAAAACATCATTTCTGGATGGAATAAGCACAGTAAACTAAAATATAAATTGGCTACTTCAAATGAACCATGAGTTTCCTATGCAGGGCAAACAATAGACTAATATCACTACCACCCCCTACCTGCGCTGCTTGTACAATACTTGTCTTATACACTTCCACTAATCTAAATAACTAACAACAAAGATCAATATATGGAAGTATCAATATATGAAGTTTAAACACATAATATGTGTGTGGATAATTTCCAGAGCAGAGAGTGCATCTAAATGTGTTTTTTTACTATGTAACAATTTTGAACAATTAGATTCAACATTAAGGGCTTGTTTACACGACGTTTTTCAATCCATCAAGGTCCCCCCGTCAACGGATGAGTGCATCCGTCAGTGCATACATGAAATGTTTTCCGTCCGTCAGTGACAGATTACACCCCTTCGTTGCGCCAAAATAGACGTAGTGATCTACGTCAATTTTAACGCAACAGAGACCAACGGATTGCACTGACGGATGTTGGGACAGGCTCATTTGATATAATGGGCTACCTCAAAATCCCTCTGTCTGACATACGTTAGATCTACCAACAACTGTGTAGTAAAGTGTCCTCCCTGATAGAATACATAGTGATTGGAAGGTTTAGAAAGCTCCTCATATTACATGGTTTTGGTAGAACAAAATTTGATTGTACAGAAATTGTATGGAAAGATTGTAATGGGGGCCTAATAAGAGTAACAGAAAGCCGTGAGACCTGTAAAACAGCCAATTTAAACAAGCATGTTGCTGACCAAAGTTATAGCATCGCTGTAAGACCTAGATTACCACACTTTTTTTTTTTAGCAAAACACATTATAAATGTGTGTGCCATTACGGATTTTCTGTTTTACACCTGCTTCATTTACATAAGAATCAAAAGGCACCATGATCAAATGATAACATTCATTTCCCCTCTCCCAGTATCCAAATGTTTTCATCACAGTTCTAAAATACCTCTCAAAAATGTACAAGCTAAGCATTTTTTTTAAAGAAAATATTAAACACACACACTAAAAACCAAGTGTTTCCCATACACTGTTCCCAGATAGAAGTAAAAGACAGAAGGCAAACCAAGGGAATTGTGGGTAGGGACATGCAAATGACCACATCAAACATGGGGGATTAATATAGAAGTGCTTGGGTACTCATCTAGGTCCAAAGAAAAAAGAAGAAACACATAATTTGATTTAATAAAAGACCAATTTCTTAAGATGTGGCCAGATTAATTGTAAAATTGCATATGTTCGATTTGGAGGGGTGGAGGTCTTTCTATAAAAATGCACTGCATAACCCATTCCTTGAAATTTTGGACTCTTTTTAAATGTACAGGTGGTCTGGTTATACAGGTGACTAGTTTTCCTTGATTTCATAAAAAGTCTAACTTTGTTAGTGTCTCATGGATTGTTGTGCCTTACTTTAGTACCTACAGTATGCTGTTTTATTAATCATCATTATCCTATTCTTAGAATGATCTCCCCACCAAAATCGCTAAAACAAAAGAAACTGAAATTTAGCAATCCTCATATTTTTTTTAATACTTAATTTATCATTTCAAACTTCAGACTATAAGACGCGACTGACCGTAAGACGCACTCAGTTTTTAGAGCAGGAAATAAGAAAAAAAATATTTCATGTGTTTAAATTAATTAGGGAATCCCCTGCAGTACCCAATCTCAGCCACAAAATGGTGTCACTAGAGAGCACACCTAACGGCATCTCTTCTTCCTCATACACAGGGAAGGGAGGAGGGGCCCTGCGGGTGGAATCTGCGCTCTGGTCTCTGCATCTATATATCTGGACCATTTACATGTTAGCAACAATCCCAGTTAATATGTTTTAGTCACAGACCCAGGTGTGGAGTGTGTTTGAAAGGCATTGAATCCTGCCTCTCCTCCCATCATTGCCATGCAACCTGTTCTGACCATTTTGGTCACTGTGGCCTCTGAATACAAGAATGTTCCCCAATCTATGCCAGATTTTCATGTCCACCTCCTGCAGGCATAGGTCGAGTGCTTTCCTAGATGAACCACTTCACACTTTAGCTACCTGTAGCATTTCCTGTTCTATATGAGCCGGAATGCTGCATGGATTCATTGCCTGTGAGAGCGTATACATACTCCTGAGTGTGATCAGTTTGGCTGTTTATTAGTACCTAGCCTCTGTATCATTCCTAGCCATCATATCTATGCGCCACCTGCCATTACCCTGCTCAGACATGACTACATACCTTGTTTGGGCGCTAACCTCTGCTTTGTACCTGACCATTCGTTGCCTGCTGCCCACCCCGACCCTGCTTGAACCTGACTATTCTTTGTGCCTGACCCCTCTGGATACCTTGTTTGGACTACTATTGAGGGAGGGGAATGTTGCATCACACTGTCAAGTTGTCATCCAATCTGCCATTGATCAAACATTTTTGAATTTTCCAATTTGGAAATGGTTTAACTGCAGTCTTAACCTTAATAGTCTGTAGGTTTTTTTATGCTTCTCTCCACATCCAGTGATCTTTAACTACATCTCTGGGAGACACAAATTTAAGTTACTAAGTCTCAGTGACTGCATCTATTTAAGGGCTGAACTAGGAGTCACTGTGAATTACTACTTTTACTGCATCACATATTAAAACGGCTGTTCCATTTAGTGCTAGGTGAATAAAAATATCTGGATTCAATATTATACCCCTGTGTGTGCTTATCTCTAAAATGCATTTTAAAATACACATAGTAAGTAGTGTTGAGCTCGAATATTCGAATTTCGAATATACTCGGCGAATATCAGCTATTCGAGAATTCGCAAATTTCGCAAATATGGTGGCGGATAGTCGCAATTTTAAATATTTGCATTGGGATGCTTATGGGCATGGATTGCAAATATATATTTGCAATGCGACAATAAATAACAGATGTGACCATTCATTTTAAAGATAATTACAAGGCAATTATAATTGTGAATCTAGATTCGCATGCGCACGTACTCTCACACAACCGCGTGTGATTGCAAGTATTCACGAATATAGAATCGAATATCAGTAGAATTCGCGAATTCAGATATTGCCTATGCCGCTCATCACTTAAGCAGCAACATAATAAATGCCAATATGGGACTTTCTCTATGTACTTTAACAATAAAGGGTTCTGCTTGTTTGAATACTATCTATTTATAACGTTCCAATAGGAAAAAAAGAAAGTAAACCTGTAATTAAATTTTTCTTCAGTAAGGTAGACAAACTCTCCTTCAGCTTCCAAGTAGAAAATCCGCACACCGGAGATAAAATCCAACTTCTTTATAATCCACATATAGATGCAGTGTGGAGGACACTGGGGCAGATGGACAGTGTGGAGGACACTGGGGTGATGGTCAGTATGGCGGACACTGGTGGTGATGGTCAGTGTGGAGGACACTGGTGGTGATGGTCAGTGTGGAGGACACTGGGGGAGATGGATATTCCCCATGGATGGATGGATGGGATATTCAGTAGTGATGGCCCGAACTGTTCGCCGGCGGACTATCCGCGGCGAACATCGCATGTTCGCGTTATTTTGCGAACATATGGTGATGTTCGACCCGCCCCCTATGTTTTTGCATTGAATAAACTTTGACCAGTCACAGTCACAGGCGCTAATTCAGCCAATCACCACCCACCACCCTCACGACCATCTCCCACCACACTAAAAGTTCCACAGCAAGGAATGACGCCATGCCTGATTGAGAGAGTGGTAGGGAAGTTAGAATCAGAGAGCTGCGCTTCATAGGAACCTAGCTGCAGGTTCTTCTACACAGGCTGCTTCTTCCTCATTGCTGTTACCTCTGCTGCAGGACAGAGTCCTGAAAAGACCACCACCCAAACGCCCTTTTTAGGGCTATTTTTTTTGCTACCACATGTTGCCTCTGTCTGGTCTGCAAGCTGCTGGCAGTATTGTTCAAACACATATCACACAGTGCCTACTGCCAGTGCCCTCTATCTGGTGGCACTTTGTTACCCCCAGGGGATTTTTCACATATTTTAGGGGCTATTGCACGGCTTTTCATCACTTACATCATCCTTGTGCCAACGGTGTGTGCTCCCACACTGCAAAGTGCCCACCCAGCGTTATCTGGTGGCACTTTGTACCCCATCGGCGTCACCGGTATACGCCGATGGGGGCGGAAAGGCAAAACACTATCACTTTGCTACGAAAATCTGCACCTCAGTGAACCGCCAGGGAGGTTAAGATGAACGATGCATGGATCCCGAAGGTACTGACAGTGGGGATAACGTTTGCCTAGCAAAAGGCCTGATTAGATGCCTTGGCCTAAAATGGTCCCCACGCTGCATACCGCATACCGACTTTCAGAGACTCCTCCGCCACCACTAGGGTTCAGCCGCAATTTTTTCTTTTCCATTCGGCCTGGAAAACATCATTTTTTCTGGCCGCTGGCTACAACAGTGTGCTGCTACCATACCTAATTTTTATTTCAAATGTAGAGACAAATTTTATGGCAAGTGGTACTTGCCTAATTTCTGGCCTCTGCTGTGGCTGCATTAAAAAAGCACATACATGTGCCACTCCCCCTTCGTGATCACTACCTTGTCGTGGTGAAGGGGCTTGCGTATCACAATGAAGCGATCACCTCAATGAGTGTGTGGCCATGTTGTCACACCCCAGATAGAAAGGCGATTGCTTCAATAGTGGTCAGACCAAAAGCGATCGGTTAATAATTTGTCGTATGAAAACCTTTATTATTTTTTTTTGGATACCCAACTACGTTGCCCCAGGACTTAATGCACAAGGTACCCTCACCTGAGAACTGAGACCCGGTGAAATCCTCCGCCCCCCTCTAGGAGTGAGTTCAGAACAGTGAAGATGCAAAGTCCAGGTTTGTGGCAGGGTCATACAAAGGAGATAGGTCCAATCAAACAACTGTCTAAGGGTAATCACTCATTGCACTTTATTTTCCCATTGACTATCATTGTAGAAACCTTGGTGCGAATTTATTGGGGAAAAAAAAAATTTCTTGGATTTTTGCCATGGATTCCCCTCTGTCATGTCATTGACCAGGTGTTTGACCCCTTTTAACAACTTTCCAACACTATTGTGGCCAGAAAGAGTCCCTTTGTTTTTTAAAATTCGTCTCCCATTGAAGTCAATGCGGGTTCGCGTGTTCGCCGGGTTCGCGAACTTTTGCGCTAGTTCGCGTTCGCAAACGGCAATTCCGGGTTCGCGCCATCACAAATATTCAGTGAAGACTGTAGATTACACAGAACACTGCCCTAGCTAATGGTTCCCTATAGCAGCAGCAGCAGCTCTCTTTCCTAACTCTCTCCTTCTTCAGCAGAATGTGTAATGGCGTCCTGTACTTGATATGTTATAGGGGGTGTGAGGGTCTGTGAGGTGGGGGCTGGATTATGTCTGCTGACTGTGACTCACAGGGGTCAAAGTTTCTGCAATGTTAAAAGATAGGGGGCGAACCGAACTCGCCATATGTTCGTGAACATGGGTGAACGCAAACATGCGATGTTCACCGCGAATAGTTCTCCGGCAAACAGTTCGGGTCATCACTATTCTTTGCTTGTTTTTTCCACCCACCCTCCCTCCTCCATCATCAATGATGCTGGCCATGTGGGCTGGGAAAGCGACACCTGGCCCCTTTCCCTTTATCATCACTGATGATGCAGAAGGGGCTGCCCCGGAATCAATCGGAGGGTGTGGCAGGATAGAAAATGGTCACCGGTATCAGGACCATATCTAAAGGCACCCATACACGTTACCATACAATTTCTAGACCTTTCTAAACCTTCCAATCACTATTCTATCAGGGAGGACCCGGCACTACATAGTTGTTAGAAGATCTATGGAAATTGTATAGAGTGATCTAAAAGTGTATGGGAGGTTTAAATGTAGACGATCCCAGCTTGGTCTAAAAATTTTTAAATCGAGCAAAAGTTGATGCGTTTATGACTAGCTTATCAGCATGCATTTAGAAGTGTGTGTAGTAGTGTCTGTAGTAGTGTCATCTGTGTTTCCATTTAGAAAACTTACCTTTTTAAACTTCTTTACTGATTGTAGCTCGGGGTAGATTTATTTACCAATATCGGTAAAACACAGGGTAGCTTACCTGCTCTAGGTGAGCCCACATCTTCCTTGAGGATCAGTATCCTCAGCTATTTGTACAGGTACCACCTCCCCGATATCAGTGAAGACATGGGGGAGGTGCCCTGCCCTGGTGTCATTGACAATGCTGGGAATGTGCGTTGGGAAGGGGAATGGCCAGGAAATGGTCAATGAGTGCACAGCAAGGGAGGTCAAACCTTTAAACTATTTAAATAGACCCTAAAAGGATGTATTCAATTTACATGGACAATATCAGAAAACCACCTCACTCTTTTTTCATTCCAAAAGACTCAACAGTGATACATTGTTTATAAAAAGGCTGACAGCGTAACACACAGTTCTCTTAGAGGAAACCGAAAATGCTGGGTTGTAGGATACATTAGTTTAAATATATTCCATGAAATTCCTGTACATAGAATAAGTACTCATATCTTAAGAAAACCATATGTTCATTGGTCTCAACATGTCTCCAAGATATCTAATGACATTTATTTTAGAAGTCAATGTGGTTAAGTCAATTTCATAAGTTATAAATAAACTGTGACACTGTAATTCCTCCTACACAGGGAATCGGCCAAATAGAGAATTCTCCTCAACTATAAAGGTATAAAGAAAGCATTACATAGGAAGTGGAGGGCAAGAATTGCATAACTTAAATTCCCTATCAAACATTTCTCACGTAAAGCGTGGTTTGAGTCATTTAAAGGGATTCAAGTGACAGACACAAGAGATAACGGGATGTTAACCAGAACATGGTGAATAAAATACAGAAGAAACAAAAAGCTACATAGTAGGGAATGTTGACAACATTTTACTTATATAACACTTTTTCATACCTGTCAAGTTTTCCCTTAGCCAAAAGCGGAAAACGAACAGGAATTGCAGTTACGGACATATACGTGACATGTCTATAACATACGTGACTTTCCCAGTCAAAACGGGAGGGTTAAAAAGGTATGCATTTTATTCAAATGCAACATGACTAAATTCAAATGTGCAAAATGATAAAAAAAACATGTTTTTTTAGATTTAGATATTTAATTGGATAAATTATATTAATTACAACTGTTCTCACAATGTAGTTGATCAAACTAGTAGGAAAATAACAGTTAAACAATTTTTGTTATATAATGTATATCTTATTTAATAATAATTTAAATTGAGTATGGGAAGTGAAGACCGCCTATGAGCAGCAACCCGTGATGTTCACTGGTCGGTTGCCCATAGGCCTAACATGGCAATGGTTGCCATTGATTGTTAACCATCTGCACATAATATTTAAGCTCTGCAGTTGAGGAACTCGACCATATGGAGCACATGATATTATGATATCTGTATTGGAGCATGGCTTTGGAAGAATCAATCTTATCCATGAAAAAGAATGTCCAGAAAAGAAAAAACAAACAAATACAAGAGATATAAAATTAATTTATCTTCTTTCTTTTTACAATGCCTTGTGTCTTCAGCAATTTTGGTGATGATACTGTAGCAATGAGAACTTTAGGTCCTGCTGATGAATGATAGTTGGGTCTGGGCAGGGGCAATAAGAGGTCTTGGGAGACAGGAATGTGGATGCTTAAAGAACTTTATTTGAACTTATGCAACAGTTCCTATGGGAGAGAGGGTGAGGGAGCAAAATTTCACCTACTAGAGCAGACTAGCAGCAGGACACTTCTTTGTATACCTCTCCCTAAATCTGTATCCTGACGAGCTGGACGCTTGAACATTGATCTCTGATATTCCCCTCAGCAGTTCTTACCTTCACCCCGGGCGATCTGTGGTATGGCCCTTTCAAAGACTGGCAGCATGATACCTTCCACCGAAAAGGGGGATCCCTTTCTTGAACCGGTGACAGGTGCTCTTGAACCCTAGGCAGACAGAGTCAACTTCTCCAGCACAGCTCAGCTCCTTTGCAATTAACTTACACACTAGTCAGAGGTTCATGACCATCACTAATTAGTACAAATGGTGTGGGGTTTTAGCCTCAAAAGGGTGCTCTCAATGATGTCAGTTCACACAATCTGCCTCTCTTTAGGGCTCCTGTCCATATTTATTAGCAAAAACAGAATATCCAAATTAAATACCGCAGGGGTTAATAGCAGGAATTAAATAAAGCCCACAGAAAATGACAAACCTTCTGGCTTGCATGAATACGCACAAACAGTTATCTTTGTTTCAGAGAATGTCTGTATAAAATGCCTGACTCTCAGTAGTCACAGGCCTGGGCCCCACACTCCTTGTACAGTGTCTCCACCCTGATCAAGAGCCCTGACTGAGTGATCTTAGCCTCTTTTGTGGAGACGCACTTAGCTGTCTCACTAATGTCTCAGGTGTACCTGAGAAGAATGGGAAGACCTAACTATTCCAGAGTCCAGGTCCCTGTAACTAAAAACTTAACAAAACTGCACAGCAACCTACTTTTGTTGTCCAGCACTATCCTAAACTTCTTCCAGGATACACTGTCTGACCCTTTCATTGCTGGATATGCTCCATTTACACAATGACAGTATTCTGGTCTGTCACAATGGATATTACATTAAAATTTTTAAATTTAAATTGAGGGCTGATTCATGTGTGTGTGTTCATTCTTGCTTGAGGCAGCGTTTGCACATATTGTGTGGGTTGTTGGAGGTTGGCTGTCAATCATTGGCAACTGTCCACCTGTTACCCTATAGGCAACTACCCAAAAATCATCAGTGACTTTTCATATGGGCACCATGGTGTGTTTTATATTACTTGATGATATGATACTTATTAGTTTCTATGAGACCATACCGCTATGCTAGTACAATATTAACCTATTGTTAATAATGGACTAATGAGGGACTACAAAAAGGTATCTAAGATTTCAACATTTCTGGCTTTGTATATCTATTTGCTGAAGGGCTGAGACATGCATACCTTTCATGTTTTCCCTGATTTAAAAAGGGAAAACTTACAGGAAGTAAGGAATGTTGCGAGAATGCTTTGTCCCCTTACTTCCTTTCTTCCTAAGTTAGCCTGATTAAAATTTCTGGGAAATTTACAGGATTTATTGAAATCAGGATTTGGCCTAAAAAACACACAAAAAAAGTCCCCCTTCAGCCAAGATAAACATAAAAGAGACTATACAAAAACTAATGTTCCTCTGATACTTCACTGTTGAATATCACTGTGGAAACACAGACTTAAAATAACTTATTTTATTTTTACTTTTTTGTATCTAAATTATTTGTTGCATGTAATACACAAGATGGAAAACCTTGCAACGATGGCATTTCTTACATTTTTTTTAAAACTGTGCAGCTGTTGGATAGGTAAACACTTTTTTTGTAGCTACACAGGGCTTGAAAATCAACATTATGAAGGAGCTTCTGTCTCTGTTTAGCTTTTTTTAGGCAAGAAATCATAGAGGGTGTATTTGACTTTCAAATAGCCAGACATCACATTAAACCAGTGGTAAACATGTAGGACTTCCTGCAAGCAGGAGGTTATGCGTTTTTCTTTTTCTCTTTTATACTGGAATTAAAAATTATTACTTTTTACTGAATACAGTTCAAAAGAAATCACCAAAAATCTTATCAAAAGAAACTTATTTTTATAGTATGAATATTGTATGATTCAGGTCCGCCAAAATGTAGGGAATGTTACCTAAATGGCCACCCCCGCCATTTGTTCAAATTTGCCAGAAATGTCTGAGTGCCCTCAATACCCTTAGGACAGCGATTCCCAAACTGTGGTGCGCGCACCTTTAGGGTGCGCAGTCTGACCACCAGGGGTGCGCGAAAGTATGCTTGTAATGGCGGAAAAAATATATATTTTATTATTTTATGTATTTATCTTGGGCAAATTTAACATGTCATATTTTTGAGAGAAAAGATATTTACTGAGAGAGAAAAAAAATCACATTACAAATTGTAATTTACAACCTATGCATTACTCAACTCGCGGTTTCACGTCTGCGTCACAATAGCCCCGCCCTTTCACATTAGGTGCTAAGTGATGGTACATTGGTAACTTAATTTTTTTTTTTTTGCTTACTAAGTTCATTAAAATGGACACCTGGTTAAAAACTGGCACTTCAAAGAAGTGACAGTAGGGATGAACCATCTACATCGGCCTCTTCTATGGAGATGTGCAGTGGCCTTGAATATATGAACTCGGAGGATAACGAACGAGGTGAAGAGGCGCAGGAGAACTCCAGCAGAGATGTACTGATGAAGAGAATTAGGCCTACGCTAGAAAGTGAAAAAAAGTCAAATAAGAAACGCAAATATAACGACAGTTACAATATAACGACAGTTACATTGGTTTCAGATTTACATGGACTGGAGATGCAGAAAATCCGCAATGTGTCGTCTGCAGTGAGGTTTTAGCTAATAGCAGTCTTAAGCCCTCATACATGGTTCGGCACTTACAAACAAGACACAGCAATTTGCAAGACATGCCTGCAAGTTTTTTTCAAGAAAAATTGGAGAAACTGCAGAAGAAGAAAAAAATTATCCACTCCCATTCTGGCTTAGGGGCTTCCAAAAATGCTCATATCTGGCGAGTTACCGCATAGCTAAAAGAGGTATGCCCCACACAATTGGAGAAAACCTTTGTTTACCCGTTGCTAAAGATATCATGAACTGTATGCTCGGAACGAAAGATGTAAAAACGCTGGACAAAACACCTCTCTCCGACAATACTGTGGCTCGTCGCATTGATTCAATATCTCCCGACATCCTCAGCCAGCTAATAAGCAGAATAAAAAATAGCAAATTCTTCTCACTGCAGGTGGATGAGTCTACTGACGTAGCAAATCTATCTAATCTTCTGGTCTATGTCCGTTATTTATTTGAGAACACAGTGCAAGATATAAAAAAAAAAAAAAAGATGTTTTTTTTTGCCACCCGTTCAACCGGGGAAGATATTTTTAATTTGATGGATAGCTTTTTCAGAGTAAACTAAATAGACTAAGTGCGCTGCGTTGGAATTTGTACAGAGGGGGCGAAATCAATGATGGGGGAGGCACAAAGGAACAATAGCTTTCATCCGAAAAGTTGCACCATCAGTTTCCTGGGTACATTGCAGCATCCACCGAGAAGCTCTAGTGACGAAAAACATGCCAGATGAACTTTTGTCTGTACTTTATGTAAACTTTAAATCGTTAACTTCATAAAAGCTCGTCCATTAAATCAAATCAAATCAAAGGCCTCATAACTGAACATCTCAACCAGCTTAGCCAAAATCTAAGGACTTACTTCCCCCCAATGGACCAGTCTAAGATATGGATCCGGAATCCTTTTGATGTCACTTATCCAAACCCACATCTCTCAGAGAGCAAGAGCAAAAGCAAGAATCATCTGATGGGAGAAACAACATACTTTTTAAAAATAAGTCACTCATGGATTTCTGAGCTTCAGTAGTGGTGGAGTATCCAGGATTGTCAAAGCAGGCACTGAAAGTGTTGATGCCCTTTGCAACCACATACTTATGTGAGGCAGGCTTTTCTGCACTGATATTGTTGAAAACCAAACATCAAAGACTAGATGCTGAGAAAGACTAGATGCTGAGAGATTTGAGAGAAAAACTGTCATCCATTGAACCACATTTTGATGATCTGTGTGCAAAAATGCAGGCCCATCCATCTCACTAAAAAGATAGAAAGCAATGTTTTTCTTAAAAACTGAAATGTTGATATGTTCATATATACACAAAATATGTGTATTTAGTTATTGTAGTTGGAAAATGTGGAGTTTAATCGAAGGGGTGCTTGAAGGGTGTCAAATATTAGAAAGGGGTGCACACAGCAAAAAGTTTGGGAACCACTGCCGTAGGAGACTATAGCCTTTTGCAAGCCATACAGTAGTGGTTTCTAAACTTTCCTTGCAGGGCTCCCCATTTCTATTAAGGAACATTATCGAGCCCCTATCCCCATTCAAACACAGGTTCAGAATGAAGGCTCACCCCCCCCCCCCCCCCCCCCCCCCAGAATACCTTCACGCCGCCCCCCAGTTTGGGAAACACTGCCATACAGTCAGAATTTTCTGGAATCCTACAAAAGCTGCAGATGATGACAATAACTTTGCCTAAGATTAGATGCACTGTAACTGTATAGATGCTCTGAATAATTACAGGGTCCATCTGCCCAAATTCACTATTTTATTGATAGGTGAACCCTATGTCAGCCCCTGACTTTTTATGTTGATTATTAAACCCAAACTTATGAGCAACCCCAATTGCAGTTGAAAAATCCAGCCATTCAATTCTGGCTATTGGGTAATATTCAAGAAAAGACACAGGAAGCTGGGCACATAGGAAATACACAATGTATATATTATTGTAGTTCAGGGGATAGGTATCACCAAATAAAAGTCTGGTTTATTTTCCCCAAAAACAGGAAAAACAGGATTGCACAAAGCAAAAAAAACAGACATCCTTGCAGGCTCACCAAAAAGGCTTAAGGCCCCCATACACGTCTAGATTTTCCATTCAATAAATTTAAAAAGATCAATTGTTTTGGATCAGGGAAATCTGTGATTGATTGTAATGTATGCCAACTGTAGTAACAGATATTTGATCGAATTATTTTAGATCGACTGAAAGTGTACTTAAAATAAGGTTAAATTTCAATACTACTGATTAAAATTTTCCAGCATGTCCGATAATTTTTAGATCAAAATTTTTCACAATTTTATTAGTTTTAGGTGGATCTAACCATGTGGGCTGCCATCGATTTTCAATCCATCAACAAAAAAAATGTATTGAATTAAGTTGATTGAACGAAAAATCTAGACATCACATAATGATTATCTTTAAAATGAATGGTCACATGTGCTATTTATTTTCGCAATGCGACTACCGTATATACTCGAGTATAAGCCGAGTTTTTCAGCCCAAATAAATGGGCAGAAAGTGTTCCCCTCGGCTTATACTCGAGTCAGCTGAGGGGGGTCCACTCACCACACCTGAATGGCCATGATGAATGCTTTAGACAGGCAGCTCCCGCTAAATCTTCTGCTGCGATCTCTGTCAGCTGTTCCTGTCAGCATCGGCTTCGGAGATCAGCTGTTAAACAATAATAAACTCCACACTGCCATCTAGTGGCCAGTTACTAGTACAGATACAACTCCATAGCCTCCATAGCTTAAAATAGGAATTGCCCTGCTCAACCCATCCTGTAAGAATAATAATCCTGTGTTCCCTTAAATGTATTGATGATATGGCACAAAGATGAATCCTGTTTGATTAATTTATAGGGGCAATGGTGCTTTCTCTCTATTTTCTCATTTAGAAAACTCCACTATATGACTGCATTTCCCACCCTCGGCTTATACCTGAGTCAATAAGTTGTTCCAGTTTTTGTAGATAAAATGAGGTACCTCGGCTTATACTTGGCTTATACTCGAGTATATACGGTATATATTCACAATGCATGGCCATAAGCTTCCCAATGCATAATATCTCGAATATTCAACATTGCGAGTATCCGCTGCCATATATATTTTCTCAAATAGCGGATATTCGTGGAAATTTGAATATTCGAGCTCAACACTAGTGAGCATACACCATGTCTGTTATTTGTATAATATATATATATAATATACAATTAACTGGGAATGGGTCTTTTTAAAAATTTTGCACGTTTTTCTGTTTGTAGTGCAGGTTATTTGTGGTGAACTGACAGTTCTACATGCCATTCCATACATTATGATTAAAAAAAAAACTCCCAAAGGGTTCTATTTGGTCCACTGAACATCAAACCCACATGATTTTCCTCAAACCCAACTTGATACCAAACCTTAACCCTCTTTACAATATATGTCCTGCTGCAACTCCATACTTTGGCCCATTTTTGTAACGAGTTTCAGTTGTAAACACACATATTTATGTGTTTCAGCTTCTCCTGTTGCATTTCCATGATGGAAAATAAACAGTTAGACAAGGGCACCGTGCTAATTTATAGAGCATGTTGGGTGTTACTGCTTGACCCAAAAGCTGAAATAGGCGAGTGTAGGTGTAATGAACATAAAAAGACCCCTAACAGTACTCTACAGTACATTATAAGAAAACATTTTAATTACTTTGTGCAATCTAATAAGAGTTGTCAGAAAATATTTTCTCAGTTACTATGAATGTCACTTGGTAACTGGGGTTGTGAAACTGACTCCTTTGCCTAATGGTTCTTCTTTCTCATTGCAATTTTGTGAGGAATGGTAACAGTTAATTCTTTTTTATCTTAGAGCTCTTTTTTTCTCTAAAAGTGTATGTTTCAGGTTTATTTATTGGTCCTTTCAATTTTTATTAATCAACAAGAAGGCAATCCACGTTTGCCCTGACATGCCTTGAAATTTAGAACTAGCTCATCGCACTTCATATTGTTTCAAACTAGTTTCAGGAAATGTATTCAGGAAATGAAAAAACTAAAAAACTGAGGAAGGGGATTGTATGACCAGAATACTCTATGGCCAGACGACTCAGGTGCATTAATGCATCTACCATACTTAAGAGTAGGCTGGTTTCATAACCTTGACATAGTTTAAGAACCAATTAATACTAAATTTTTAAACATACATACGTTTTCATAGGCATTTGAATAGGTTTGAATATATTAGAGAAGCTTCTCTCCTTAATCTTGCCTTATAAAAGCACTTACACAGACTTTCAGGCATGTTGTTTCCAGATGTAGGCCCCAAGTGACCTGTCAATTGCTTCCTGTTCAGTTCCAAGGTTTGTGAGCAGATGGAATTACACATGATGTGAACTCTGAATGTGCTCTCTCCATACTTAATTACTGTTTTCAAGGTGTCTGCCCAGTTCCTAGCAAAGGTTTCATTGTGTTCCCTCCCCAGAAAGCAAAAGCCTTGTTAAACCACCCAGCGCTTAATGATTAAGTACTGGAATTAACTTTCCTTCACATAAAGATGTCACTGGTTCTTAGAATATAATTGAGTTTTCCATGGTGTTTGCTCCATATCTTTAGGAATGATGTTTCATTTAAATGTAAAAAAGCAAATGTTAATAACTCGGACCAGTAAGTCTTTATCCTTCCTATAATAGCATAATGTGCTCAGCAAAGCAGCACACCAGACTTCCAAAAAATCTATAGCAGAAGAATGAAAAACAAAATATATTATTTCTACTACCAGTAATGAGACTGATATTATAGACATAAATCTCTAAAATGTACGGTAAGTCATTTTCAAATGATGTAGATTAAGAAGCATGCTGTTTAAAGAAGTTGTTTCACTATGGACTACTTTCCAACAATACTTTATCTGCTGGATTAGCTAGGCATAACCAAGTAAATCTTTAAACTAACTAAACACATGGAGAGCTGTAAAATACTACATGTATTGCATACATTCTTGGTGTGGCTTTTCTGTATATCGAGCTAATGTGTGCAAGTTTTCAAAGAAACTCCACCCAAAAGCAACTTAAGCATGAAAGGGTAAACAAATAACAGGTTCTGCTGCAGTATTCACCTTCAGTCAGAAAATGTTCTTCTTACCCAGTGGTTTCCAAACTTTCCCCCTTTTCTTTTTTAAAACATTATCGAGCCCCCCCCCCCTCCCTTCTTAAACACAGGTCAAGAATGAGGGCCTGCGCCCCCCTGGAATACCTTCACGCCCCCTAGTTCAGGAACCACTGTCCTTACCACTTTTCCACTTACCACTCTCTCCTCTTATTAGTATGGACGTTATGAATTGATTGGCTCATTGCGTCTCTTCTTTTGCGTCCACATTGCTGTTCTGTACAGGTATTCAGGTGCACTGCTTTGTATTGTAACAATGTATTTTAAACCACAGAGCTGCAAAATGTGGGTAGGATTCTGAAATGTATAGGGAAAAAAGCAAAAGCTGCTTTAGCTAACTTAATATTAGCAATAGTTTGTACAGGGAGTGCAGAATTATTAGGCAAATGAGTATTTTGACCACATCATCCTCTT
>CM070032.1:113330020-113346356 GCA_036250615.1 Ptychadena robeensis | reverse complement strand
AGGATGATGTGGTCAAAATACTCATTTGCCTAATAATTCTGCACTCCCTGTATATTCAAGCAATTGAAACACATTTATGCCTCTAGACATATATCAGGTTAAGCATAAGTAAGCATACCCAAGAAGAAAACTGTTATGTATTGCAACTCACCAAACCAGTGGGGATTGCTTTAGTTTTTGAGTGCAGAAAATACCAGTTGATTTGTCAATTGAATGTAGTTTCCTATCCAATCACTTACTGTAAGGTGCAATGAACATGATCTTCAGGTATAAACTACTATGCCCTTGTGCAGAAAAAGAAAACCACTGTCCTGAACTCACTATGGACATTTTATTAGATTGTGTGTGTGTGTGTGTGTATATATATATATATATATATATATATATATATACACACACACACACACACACACACATACACCATTATATATACACACAGTGGTTATGTAAAGTTTTCAGACCCCCTTAAATTTTTCACTCTTTGTTATATTGCAGCCATTTGCTTAAATCTTTTAAGTCCTTTTTTCTTTCCTCATTAATGTGCACACAGCACCCCTTATTGACAGAAAAACAAAGAATTGTAGACATTTTTGCAGATTAAAAAAGAAAAACTGAAATATCATATGGTCCTAAATTGTCAGACCCTTTGCTGTGACACACATATATTTAACTTTTTTTTTTTAACATTTATACTGTTTGGACTGTTAGGAGAGCCACACACCTGTCTATGTAAGACCTTACAGCTCACAGTCAGAGCAAATGAGAATCATGAGGTCAAAGGAACTGCCTAAAGAGCTCAGACAGAATTGTGGCAAGGCACAAATCTGGCCAAGGTTAAAAAAAAATAAAAAATTATGTGGAACAGTTCCTACTTAACCTTCTGAGCGTTCTCCCCGAGTTAACTCGGGCTGAGTTTCATGCTTCATGAAACTCAGCCCCAGTTAACTGGAGCCGCGCCCGAGGTCTCATGTATGCCGATGCTTCCGGGTCCGCCCCCGATCGCGTCACCGGTGTAAATGGAGGGGCGTCGCCTTTCTTCAGCATAAGTCCGGCGTCTCCAGTGACGCCGGGCTTATGTTTACAACCCTGAGCTGAGCTGGCAATCGCGGCGGAGCACATTGTGCTCCGCCGCGATTGCCCTTGGCACGGTTATAAAAATACCGTGCCATGGGCGAAACGCTCAGAGGGTTAAATGGAAGATGTTAGAGACAACAAGAACTCTTCCTAGAACTGGCCGTCCTGCCAAACTGATCAAGGGAGAAGATCACTGTGGCTGAGTTTCAGAGATGCATTTTGGAGATGGGAGAAAGTTGTATAAAGTCAACCATCACTGCAGCCCTCCACCAGTCGGGGCTTCATGGCAGAGGGGCCCGAAGGAAGCCTCTCCTCAGTTCAAGCCTGAATGGAGTTTGCTAACAAACAACTGAAGGACTCCAAGATGGTGAGAAATAAGATTCTCTGATCTGATGAGACCAAGATAGAACTTTTTGGCATAATTCTTACCAGTATGTGTGGAGAAAACCAGGCACTGCTCATCACCTGTCCAATACAGTCACAACAGTGAAGCATGGAGATAGCAGCATCATGTTGTGTTTATGTTTTTCAGCTAAAGGGACAACACGAGAGAAAGATGAATGCAGTCAAGTACAGGGATATCCTGAATGAAAACCTTAAGGACCTCAGACTGGGCTAAAGGTTTACCTTGAAACAAGACAATGACCCGAAGCACACAGCTAAAATAACAAAGGAGTGGATTCACAAAAACTCTGTGACTGTTCTTGAATGGCCCAGCCAGAGCCCTGATTTAAACCCAATTGAGCATCTCTGGAAAGACCTAAAAATGGCTGTCCACCAACGTTTACCATCCAAGCTGACAGAACTGGAGAGGATCTGCAAGGAGGAATGGCAGAGGATCCCCAAATCCAGGTGTGAAAACGTGTTGCTTCTTTCCCAAAAAGACTCATGGTTGTATTAGATCAAAAGGTGCTTCTACCAGATACTGAGAAAAGGGTCTGAAAACATAGCACAATGTGATATCTCAGTTTTTATTGTTTAACATCCCTAGCGGTTGAGATGAACCCTGTTCATTCGCTGAACAGGGGGTCCTCTCAACCGCAGGGGAAGCCGGCATCGTGGAGACCCGATGCCTCCCCGGAAAGCTGCAGAGATTGTCTTAATCGCTGCAGCATTTCCGGGGTTTCAGCTCCGCCCCGATCGCGTCACGGTGACGCGGAAGGGGGCGGGCTGCGCCATAGACCTTTTCGTCTCAAGCAGCTGGTGTCAATAATGACACCAGCTGTGTGAAGAGCAGTGGCGCGAGGCCGGAAATGACAGGCAGTGTACTATGTACACTGCCTCGATTGCCCGTATTGCGCCGTTGTAAACGTCGCGATACGGGCAGTGCGCTAGGAAGGTTAATAAATCTGAAAAAAAATTCTACAATTTTGTGTTTTCCTGTCAGTATGGGGTGCTGTGTGTACATTCATGAGGAAAAAAAAGAACTTAAAAGATTTTAGCAAATGGCTGCAATATAACAAAGAGTGAAAAATGTAAGGGGGTCTGAATACATTCCGTATCCACTGCATATTTAATATTATAAGAGAAGTGTTGTTTTTTCATTCCTGTTCCCTTTTTTTGGCAGTTTCCAATGTTTCCAGGAGGTGTAGGTTAGAGCTTTTTGCCAGAGGGAAATAAAAATCCCTCTGAAAGTGCCCTATTGCTCTGCCAGGAGTCACCCATACCCCCTGGAAGTATTACATGTTAGGGGTAAGGTAATACTATTTGTGGGAATGGACGATTTATGGACCAATGGCCTTCAATAAGTGCTTGTGTTTTGAGCTGTATGGCTGGCAAGCTTGTGGACCTTTAACAATGTAATAGTACAAATTTAAATACTTCAATATTATAACAAATTGTTACTTAACATTTTTAAAGGGCAAAATGTTTTTTCAAAATGTACCAGCATCTAAAACACTAATAAAGAACATAGATTTACATGTTCAGATAAATGTTCTTATGCTTTCTCTGAAATGAAAAGATGCAATGACAAGCGATGAAAGCAAAAAAAAAGCATTTCTTTACTTTGTTGTCTGCGTTAATTGCTCTCCGTGAAGCTGCAACAAAACTGCTAGCAACAAAATGTCACATTTGCATGGGGTGACCTTTTGTTGTTAGACATATTCCTTGTTCCTGCTGTCCAGGACAACGCAGACAGCAGGTCACAGTGAGAGCGGGGAAAGGGCAGCAGAAAAGAAGCCTTCTTACTTCTAAAGAGAAAAACAGCTCAGATCACTGGAGTAGCTGGAGAGAGGTCAACGGGAAAAATCTGAACAACAATGGGCAAAACTGTATAAAAGGCTAATTAAGAATTTACAATGTAATCTGTTTAAATTTCCCACCAGGTTCATGCCCTCCAGCATGCCATTACCACGCACCCCAGCATCATTAATGTGACATTGATGACGCCAGGGACACAAGGCTAGGGGATGCAGGGCTGTTGTGGGCATCAATGGAGGAAGGTTTGTATTAGGGAAGCAATCCCAAGTGTGCCAAGTGTCTCCACATTTGGTACTGAAATCTTACCTAAGCCACACTCAGAAACCCTGCTTGGGAGGTTAAAGACACAGCCCTGAGACATTCCAATTTAAAACAAGGCCAAAAGAAAACAGGCAAAGCACAGTTGCAGGATAAGTTATAAAATAATTAATTCTAACTCTTTTCCCGGGGCAATAACTCTATTACATATAAAGAGAATGTCTGTAGGAAACTTTTTACACCAATTAAGTGTAAGGATAGTTTGATGTCTTTAGAATACTTCGCCTAAAGATACATTTTGCTGCTATTGTTAAAAACATTTAGCCTGTGAAAGTACTCTTGATGTTGGGGGTCACCAAGTGGCAATGGCCATGAGTATCCATCAAAGTAGACATACAGGTTATACTGGTAATTACTATGATCAATTTTCTTACAACAACAGTAGTAAACATGTTGTTGTTTTAACATTAAAATTACCATAGGTCTTTTTCCATGTAATTTTATAGATGAGTTTCCTAGTAATGTCTGTCCAAATGACTGTACTATACAGTACGTATTTCCTGTTACATCCTGAAGATAGGAAGCACATTTCTACATCCAGTGTGTTTACCGATAATATTATCTGCGTATGACACATGGAAAATGTTAACTCTATTTACGTATAAAACATAAGTCATACATTTCTTATTCAACTTAAAATGCAATCATTGGGAAATACTAGCTCATAGCTAGACATCTTAATAACAAATACAATAATGGTGCCATTTGGACTTGTTACTAGAGATGCTCATGAAAGTCTGACTAATCAATTTAGGGAGTAGCTTCTGATCATGGCATCATCACAAAATTGTTGTATAGAAGGTTTGTGGTAACATTATAGAAAAAAATTGTTGTTCTAGCACATGTAGCTTTTGCATAATCTAAGTTCAAAGTTAAATCGAAGGATGACTCTAACCACTTTGGTTTTTACTAGTTATTCGTGTTATATTATATTACTGCAATAACCTCAGCCTTACAACTTTAAATAAAGATAATAAGTGAAGAAAATTTATTTAAATAACAAAAGATACTGAAGTACATTTTCTTACAACTTTAGTCTTCATTGAAAACCCTATGTTTCTTAACCTTACACTTGGTGACCAGGTGCATGGTGACACCAGAGCAGGGGTGTCGTGGCTGGTGACACCAAGAGAAAAGGGAGTTTACCCACTGGACTAACTGCACAGTTAACTGAGGTGCAGAGTCTAAGCAATTGCCTGGTGTTCACCAGAAAAAAAACCCCCAAAGGGGTGATGGACTTTGCTACAGACGATTCCCAGATTCTTGGATGCCCCCTTGCAGTGAGCAGCCTTCGACTACCAAGGGCAAAGGGCAAGACGAGGACAACAAGTCAAGGGTCCGTAGAACAAACCATACTTACAGAAGAGTATCACAAACAAAGGTACCTGAAGACGAAGACCTTATTATTCAGGCAACTTCCTGATGCCCGAGACTTCTTTAAATAGGGCTGGAGGGAGCGGCACCAGACAAGGTAGGGAATACAGCTAGCATCCAGCAGAGGGAGGTCTTCTGCTGAACACTAATTCTATTTAGAGATGGTCGAATTTTTCGACTAGTTGACTTTGTGAGCTGATTGCAAAGCCTCTGAAAATGGTATCATCACCAAAATTCCTAGAGATGTAGAGAAGGGTTGTGGGAACATTAAAAAAATTTTTTTCTCTAGCACATGTAGTTTTACATAAATTACATTCAAAATCAAAATTGACTTTTTGACTTTTAACTTGACTTTGAACTTCATTTATGCAAAAACTATTTGTGTTAGAGCCATATTTTTTGTAGTATACCCCAACCCTTCTCTACATCTCCAGCAAGGTTGGTGATGATACAATGTTCTAGGGCTTTGCAATTAATTTGAAATTGCCATTTATTTTTCTTTTTTTAATCGACCATCTCTAATCCTTGAGGCAAAGGAAAGGAAAATGGGACAGAGCAGGACAACAGGTATTATCCAGCACAACAGAAAAGCACATTTAGTGCTTTTTAGACATAGGAGACTAATGTTGCTGTATCTAAATGCCATTGCCTACCAAAGCTGGAGAGAGTAGGAGGAATATAAGAGGCAGGTGTCCTAATGGGTGCCTTTATCACTAAATACTCATACCAAACCCTATAAAAATATACTCACAGACATAGCTTGTAGGACCAGGTGCATGTATATAGTGTGCCTATAGATAGAGATGAGATGGTAGATACAATGTGATCCAACCTCCTATGCGTTTCACCCATAGCGCACTCTGCCCTCACTTCTTCACTCTTAATATCCCCAGCATGTGAGAAAAAAAAACATTGCCTCCTAAACATGGCGGTGAAACCCCCAGCCTTTCCCACATAATTGTTGACACTGAAGAAGCTGACCCAGAAAGATTGTCAGAAGGACACAGTGGGCTCCTTTTGCACAGGTAAGTAAACCTGACTATAGCTCAGGGTGAGTATTGTTAGCAAAACACCCAGGAAGTTAAAAGTTCGACTGCTGTTGTTGTCTTAGTTTCAGATACTAGAGGACACTTTCAGAAAAAGAAGAAGGCTTAATGAGTTGAAAACTTTTAATGGCACCACAGAAACCTATACAATATAAGGAAGCTCATATTAATGTTTTGGATTATTGTTTTTTATGGATATTTGTTTTCATAATTTAGACATTAGCAACTATAAGCCTGAAGAGTCAGGCAGAAGGCCCTCGGGCAGATCCCTGTCACCCCAAAGCTCAGTCGGCCAGAGAACGGACATGTCTGTAAATCTCTGTCCGACACGCCATTAGTTTCAATGGGTACCGGCATCCCTATTCAAACTTACAGCCAGCACACAAAGGGTGCCCGCCGATACTCTGAGCAATGGAGTGCAGCGTGATGACATCATCACATTACTCTCCACAGCTCATCTGTCGGTCCCCACTCGCTACGTGTGTGGGGACCTTTACTGTTCAATCAGATGTAAACACACTGCATCAATAAACAAATCATAATCCCACAAGTTGCTTTAATTGGTGGATTCAGAAAACCATAATTTCTGTTAGTAAACACCCATTTGTGAATAGGCTTTTTGGTACGCAGGGTTGTAGCAGAGTAATTCCAGGTCCAGTCAGGAAGTCAAAATAAACACAGGATGGAGGAAATAACATTTTGGACATAAAATTCTAAATGATTTTTGGCTGCGATATTTTAAAGACTGATAATCGAGGGTATAGAAACAACATCTGATCCGTCTGTTAAAGAGTTTTAGTAAGGAAGTTAGTAAAGAGTTATGCGATTTCTTATTTCTTATTTTATAAACGACTACAGAATGAAAGTTACAGGTATAAAATAATTATTTTTACCCTATCTTTACAGCACAGTTTGCTTTCACAGAAGTCACAATAAAGAATATCAGAATATTAATCAAAATTATTGATCGTCTTATCGCATTAAAGGCAAATTATTATTTTGATGTGGAGAGAAAAGTGAGACACTTGGTGTCAGGGGAAAACGTCTGAGAACTGCCGCTTAATGAATACTGGTTCAGTGTTCTGACAGGGAAAGTCCATGCAGAGACAGAGGACAATGAGTCACTTGTATTGCCTTCCTGCCACACAGGAAGGGCATTTGAAGGTCATGGCAATGCCTGTGCACTAGCAACTACATTTACACAAAAATAAATGGACTTATGGATTGTAAAGTGGTCCAAGCTTAGAATCCCAATTATACAACACTTGACAACACTGCAGTATAATGGGCTTTTTCACAACATATTTTAACATACTTTCCCAGATTTCTTGATAATGATTTCAGTTCCTTCAATCTGGATTGTGTTAGCAGAAAGCCCCACCAAGTGGCGATGAGGGAACACACATTGCTTTCTTTATTTCCCGGCGTTAGAGCAGAGGAATACATAAATCATTTTAACTAGTGCTAGTCCACCTTTTTTGTGAGTGTTCCTTTCATAAAACAAAATCAAAAGTTTAGGTTATACACATAGCTCATCCTACTTACTTTACTTCAAGTAGAGGTTAACTTAAAACATTAACATACAATTAAAATTCAATGGAAATGGTAAGCCATGGCCAAAAAAACTGTGAATTACCCATACACGGGTTGATTTATTGTTTGATAATTGAAAGTGGCTCAACCTGGAGCGATCAATCCCACTCCATAGAAAAGTCGATCGAACAGGGATCCAACATGTTGGTAAATCCCTTTTAAATCACCAGTCCCCATCCAAAGTATCAGGCAGGAATTGATTGCACAAAGTGGTGATTCTTTTCGTCACTATGCAGCGATTGTTCGCCAATCGCACAAGTGTTGAACCGTGTAGGGGTACATTTACACAAGGTGCTTTTGCAAGCTCTAACCCTGGTTCACATGAACTATTTTAAATTTTTTTGACATAAATGTAAAAAATATGACATACCATATATACTAGAGTGTATGCCGACCCAAGTATAAGCCGAGGTACCTATTTTTATCTACAAAAACTGGAAAAACGTATCGGCTCGAGTATAAGCCGACAGTGGGATATGCTTCACTCCATACAGTCAGATAGTGGAGTTTTCTAAATGAGAAAATACAGAGGAAGCACCATTGCCCCTAGGAATTAATCAAACAGGATTCATCTTAGTGCCACAACCTTAATACATTTAGGAGAACACAGGATTATTATTATTACAGGATAGGTTTTGCAAGGCAATTCTTACATGGAGTGGAAACCTATTTTCATTTTTTAATCATAGGCTATGGAGTGTTGTATTTGAACTAGTAACCAGCCACCAGGATGCAGTGTGGAGTTTGTTGCAGCTGAAGAGGGAAGCTTTCCCAGCTAAAGAGGGAGGCTCTCCCTGCCTGAAATTCAGCATGGAAATTAAGCTGAGGTGAGTGGACCCAACTCGAGTATAAGCCGATGGGAGCATTTTCTGCCCATTTTTTGGGCTGAAAAATTCAGCTTATACACGAGTATATACGGTAATTCAATTTTGAGTCTGTGCTCGTGTTTCTTCTTTTATTATTTGTTCCTTAAAATTTTATTAAAGTTCTTGTTTGTGTTTGGCATACCCCAATTCATTGTCAATGGGGGATATGCCATGTTGTACTTGTTGAATGTCGAGTAGCCTTTTTTAAAACATGGAGCCCCTGGTTCTAATAGACACAGGGCATTGAAAATAAATTGGGGTGTGCCAAAGGCATGCCCATTATGTTCTCACCTCTTCCCAAGACACAGTCTAGACTAAAGGTAGTCATACACGCATCGATTCTTTGTAGATTCCTGGCCAATCCTATTACTTTGGATGAGTCCTCTAAGGGACATACTGCAATGTGACTGCAGCTGGACCCTCAGAGGACCCATCCAAAGTAATGGGATTGGCCAGGAATCTACCAACAGGTCTGATCACTGTGCGATCCAACATGCCGGAGATTCCTGGCTGACCTAGCCAGGTGGCCGCACCTGATTTGTGGCTGTGCGATCGGCTGAAATGTCAGGCCCTTGTTTGGCTACCTTAAGCCTGCCAATATTTGTCAAAGTGCATACGCCGAAGAACCATCTTAATCAATCTAAGCGTTCTTATTGGAGTCTACAATTACATATTTATGTTTTTCTAGTTCCAGCTTTTCTAATGTGTATTAATTTTCCAATAAGCTCTAAACTGCTTTATCAAAAAAAAAAATTTTAATTTAAAATGATATAATAACCATATTTTCCAGCATTTCTCATTTAATTTTATATTTTATTTCATCTGGCCTAGGTTTCAGTGACTGGAAAATTGCATAGGTGATAAAATTTTTACACTTGGATAAAGCATGGATCAGATTTTAAGGAAGGACACTGTAGCAAAAAAATCTGTTGAGTTTTTCATCAACGCTGGTTACTTGGAGAAACATAGGGAATAACCTAACAAAAAACAGACGGCAATAAAAACCTGAGAGGGTTTTCGGTTATGGCAGGGCTGCAATGTGGCAGTTACTGGGGTTACAGATCTGATCATGCTGCTGACCCATTGTGCCCCAGGGCATAGATACAACCATTGTTTTAATTATAAGTTTTTTTTTTTTTTTTTTTTTTTTAAAGTTCCCAATAAGTGCAAATAAAAGGCACAATAAATATCAACAGTTAAGATTTAAATAGTAAATTATATATATACATATATATATGGCCTGGCGGTGGCCACCTGGGGCCCACCCCACCTGGGGTGTCATCTAGTACAATACATGACCAGCTAATATTATAGTAATGGCAGGATCTCCGGATGAAGCCAATTGTTGGCGAAACGCGTAGAGAAGACATCCATTACAGATTTGAAACTTTGAAATATGTATTTATGTGGATCACGTAATCTGATTTGATTTTATCTCATTGTATGTGATGGTAAACTATATATGTAAATATCTATACCACCGCTGGAATCATGTCAAAATATTGTGAATATCTTTTAGAAACGTGTATGTAAAAATAAAAAACTCGTATATATTTTAACAATTGTGGTGAATCAAATATGCCTGAAAAGTCCTAGAGTTCAATCTCAATTTCTGACAAGGGTGAATAATATGTTGCGTTGTTGTTGTTTTTGTTATATACATATATATATATTTAAAAAGGACTAAGCAAATTTAAAGCTAAAAAAAGTTCAAGTTAACTTTAAATTAGTACCACCTGGACATTTTAAAACATAGAAAAAGGCTAGCTTGTGACATCACCAAATTTAAACCAGATGCTTTACACTCAGAAACCTCATTCAAACAGTTCTGAAGTCATGGAAGGGTTTTGATCTAAAGTTTCCTCTTAATTGACAACTCCCAGTAGTTGGCTACACAAAACAAAGAGAGAAGGTCAAAAGCTTCATTTTAAAGAAACCATTTGGTAGAAACCCTCCATTCAAGTCCGATCTGACAGTTCTTATCACTTGTACATTTACATTGTCATGAGCCATAAGCATATATGTGGAACATTTGGCAGATGTATACATTTTTTCAACAGAAAAGAAGTCTAATGTACAGTCTGATACAGCAGCAATTTAAAGCAAAACTCTAGCGTATGCAAATTATATGTACTAGAATACTAAATGGCCAGAATTTTCAGAAGCATTACTAAATGTTTATGATAAGCGGTTTTAGAGGACAATTACTTTCTCCTAACTTAATATTAACATAGGTCATCTGTATATTATAGGGGACAGCCTAGTTTCATGTATGTAGTTTTGTTCTGGTTATAATCATCAATATAAAATAATATTCTGGTACAAAACATGGCAATGCAGAAAACTGTATTTTTACCATAATTTAATAATAATAATAATTATTCCTGGTGCAGCAGCATGTTTTGTGCATCACTGACTATGTTTTTTTTAGTCTGGTTCAATATGCACTATTTTTTATTAAATATCTCCAAGGTAAGTGTGTATGTTACAATGAAGATGCACCTCAAAATAAAATATACATAAGGATTTTTTTCCAGTTCCCTGTGACATACAATGGCAATTCCACGAATATGCAAGTCTGCTGTTGCCAAACAAATTAATTAATTTTATAAACAAATTATATAGAGGAAGATGAAGCGGAAGAAGCCTGTAAAATGATCACATTTGATCACAAATGATAAGTTAATTTTAGTTAAGCAAAAAGATTTTAGACAAGGACCATGTTACTGCTCTACAGCTTACCTCTACAGGAATATAGCAAATAAGAAGTTGCCTTAAATCTAGTACAGTGAGCCCTCACACTTTCTGGAAAGTGTTAAAGCCCCCATACACCTGTAAATCACTCCATACAATTTTCTGTAGATCTACCTACAACTATGTAGTGCTGTGTCCTCCCTTATAGAATACATAGTGATTTGAAGATTTAGAAAGATCCTCATATTACATGGTTTTGGTAGAACAAAAGTGGATTGTACAAAAATTGTATACTAAGATCGTAAGGTGTATGGGGTCTTTAAACCATTGTAATGCGAAAACTGTGATACTTCTTCAGGGTAAAAGGGAGACTAGGAGAAGGAAGAAGGAACAACTAACAAATCATTCAGACATGACATGTTAGGATATGCAAGATAGAGAATATTAAATTGTATATGATAAAAGGATGAGAGACTCATAAAATGAATCAATGCAGATACATGAAATGTGAACTGTTAGCGAACTTGACCCCTAATGCCTAACGCAGGAGACATTCAACAAATGGAGACAGATTTCTAGAGAGAACATTGACTGTATATAGTTAAGATCAATGTCCTAAGGATGCTTAACCTCCCTAGTGCACTGTTGAGGTACAGATTTTTGTACCAAAAGCGCACCATAGACTTTTAATGGATTTTTGTAAATAAAAATGTATTTTAAGTATAATTTTAATTTTGTTTGCTGTATATAATAAAAATTTTCATTAACTGTAAATGTGTGTTGTGTCTTTACTTTAAATTGTACTGGATACAGTAATCACTGTACCCAGTACGATTCCCCTTTAAATTTGGTGTCCCCCCGGTGTGATGTCACCAGGTCCTCTCCAGGTTCTCTTGAAATCGCGCCGAATACAGCTTTCTAAGCAGAAAGCTGTATTCAAAACAAAAAGCTACTTTTCAAATATATATGAGGCATACTTTGAAGTTGCATTTGTTTAACTTTAGCTTGCTGTACTCTCCACCTATAAGGATAGTATCCGCTGTTTCCATGTTGCAGATTCTTGTCTCCAGAAAGGAAGATATTCCCAATGGCCATTCCCTGAGTATTCAATAAAGGCCAATATTGGTAAAAAGCATGAATTAAGTGCCTAACAGGGTCTCTCTCTGCTTTTTTTAGACCCATCCAAAATCCTTACCTAGCATTAGTGATGGCAAGGTGGACAGTTCGGCCATGAACATGGATGTTCACCCTCCTAGCCATCGAGCTGTAAGTGTGTTCGACCCGCCCCGTTTGCCGGCGAGAAGGAGATCTCTATTTTTCCTGCATCATGTTGAGCGGTAGTTGGTAACAACAGTATTTTAGAAACAAAATATAAAACATTACTGAATTATAATAAAAAACCACTTGCAATTTTTTTAAATTGCTGTTAACATTGTATTATAATACCATTTTCACAAACACTCAAAAAAGAACTTAGGTTGTTAGGATCCATCCGGTCACCAGCTGCAACATACTGGCACCGGAGGTTTCAATATGCTAATAAGCATCATCTGCACAAATTTGGTTGGGAAACCACAAAACACTTGCCCAAAGTTCCCAGACCAATAAAAAAATTTTTTTTTCCCCGATAATCCGAACTTCAATTGAACATTATCTATTGTATCAGGTTTTATCAATCGTAAATATTATCGGTACGTGTATGGTAGGCTTAACATGTCCAGCTGATCTGATCAAAGAGACAATGTTTCCTAAGGTAGTACTATGAGAAGACATCTTTTTACGCCATTCTTTCACGACTACCGGTTTAAAATTTTCTATGCACAAAATGTCTACATACTTATTGAAAGACTGCAGATACTTTGGAACTTTGTAGAGACTGCAATCTTCCCTTTCATGCTATGGCCTCCGTTGCAACTTTGCATAGCTCAAGGTCAAAATAAGATCTAGAGGCTTCACATTCTTAGTTACGAATGTATGATTTTGGAAGCAGAGGCTAACAAGATTGAGATTAGTGTTGAGCTTAAATATTCGAATTGCGAATATATTCGTTGAATATCGGCTATCTGAGAATTCGCGAATATGGCTGCGGATATTTGCAATTTCAAACATTCACGATATTCTGCATTGGGGTGATTATGGCCAGATTGCCAAAATATATTCACAATGGGAAAATAAATAGCAAAGGTACCCATCACCATTATCCCCTGTAGTCTGTCCTATGTACAAACATGTCTCTGCACACATATAACCCAAAAAGCCAAGTTATTATCTGTAATCATTCATTTCAGGATTACAGATGACATGGTGGGGGTGGGGGGTTATATGTATTCATTTATTATATTTACCCCTTAGTGGTTCTAAATTTTTTTAACCCCTAGCGATAAGCACAATAAAAATCAAACAATTGTCAAACCCCCTAAAAACACATATTTCTCATCCTAAAATTGCAAAATGTATTAAATCCGACAATTATAAAACAAGAAATAATGTCAATCATAAAACCACACAATTAACTAAACCCAGTAATAGGAAACCGATACACTATAAAAAAAACATAAAAGACCAACAAAACCTATTAAAGGATGACCCCTACCCAATTCAAAATCAACAGTGAAAATATTCGCAACATGAAATCAAAGTGAAAATTAAATAGATACATTAAATACACAAAACAAAGAATAGAGCAATACAAATCTTCCAAATAACCTGAAAAAGCCATTCTAAAACATTAGCCCCCAATCCTACACTTACAGATAATTCATGCAACGAAAAACATACAAAGCTTCAATAAATTCAACAAATCAATGTTATATGTCATTAAATACATAATGACATCTAATATACAACCCAAACCAATCCCACAATTACTAACCAATATATGTTCATTGTATTGTCCATGTATGTATAACAGAACATACAAGCCAACTATTAACCAATATACATACATTTACATTTCTGTACTGGCTATGTGTTATAAATTATTACATGTAGCCGATAAGTACATGACATTTATGTATTGCAAAATACTACTGCAATACATATAATAAATGACCATACCCCCGAAAATAACAGTAAATAAATGTACACTTACTTGCAGTTTAATCTCCATTACAGCGCTGTATTCCAATCACGATAAAATCCAACAAAGTGAAAATTTTTAACAAAAAAAAAAAAAAATCCAACCTCCATCCAATCAGCCAGTAAAAAAAAGCCATTAAAAAAATTTGATGGTACAATTCGAAATTTGGTAATCCTGCTCCCCCATTTAATTTACTACAGACTAATATGTCATATTTAATATGTGGGCATCGCCCCTTCCATATGTGACGTGTAATTCATGTCTGTGAAGTGTTACAGAAAGCTTTGGGCATTCTAAGTCGTAAAATCTGAAATGAAAAGACATTTTGTCAAGAACATCCATTTTGCAGACTGCTCTTCTCCCAAACCAAGAGCGTAATGAATTTTGTCTTGCTTCTAGTGGTTTTCGTAATGATGTTAAAGGTGGAACATAATTGTGTGCATATAACTGTTAGATCTGCAGAGAGATATATCACTAAGTAAAGCTCAAGTAAAAGTAAATGGTTTATTACTTGATTGATTAATTAATATCTAATGGTACAAGATAGGATGTCCACTATCCCCTACCTGTACATCTTGTTAATGGAACATCTGGCAGCAGCCATACCTAACAACTTATCCATCCAAGGTGTAAAAGTGGGCTCAATACAACATAAAATGGGTATGTATGTGGATGACCTACTTCTATACATTTCAAATCCCATAGTGGCATTCCCCTCTTTAGCTCAGGAATTTACGTTTAGTTATTTTATAAATTTTAAGATATATTCTTGAAAATCAGAAGCCCTTAACATTACATTGCCCTCTTCTTTAGTTACACAGTTAAAAATGTAATTTGCATATACATGGAAATCGCACAACTTAAAATACTTAGGGATATATCTCTCTGCAGATCTAACACAGTTATCTGTGATAATCATTTTAATTATTACAGATAATAGATTACTGTATTTGGAAAGTGTTTCTGCGATTATAGCTTATTGCTGCGCTGGTGCTAACGAGTAAAGGATTTTTACAAACCATTCCTCCTTTTTATTTTTTTATGGTTACAGATGATAATATATGTTCAGTATAAGAGATGGAGACAGGAAAGGGAGCTGTCATTTTCCATGTAAAATTTATTTTTGGGGGGCGGGTTTTGGGCATATTTTCAGCCCATTTGGGTTGTGTTTGTCACTTTCTGAACTTTTCCAATGGGCCAGGTACCCTCCTCTCTTGTGTGCAGGGGGTGTCTGGTTGTCGCCCATTGTACTCGGGTGCTTGGTAGAACACACGAACACCGCAATGTGTTTGGACTCTAACCCCGAACACTTTAGTGCTCACTCATCACTATTAAGGAGGTTTGCAAGGGTCCTTAGTGGTATCTGGAAGCAACTTCCAGATACCACTAGGGACCCTTGGAAATGTTGTAATAGGGGCTGGCCACACAATTAACTGTCCTGAGAACCCAGGGAACATCCATTAGCTGGATCATGTGCACTATTAAGGAGGTTCAAAATTACATGTGGGCATTGCCAGAGCTTTTTGTTTTCAGAAAGATCGGTATAACACCATGCATGCCTTTCCCATTGGTTTTTCCACTACATAAAAAGTTAAACTGCTTCTAAGATAAGATATGATTACACAAGCAGATAAAAAATTCAGCTTTTAATAGTTGTTTGCATCATCAAAGGTTGCTGTTTTCAGTACGGCTCACACTCGGAAGCTGCCCTGAATATGGGAGCACCACATTTGCACACATTAAAGAGGCCGTTGAGGAATGGCTGTCACCGATAACCTTCCCCATATTATCCATATGGATGACTGCACAAGAAACAAAACAAAAAAAAAGTCATGTTCGGCAGGAGGATTATGACTGAGACATGGTTTTTGCTGCTCTAACAGAATCCAATGGTCTGGATTCTCATAAATCAAGCCCAAAATTGGAAATAGGTCATAGGTCAAACATAGTGGAGTTTTAGCTTTAATTTTATTATGCCAAAACAGTGGGCATTGATCACCAACCCCCTCCCCCCTCTAAACTGACCAGTACTCAAGTAGGGATGGACCGAACTGTTCGCCGGAGAACAGTTCGGCCGCGAACTCGGCATG
>CM070032.1:113319018-113329920 GCA_036250615.1 Ptychadena robeensis | reverse complement strand
CCCCCCCCCCCCCCCAGCTATGGATGGATCATATTCGCATGCACATTCCATATAGCAAGAGAAATGGCCCTGATGAGGAGGCAGAGCAATCAGAAAGCCAAACCTGATGAGGGATCATATTTACATTTTCACATTTAAAAAAGTTTTTTCTTTTATAAATTACAAAAGATGTAGCAATATGTTTTCATGTTTCCTAATTTAGAGGTCTTAATTCTAACTTGAGTTGTGTAAACTCTTTCTGTACAATGATTAATATTTCATTTCAGACAGTCGTTTAGCATATAAATGAAAGGAGAATATCTGATGCAGAGGATGACAGAAGTCTACTTTGACCTTGGTCTCAATCAAACTCCATTAGTCCACATGCAGAAAACCAGCAGCAGCTGAAAAAGGAGAGGTATAGAGTTATAAATGACAATTTGGTGACTAGTATTCAAAAAATTCTATAAAAATTCAGTATTTAGAAAGATGTATACATTTATTCTCTTAATGTGATCTATAATGTCATCATCTAGTGATGAACGAGCATGCTCCGCTGAATACGTGTTCGGCTCGAGCATTGCTATGCTCGGCACTCCTCGGACGAGCATCTCGCCATGTTGGTGCCTATTCTCAGGTCTGCACTCGACTAATTTTGGGGGTTGTAGACCAGCAATCAAGAGTCAGGTAAGTACTGCCCTTACTGTAATGCCAGTAGCCATGTCAGGTGCTAACATTACAGTGATTGGCTGTCCGGAACAGGTCATTGTGTGTTATATAGCACCTGATGCCGCATGTTTGGCTTAGACAGGGGGTCAGGTAGAGGCAAAAACATATTTTTCAATGTAATCATTCTAAAAGAATGATTACATGCCAAAATAAATATACATTCACCCCCGTAGTCTGCCCTATGTACAAACATGTCCCCGCACACATATAATAAATGAATACATATAACCCCCCCCCCCCATATTATTAGTAATCATTAAATAATTACAGATCATAAATTGGAATGACTATTGGGTTATATTTACCCCTTAGTGGTTCCAAATCCATTAACCCTGTGCAATAAGCACATTAAAAATCAAACAACTGTCAAAGCCACAAAAAACACATATTTCTCATCCTAAAACAGCAACATATATTAAACACGACAATTCTAAAACAATAAATAGCACAAGAAATGTATTAAATCCCACAATTATAAAACAAGAAATAGCACCTAATGTCAATCATAAAAAGACACAATTTACTAAACCCAGTAACAGCAAACCAATATACTATATAAATTATAACAGAAGACCGCCAAAAGGATAACCCTACCTGACTCAAAACCATCAAACAACACAACTCACAACATTAAATAAATGTGTAGAGTAAATGCATCACACAATACATAGTGCCCTCAATATGTTCCCAAAAACCTGGAACAACAATATAATCAGTCCCATCACAATAACCCCTATCCTACAATTACCAATCATATATAACAGTAAAACTCACTAATCCACACAAATTTCCCCTAAACACAATAAATACATTATGACATAACATACAACACAACAACCGCATGAAAAAACAAACACTAGTCAAAGCCAGAAAGAAAACGTTGGCCACATCATAAAAACCTACAATTAACGAAACCTGACAATTCTCAAACATGAAACATACCTATACATCAAAATACATATAACGAACATCACAAGCAAACCTGACAATTGATAACAACTAAACATGTATATATATTTCCCTACCACATTTAACTGTTAGCATTAACTATTACATGTGGCCAATATACATATGACATATATGTTTTACAGAAGTGTTGGTGAGGTTCCACCACAAATGTAAAACGTATAAGAAATATACAACCCCCCCCCCCCCCCCCCCCCCCCCCCCCCCCCCCCCCAAATCACATTAAATGTCAATGTACTCACACAGTTCTATGTTCAATCCAGGCCAAGCCAAAAAAAAGTAAAAAATAATGCTTCCCCTTCAAAAAATTAACAAAAATTGGAGCAGGGTAGAGTCAAAATTAATCCAAGGGTCTTCAATGCGATGGGCAAAAAAAAAAAAAAAAAATTAATCTTCACTCTGCATCCGGAGTACAGCTGGAGACGTCCTTTCTTCTCTGCCTTTTTTTTGAGAGGGGGAAGCTGTTTTCTTTGGCTTGGCCTGGATTTTTGGTGCGGGGGGCGGATGGCAGCTGGATTTTTTTTTACCGTGTTGCAGAAGATTTCAGTCGGGGCGAAGAAGATAGATTTTTTTAAAATGTTTTTTGGGTTTTTGGGACAATAGATTATTGAATGTTATTCGTGATGGGACTACTGCGCGAGATTGGATGTATAACTGCAACTACATTGACATTGTATATTTCTATATGTTTTACATTTATGGTGGAACCTCACCAACACTTCTGCAAAACATATATGTCATATGTATATTGGCTACATGTAATAATTAATGTACATAGAAAGAGGGGGTTCGATGAAAGTTTCCTCTCATCGACCTTTAGTTTTCCCTGGCGGGTTAGACCAAGGGCGTGGGGACTTTTAAGGCCACAAAGATTAAATCGGTATAGGGTCAGTTAGATTAAATTAAATACATACATTTATTTCTGTATATCACATATTAGTCATTCACATGGTATAAATCAAGCATAAACATTACAGAAAATTATAGTAATGAAAAACACTGGCAGTTCAATAACCTCGATCAACATTAACACGGGTTTAAGGTATCAGGTAATAGGTCATTAATATTGGTTTAGCAGTTGAAGTTTATTTGGGGATAAGTGGGTTGTCAATGGGTTGTCTCCCATTGACTTACATTGGGTTTGGGTGCTCTGTAGAACACACAAATAGCGCAATGTGCTCGGACCTGAACCCCCGAACACATTGGTGCCTGCTCATCAACTAACATCATCCAAAGCTTGGCTGCAGTCCTCAGAATCTTTGCCTCCATTAGGTTACCGTTTACCAAGCCTATTCCAATGCCCCATACTGTTGCCAGTAAGCCGATCTCTACTTCATTGAATACTATTTCCTAATCTCAATGCAAAAAAAAATTTTTGCACCTACATTAACCCCCTGCGCGTTACAAACTTCTTGCACAATATTTTATGGCAAGAAAATCCCTTTCCCCGGCAATCATAGCGGAATACACTGTAGTCTGCCATGATTGCCAGCTCTCCCCCAAGCCTTTTAAACACCGCCGTTGTCAGACGTCGACGGTGTGTGGTGAGAAAAGCAATACCCTGTCCAACCGGTCCCGAAACCCAATCACAGCTCACAATGAGAAGTTCAGACCAACGTACAATAGCAAACCCTTTACTTCCAGAAAGCTGAAAAGCTCTCTGTCGACTGCCCAAGAGGTATCGCCGTTCAAAGCCCAATCCAACCATCCATCTCCATTGATTGCAGATAGAGAACCTCAAACAAACGGTAACCTGCATGGTAGCCCAGAGGCTCCTTCTCTGCTAGAGACTTCAGAATGAACCAGAACTTCTCACTTAAATCCCAGAACATTAATTTGGGTGGGTAAACCTACATAAATGAGTGTGATAACAGTTCACAACTCAGTTTGGCGATATTCTTACTAAAATCTGCGTTGGGTGCACAAAAACTTGTGCCTGCCCCAAGTAATGAGTTACAATAAAAGCTCATAACTCATTCTACCTATACATTTTTAAAACTACATATTTTATTGCTAAAAACTATAAATAACCTACCATTCACAAACTGCATGTCCTGTGAGGAGATTCCAGCTTGCTTGGAGTTCTTCATCTCTCTTCTCCTTGCTTGGGGTTGTTCATTCCTTCCAGCTAGCCATCAAAAAAGATAAAAAAAAAGTATCAAACCTATTTATTTGGACACTATTACATCCAACGTTCCTCTAAAACAATACAAATAATCCTGCAGAACAGGGTTTAGTGGTGTCAGCTGAGCTATTAGGCATTGGCCACCAGTGAATGTCCTGTTGTAGGGAGTTGGCCAAGACTATAGCAGTTAGGCAGTACACATGCAGACTAACTGGACACCTTTCCCTCCTCTGCTTAGAAAACATTTTTAGAAAAATTATAGATGAAGTTCAGTAACCTTTTATTCAACATAGCTCCGATCTAAATTAGAAATGCTGGATAGCGTAATAACTATAGCAGCCAATCAGCTACCAAGTCAAGCATGTTTGCTGGAAATCACACTTTAAATAGATTGAAGAATAAGCCCAACATTTGAAAGGTTTATCGTACAAACTGGAAAAACATACATTTATGTGTAATCCATGCAGTGCAAGGATTTGTCTGTTTGGATGCAACCTAGGTTTGTCCCAATTAAATCATTGATCGCAAATGATTTTTTTAGGAAATACATTTTTGCACCTACAATGTGATGGCAAAGTGGAAGGAATAACACTGTGTCACTTTTTCCTTGTTTGTAATATTTACTGAATACAAATACTGCAGTTTAAAAATATTTCAAAAACCTTCTGATGTTTAAATTACCTTCTGGATGCCGAAAAACCAGCTGTTCATCTCTGCACCTTAAACTAAAGAGACTCACGTTAAAAACAAACTGAAGACGAAAAGTGGCTTTAAGCCACAATAACATCTTTAAAAAACAGATTTAAACCTAACAGAAATAAACAATCCAAGTATTCAAAAACTAATTTTGCTAAACACTGCATAATTAGACCTGAAAACCTCAAACAGAACTATTACATCCTAATCAAACATCTGGTCATCATAAGCAGATAAACACACATAACATACACAAACATTGATTAGCACAGCTTTTAGTTGGGGATACGAACATTTGGGGATGTGGTTCTTCTATACCAAGGGCTCTCAAACTACGTCCCACGGGCCGGATTAGGCCCTTTAAGGTGTTCTGACCGGCCCACGGGTACACACCATGCCCACCCTGGGTGCCTAGTATCACGCACCTGCACCTAATACCCAGCTTCTGTCTGAAAGCTGCTGCCATAGACACTGAGGCAGATCAGCGGGGGGCATGGCAGGTAGGAGGAAGCTGATTGAAAAGCGGAGTACTCCAGCATGCTAGCCTCTACTGCCACAACCCCTGTGTTTCCAGAGGTGATCGAGGCAGGTAGGATGATTTCACTATGAGTAATTTGTAACATGGCAGAATGGGGGGGAGGGAATTATTCTTATTGGGGGAGGGGCTGTGCTCAGAGAAAAGGGCAAAAGAGGTAAGATAATGGTTAGTAGTGATTAGTAGGGGGTCATATAGCGTTTGTGGGGGGGGGGGGATTCAGATATCAGGTCATCTGGCTGGGGGGGGCTGTTGGTGGCTGGCTGATATGGTGTGTATTACAGGGGGTTTTGTGTGTGTGAAATGTATTTTGGCTGCATAGGGGGGTCACCAATAGGTTATACATATCAATACTCATATCCATATAAATAGCAAGGCACATAGCAAGGCACATATAAATACACATAGCAGAGCACATAATACACATTTCAAAAAACATAGCAAGGCACATATCAATACACATAGCAAAGCAGATAGCAATACACATATCAATACCCATAGTAATGTACATATCAATACACATAGCAGAGCACATAGCAATGCACATATCAATACACATAGCAGAGCACATAGCAATACTGTACAACACTGTGAGGCAGATCAGCAGGGGGCATGGCAGGTAGGAGGAAGCTGATTGAAAAGCGGAGTATTCCAGCATGCTAGCCTCTACTGCCACAACCCCTGTGTTTCCAATGCTGAGTGAGACAGGTAGGATGATTTCACTATGAGTAATTTGTAACATGGCAGAACGGGGGCGGAGGGGGTTGTGCTCAGAGAAAAGGGCAAAAGAGGTAAGGTAATGCTTATTAGTGATTAGTAGGGGGTCATATATGCGTTTGGGGGGTTCAGATATCAGGTTATCTGGCTGGAAGGGGGGGCTGTTGGTGGCTGGCTGATATGATGTGTATTACAGGGGGTTTGTGTGTGTGAAATGTATTTTGGCTGCATAGGGTTATACATATCAATACACATATCCATATAAATAGCAAAGCACATATCAATACACACAGCAGAGCACACAATACACACAGCAGAGCACACAATACACACAGCAGAGCACACAATACACACAGCAGAGCACACAATACACACAGCAGAGCACACAATACACACAATACACATTTCAATACACATATCAATACAAATAGCAGAGCACATAATACACATTTCAAAACACATAGCAAGGCACATAGTAATGCACATATCAATACACATAGAAGAGCACAAAGCAAAGCAGATAGCAAAGCACATAGCAATACACATAGCAGAGCACATGGCAATACACATACCAGTACATCTAGCAATGCACATAGCAATATACATGAAAAAACACCTAGCATCACCCGCGGACATGCTACCCTTTTCTAGTCACCTCAGGGCCCGTGAACTGGCCCCTTGTTTATAAAGCTTGTGGACCCCTGTCCTATACTGATATTTCTATACCTGCGCAAGTATTGGCACGTTTTCTGTAATGCTGTGGTGGGGTTTGATGTGCACTCTAGAATTTATTTTATCTAGACTTGTAATACGCTGCTACTTTGAGAGGAGGGACCTGAACACAAACCTTTTGGTTTTTAATTTTTAGGAATCCTATTAAAAATACATCAGTTAAAGTGCCCCGCAATGCTGCAGCCACTTTACGTGATGTGCTAGGGTTTAACGTAAACAGAACATGGGGATTGGTAAACACTGCTTTGTTTTAAGTGGATTTATATTTGGAAACGGCATTTCTCAGACCTTTTCCCGTTGGGGACAAGGCTTTGAAAGAATACCATTAGTACGAACCAAGAATACAGAGTATAGATTTGGTCTGGTCATAGCATTTGTTGTTTACAGTATGGTGCCCTCATACGCAAAGAAGAAAGACTATTAACCATACCAAGATCCACACTCCATATCCCTAGGAAGAAAGAATCAGCAGTCATAAGCCAGCCCTCCCATTTTCACTATGAACCATCACCAAGCTCCTGGACCAACTGCCAGGCTGCACTGGAACAGTGAACAAGGAGTCTGAATTAGAACCAGCTCCCTCCGTCTTAGGGGATGTGGCACTTGCCCCCTATGCCAGCAAGAACTTAGAACCACCCAGGCACTAAGCCCACTGGTATAGTGTAGCCTGGCAACCGGTTCCGAAACCCAATCACAGCTCACAATGAGAAGTTCAGACCAACGTACAATAGCAAACTCTTTACTTCCAGAAAGCTGAAAAGCTCTCTGTCGACTGCCCAAGAGGAATCGCTGTTCAAAGCCCAATCCAACCATCCATCTCCATTGATTGCAGATAGAGAACCTCAAACAAACGGTAACCTGCATGGTAGGCCACAGGCTCCTTCTCTGCTAGAGACTTCAGAATGAACCAGAACTTCTCACTTAAATCCCAGAACATTAATCCCAGAACATTAATGGGTGGGTAAACCTACATAAATGAGTGTGATACTAGTCCACAACTCAGTGTGGTGATATTCTTACTAAAATCTGCGTTGGGTGCACAAAAACTTGTGCCTGTCCCAAGTAATGAGTTACAATAAAAGCTCATAACTCATTCTACCTATACATTTTTAAAACTACATATTTTATTGCTAAAAACTATAAATAACCTACCATTCACACACTGCATGTCCTGTGAGGAGATTCCAGCTTGCTTGGAGTTCATCTCTCTTTTCCTTGCTTGGGGTTGTTCATTTCTTTCAGCTAGCCATCAAAAAGGATAAAAAAATTAAACGTACTTATTTTGAGGCAATGACATATTACGTTTCTAAAGAAAAGAATACAAATAAGCCATTGTCAAACTAAAATTCATAGTGGGATCAAATTAAAACAAGTGGGGCTAGTGGTTATTACTATTTTTATAGTCATCATCTATTTATATTGCGCCAACATATTACACAGCACTATACAATACAAGGTTACACAGGATAGTTCATACAGGTACAGCATATGACACAAGAGGAGTAGAGGATCCTGCCCTGTCAGGCTTAAAATCTAATAGGTATGGGTACAAATATACAATAGGTGGGGGGGGGGGGGCTGGCAGGGTGGTGATGTTAGGAATGAGATGATGGCTAGGAGAGACTTAAGAGGTGAGTGTCACGGATGAACCGTGAGGTCATCCAGCCTCCATGTGTTAATACATCACATTTGTATTGAATCTGTAGGAATATGATATATTTCCCTGTATTGACACTGAAGGCCTTTTATATGTAAATAGAGTGTTGTCTTTCATCTAGGAGGGTCGTAAACTTCAAAAGGGATGGCTGCAATTAGGTTTCGTATAAGTGTCATAGAGGTGTCATTTCACCCCCAGTAGAACTTAAAAGGTCCAACTCCAGCACCCTGCTGTGGGGTTGCCGTATTGTCTGTTGGATAAGATAAGGTTCTAAGTGTATCTCTACATTTGATCGTACAAAGAAAAGTACAATAACCCGGCACCGGCCACACTAGGAAGGTCTGTATCAGGTATGATGTCCACTAAAATTATAACCGTTACGAAACCTATATCAGCATATTCGTCTGACTCAGCCAGATACCCTGATATAGAATATGTACTTCTGGCATGGACTGGCTCAAAGTTATATAACCTTTCTTCATGACTGGATATGCCATTTCATTAATGTTTGGTATTAATGTGACCGATAATTTCTGGGGAGTTTGGATATGCCATTATCATCTGTGTACCACGGCCATGGGCCAAAATATGGATTGTGTCATATTTTGGGACGTCGTTTCCCTCCAAAAATATAATAACGCCCATGGGGGCCGGATCTCAAAACCCGCCCAGGATTTTCATCCTTAAAACACAAAGACAGCATGCTCTAAGAAGTTCTCCATTTTACCATCACCTGAAGAGCCCCAGCAGAGAACCACAGCGCTGGTGGCCATTTCATTTTGGACTTAAAATTCTTGGACTTTCCGAACTCTTCTTCAGCAACCTTAAGTATCATTTCTTCTGTTTTTCCTTTTTATTTTACCCTGGAACACACTCTAATTATTGATTTTAATAATTATTGTATATTTTAATAATTCGTATTGCATAAAATAAATGACTCTTAAGTCATTTCTCTCAGCCTCATACCTGCTTTGAATACCGCAGAACGCTTCCCTAGCTTTCTGAAGAGTCGCTACCCAGACGTTTATAATAGTAATCAGAACGGGTTTCCCTTTTCCCGAATTAAATGGGATGGTGGAAGTGATACCAAAATATTGTGTTATTTCTGGTCCTGTAATTTGCACGCTCCCCTTTATGGTCTGACTGTGGCCCAATTCCAGCGATTCCGGCGCACTCATTGTACCGACCTAGTTGGACTCTGTGTGTTGAAATCGATTGGGAGGCCTCTGCGCCGGCCACTAGGGGGGTGCGTGACAGTGAGTTTTAGGGCTTTTTTAAAAGTGCCAAGAGAAATCCAGAGAGTAGGAGCAGCCCTAGTGAAGTCCTGAAGCCTTGCGTGATGAGGTTATGAGCGTGGATGTCATTGGTAGGTGACTGGAGGAGCGAAGGGGCAGTTAGGGGGGTATTTGAGTACCAGGTTGGAGATGTAAGGAGGATTCTCTGGACAATTGGAAGCCAGTGTAGAGATTTGCAGAGGGGAGCAGCAGATGAGGAGCGGTTAGAGGAGTAAATAAGTCTAGCAGCAGCATTTATGATGGATTGAAGAGGCGAAAGTCTAGTGAGAGGAAGACCAGAGAGGATGATGTTGCAGTAGCCGAGATAAGAAATGATGAGAGTCTTTGCAGGATCTAGCAATGTTCTGAATGCGGGGTGTAAAAGGGAGTGCAGTATGGAAGGTCACACCAAGGCAGCGAGCTTGTGGAATAGGGGAGATGACTGTTAGTGAGATGTTGGGGGGAAGGCTTGGAGGGTGATAGGGAAAAGATGAAGTGTTCTGTTTTGCTCAGGTTGAGTTTACGGAATCTGTCAGTCATCCATGAAGAGATGGCCAATAGGCACTGAGACTCTGTCCAGGACAGAGGGAGTAAAGGCCGGGGTGGATAGGTAGATTTGGGTATCGTCAGCATATAAATCGTATTTCAGACCAAAGGATGAGTTTGCCAAGAGAGGAGGTGTAAAGGGAGAAAAGGACCTGGCCAAGACTGAGCCTTGTGAGACGCCAACGGGGAGAGAGGTGTGAGAAGAAGAGGAGCCATTGAAAGCGCTCAGTCAGGTAGGAGGAGAACCAGGAAAGTGCAGAGTCACAAATGCCAATAGAGTGCAAGGACTGTAGAAGAAGAGGGTGGTCAACAGTGTCAAAGACAGAGGAGAGATCCAACAGAAGTAGGGAAAAGTTGCCTTGGGCCTTGGCAGTGAGCAAATTGTTAGCAACTTTATTGATGGCTGTCTCAGTGGAATCAGAAGATCGAAAGCCGGATTGGAGGGGGTCAAGGAGGGAATTTACAGTCAGATAGTCAGTGAGTCTTTTGTATGCAATGCACTCAAGTAGTTTTTAAGCAAAAGGAAGAAGAGAGATAGGTCGGTAGCTAGAGGAAAGAGAGGGGGTTAAACAATGGCTTCTTCAGTATGGGGAGGACTATGGAATGTTTGAAGGATGATGGGAAAATACCAGAGGAAGGGGAGATGTTGAACAGTTCCAGTCAGTACAGGGGCAAAAGGGTGGTAGCTCAGTGGGTAAAGGGTCAAGTGGTGGAAGGGGAGGAGTGAAGCAGTGGTGATTTCCTCCAGACTGACAGGGAAAGTGAGGTAAGGGAAGAGGAGTTACAGGAGGATGGGATTGGAGGAGGGGGTGGTGGTGCGGTTGGAAGAAAAATCTATTCGGTATGTGGCAAGGTCCTGAGCAGAGAAGGTGACAGTTGGTGGAGAAGGTGTAGGATTGAGGATTGAGAGTTGAAGGTGGAGAAGAGGCAGTGAGGGTTGGATGCT
>CM070032.1:113284500-113310083 GCA_036250615.1 Ptychadena robeensis | reverse complement strand
ATGGCGGGTTCGCCGGTTCGCGAACTTTTGCGCTAGTTCCGGGTTCGCGCCATCACTATAAAGCTATTGAAAAAACAGTTCGACCAACATCCCAAATGAGAATATAGCGAGGGGGGAGGGGGATGCAGGGAATAATGTTACTGAGACCTAGATCTCAGTCATCAATTCGTCCTGGACAACCGCCTCACAAATTTTTCCCAGAGCAGCAGGGACCTGGGGACTTTAAAGGTCGAGGGTCTATAAGGGTCAAGAAGTCTTGTAATAGTAGTCTTGTAATAGTCTGTCAGTACCTAATGCGTAGGTATTGTCTATCCAGTTCAACCGTCAAGACATTGGGGGTTATACATCATTGTTTTGCTTTCCGGGACCTTACACCTGTTTCCCTCCTTTCCCCGCTTGCCCGCCGTGAGGGCCGTTTGTGACAACTTGGCAAACCGCATGGAATTTTTATGCTTTTAATGGACATTAAAATTGTTATGATTTACCTCTGTTTACACCATACTGTATCGTATTGTTATATGTTGATCCTGCTAATGTCTTGACGGTTAAACTGGATAGACAATACCTACGCATTAGGTACTGACAGACTATTACAAGGCTTCTTGACCCTTATAGACCCTCGCCCTTTAAAGTCCCCAGGTCCCTGCTGCTCAGGGAAAAGTGAGTGGTTGTCCAGGACGAATTGATGACGGAGATCTAGGTCTCAGTAACATCATTCCCTGCATCCCCCTCGCTATATTTCATCTAAATATACAGAGGTAAACCTCTGATGGGGCTGTAGCAATTTCTCTATGGCCCTTTGAAACGTGGCTGGGGCTGTATGTAACCTGAAGGGCATACACTTGTATTGGAAGTGGCCCTCAGGGGTGGAGAATGCCGTCTTCTCCCTGGCTTCTTTGGTCAAAGGGATCTGCCAGTATCCCTTAAGCAGGGTACAGACATATAGATATGGGCCAGATCGATGGGCGATTCGAGCGCCGTTAGCGCTCATGGCCATCTATCTGGCCCATATGATATGCGGCCATCGCTGTTTTCGAGCAGGACCAATCATATCGGACATGACTGTTAATACGGCCGATGTCCGTTGTGGGTCTCCAGGCAAAGCATCGGCTGAGCAGGGCTGTCTCCCCAGGCTCAACCGATATCTGACAGCAGCGTGATGATGTCATTACACTGCTGCAGGGAACATCGGACGGCTCAAATATCGTAACAGACGTACCCTGCTTTACTAAGGTCCAATGTTGTGATGTATCTGGCTGATCCCAATCTTTCTATAAGTTTGTCCACCCAAGGAATGGGGTACGCATCAAACCTGGACACATCATTAACCTACCTGGCGGTACACTGAGGTCCAGAATTCTGTACCAAAAGTGATACAGTGCTTGCCTTTCCGTCCCTTTCATGGGGCCGGAAAGGCTCTGTGTGCCTGCAGCTCTGTAGAAATGCTGTGGGCACATGGAGAGCCGGCGGTTGCGCCGGATTCCAGCATGGGTGCAGTTTGATTTACGATCAGACTGCGCCAGTACTTGCTTCGGGGGTAATGCTAGGGAGCCATAGACGCTATGCTCTGCAGGTATTTATTGAACATTTGACCGCAGCATGATAACATCATCAGGCCAAAGTCAATCGTTCTGCCTATCGAAATACACTATTTGCGATTCGACAACCGATACTTTGAATGGGGACCCTGGTCCCCATTGAAAGTACTGGCAATCGACCAGAAAAAAACATTAGTTCTCTGGCTGATTAAAGTTTTGTGTATCTATGAGTGGTCACTCCAGGTGGGCACGTTCGTTTTGCGATTGTTTACTAAACGATCACCCCGAATGCGCATGGTGATCATTCGCAAAATCGGCCACAGATTGAAGCGTCTATGGCCGGCTTTAGAGGTACATTTTTTTTCATTCGTTTCAGGTTTTCTTTTGATTTGATAAAACATTTATCCGTGCATCTGGGACCTGGGTGGCCGATCTGGCTGATAACTGCAGCTGTGCACACTTTGTGCCCGGACCGCTGTAGTCACCCCCAGATGGGCCAGAATCTCTGCCTTAAGCAGCTCATAGTTATTGGCATCCTCATGAGGAAGATCAAAGTAAGCAGCTTGTGGGTCTCCACTGAGAAAAGGGGCAACAAGGCCAGCGCACTGCTCAGGGGACCACTTTTCTCTGACCGCCGTCCTCTCAAAACATAGAAAGGAATGCTTCCACATCATCAGTAGGAGAGAGTGACTAGCCCTCACAGTTGCCAGGGGCTCTCCTACTGATTATGTGAAAGCTGCTGCACTAGCGCCGCCAACTCTTTGTGGTCTCTCTCAGTACTGCAGCCAAAAAGCCACTGAAGACTCTCTGTAGCTTTCAAGGGGGGCAATCAACAGCCTATTAGGCTATGTTCCCACACGCTCGTGATTTTAATCGTGTACGGAGATCTGCGTTAATCGCATCCATTCAGTTGAATGGGCTTGTCCCCACTCAACTGATGGCCATAATCGCAGGCGTCGGGCGGTCGCTATTTTTTTTTCTGATCGCGTCCATAGACATGAATGGATTTTTGATCGCGTGTGGACGCAATTTTTTTTATAATGGAGATGATTTTTTTACAAAATTTGCGCCAGCACAAGGCAATTATTGGCATATGTGGGTACAGAGCCCAACTCTGCACATGTGCTTGTTGCTGGGAACATTAACCTGCAGCAGAGCATTTACCAAATCCTCCATGCTGAAAAATACAAGCCGTGCATCTTTAAATGTCAGTTTTACAATTCAAACAGCTTTTTGGCTGCACTGTGTCTGCATTCCAACACCAGTTGCAAAGGAAAGGGATCACCAGCACAGCCGTATGATAAACAAACACAGGTATAGGCTATGTCCCCATATGTGCGGCCACCCGCTACCATTCACGTCTATGCTGGCCCTCAATCAACAACGCGTTGAGCTGAGTTTTTAGGTCGTGCCTTGTTCGGGGAAGAGCCCCATTAAATAACATGGGCACAATTAGAATTGCGCTGGGGCGGCCGCACTTGTGCGGACAAAGCCTCATTTCACCAAAAACACAAATTAAGTCTTATTGTATGCAGCATTCTAAACAGACTTCCATTGGTTTCAGGGGTTACAGATCACCCATGCCGCTCAGACAGACAGTCCTGCAAGCCCTCCCTGGCTTTCCAAATGAAAACATTTTCCAGAGAAAGAGTTGGATTCCACACACCCAGACTGCGCACCTAACCCCCAGCTCCTATAGTCCACACCCTCTCAGCTTTCCTGTCTGGCTGAAAATCAGTATCAAACCCAGGAGTGTACTCCAGGTGGAGTTCCACTCCAGAATCTGGAACCCAGAAAACGAAACAAACAGCAACCATGGATGCTGCTGTGTATCCCTGGACCTGGAATACACTGGGGACCACAGTCTATAAAACGGGGGAACCTATGTACCCTCCAGGACCCATGCCTGGGGTCTTCAACAATATATATACAGTATATAAAATGATTAATGATCATTAGCAAATTGCATGCAGTCTAAAGCTGAGCCAATCAAGCTTCTGCATCTACTGCTGTAGACTGGTTTAGCATTAATGCTAATACACTACAGTACACACAGTACACAGTACTGAATGCCTTACCGCATGTGCTGCGTTTCACTTTCCATACACAGTTTAAGCTGCGGTAATACATAATGCAGCACACACAAGTGGTTAAACTTGACTTTGAACTTAATTTATGCAAAAACTATTTGCGTTAGTGCAATACTTTCTTTTTCAGGAGCTTTGCAATCAACTGGTCTAATTAAAAAAAAAAACTCATCACTTGTAAGGGAAAAAAACCTTTTATGGTTTATTCACAGTTAAGCAGTTTTGTGCTTGATTCCCTAACTATCGATCACCATGCGCGTTCGCGACGATCATCCGGTGATCAAACAAAAAAAAACATTCTTCAAGTGGGATCCATCTAATTACTTTGGTTGGGGACCTAACGGAAACAGTGTGGTGACATCATCACCACGCTGTTTTTTGTTAGGTCCCCAATTAAAGTAATTAATTGATCGCAGGTCGATTCATCAGGTATCGTCCCCTAAAAATATCCAGCTTTACTTTTGCACCCCCCATCTTCTGAAATGTACATAAAGGCCTCTGAGACCTTTATCATAGCAATTAATACATTGTTTCCCAAAGAATTACAAAAATTGCATTTTGCAAATGTATCTTGTCGAAATCATACAAATGCATGTCTGAGGTTACAAAATGCTGTGAAGAGAGCTAGAAAATTTTTATTTAGCAAAAGTATCTAGCTCAAACAGGTAATGTCATGTTATGTTAAGACCATACACATTAATCATTTATACAAGTGTTGTGACAAGAGCCAGAAAAATGGCATTTTGCTAAAGTATCTCACTCAGATAAGCATTGTCATCACCACACACATAAATTGCTCCCCTTACACAGTGCTGTGACATCAGCCAGAAAAGTCACATTTTGCAAATGTTCTCTTCCTCAAACAAGCATTGTCATCCCCATTCGCCACACACATAAATTGCTTCCATGACACAGTCCTGTGACAACTAGTGATGAGCAGCATAGGCAATATTCGAATTCGCGATATTTCGAGAATAATTCTACTAATATTCTATTCTATTCTCTCGCAATTACCTTCAAAATAAATGGTCACATATTCGCAATCCATGCCCATGAGCATCCCAATGGCGAATAACGCAAATATTCGAAATTGCAAATTCTCGAATAGCAGATATTCGCCGAATATATTCGCAATTCAAATATTCAAGCTCAACACTAGTGACAACAGCCAGAAAAAGGGCATAATGCTAAAGTGTCTCACTCAAACAGGTATTGTCATGTCAATGGCATGCACATGGATTGTGGTGCTGTGACAGACCATGTGATTAAAATGTCTTCTGCTTTTGAAATGTAGTGCTTCTTATATGGTTATAACAATAACTATATTGCAATTCCCTTTTCATATACAACTGAATAAGTTGTAAGTGCTTAATCATTACCGTTCCAGGTTTAATATGGTTTCTGGGGCTTATTTATGCTGACTTGCACTGTTTGCAGTTCCAGCACTGATGCTACTATTAAAGCACTCTGCTAGTATTTACACTGATTTTTTCAATTATTTATGATTATGCTACTTTTCTACTGTATGCAAATTTTCGGCACTTGAGACGAAAATTTTAATAAAAGGCTAAATTTCCCAATCGAATTCACATTCGATTGGAAAAATTGAGTTTCAAGTTGAACTAAATTTCCACCATCTCTAGTTAATAGGGAAGTGAAACTGTCGTCCAGATCTAATTTTATCAAGTAAGAAAGCCATTAATCTGAACCTCCAAAGTCAACGTCCACCAAACTTCTGTTGTTTGGACGTATTTCTGCATGATTGAGGTCTCCTGTAACTTCTCTAGTTGTGGTTATAAAAGAATGATTTGGCATCAGCCAAGATTTGGGTAGAAGTTAAATGAGGACATTACAGATGTCCTGAAAAAGCAAGGCCAAAGCATCAAATATTGACTGATGTAAATATTTTAGTTTGTTTCAACCATTGTTAGTTGATTTCAGCCATGTTTTATCATTTAGACATTTCACATTTTAGCCTTCATCTCTGAAACTTCTTTTGAACTAGTGTGGTCTCCAGAAAGGTTTAATTTTATCTTCATTTGGAAATCAGAAACTCCTTCTTCCTGCTTGTGATCTCCTTAGTGAAGTGCATAGATTTGCATGTAGAAACATTGCACTGCACTCTACTTCATTATGGTAAAGTCAAATGGTCAGCCATCACAACTCCCAACCAACATGCCATGTCTACCCCGAAGTTGTCCATAGGAATAGAATGAGGGCAATCAGCCGATGTTTGATAGCTAGCCATGACCACCTAGACCAGGGGTTCCCAAACTGGGGGGCGGGCCCCCCTGGGGGGGGGGGGCACGTAGGTATGCCAGGGGTGCTCGGGCCCTCATCCTTAACCTGTGTTTGAAAAGGGAGGGGGGGGGGCTTGATAATGTTTTTCTTAAATAGAAAAGGGGGGCCCTGCAAGGAAAGTTTGGGAAACACTGACCTAGACCATAGTGACAACTGTGCCATAATTGCTGTTGCAGAGCATGTGAATTTAGCCTTAGGCTTGAGGGGATCCCTGATTTAACCCTACAACAGTTAAACAAATGTTCTTATTTTTTTCTATAATCTTATATTCTTTAGATTAATGCTCTCTGGATAAGCATGCAAGCAATTGTGTTAATTATCTTAAGTATATGTCCTCAGCCATTATTTCTAAACCAATGCACACAGGTCAGGCACGCTAAGGGTTATTATTACATCATAATTGCTGACAGACTTATTGCACTTAAAGATTTGATCAGGGCCACAAGAAAGTATACAGCATTTTCTTTCAGTGATTGCAGATGTCGAGGAAACAGTGACACTATTCTATGGTGTGAAACCCTATAACTACACACAACTCACATAAGACACCACTTGCCCTTTCTTCTGCATTCCATAGTGTGTAGAATAATTATGTCATGGCACCATGTGTCTAAGTATGAATAAAATATCAGGCTACAGTGTTACATTGCCTCTGCATCTGACATCTTGGGCGATGGTCCAAGTCTTTTGATCCTAATCCAGTTGTAACTTTTATGTTTAAGTTTTTCTAGATCCATATGCAGTGATCATACGATTAGCTGATTGCATTACTACTTTTACTTTATTAAAGTAACGAAGGAGAAGCCCAATCTATTAAAAACAGGACATTTTCTAAAGTAGATGATGTGACTAAACATATACTATTAAGATGTCTTTAAAATAGTATTTGGCTTGATTTGAATACTGAGTATTCTCCTTGCTTGTCAACTATGGAATTAAACCTTAACAGAGCAATATAAAGAAGAGAAGGGCACAGTTATAATACTTCAATATATGACACAGCTGTTATTCTGCTCAAATAAGTTGTATATATGTAAAGCTGGGTATAGACAGGCAGAGAATCGGGTGCGTCCCATGGTCCTATTGACCAGGAATCTGTCAGATGACCGACATGTAGGTAAATTCCCGGCCGATCTCACTAGTTCGGATGGGTGGCACCCAAAGGATGCCCGGACGATTCTCAGCACTAGCGGCCATGCGTGATGATGTCATCATGCCCGTTTGGTTAAGGAGTCAATGGGAAAATTACTCGTCTATGCCCAGCTTTAGATGGATAAACTTTTATGGACATCTGATGCACACACATGGTTAGGCTTGTGTTTCAAAAACTATAGGTAGTAATATTAAGCTGGCCCTTTTGATGATGCTTTAACAGACTTCACTATTTGGTGTTGTTGGTCTTGTTCTAAAATTAATATTTTTGTTATTGTGTACCCATTCAGCCAAAAAGCATTTGTAATACAGCATGAAAAGACCAACATCCAGTCCCTGCCTCAATGTTGGCATTCCAATTATTTTTGTATATGTATAATATTGTGGCTTGTTGGAGCAGATTTAGATCTCAAAGGCGGAGTAATGCTAATACAGAAAAGGGTCTTCAACTCACAACAGTCAAAAATGCATTTGCATGCTGCAGTATTTACAGTATCCTTTATTAGAAATACGTTATTTGGTGTGGTATCTGCAACCATTGTGTTTATATTTAATCATCTCAAGTATCAGTTATCTAGAACAGGGGTGCCCATATGGCCAGGAGGCTGTGGGATTAGATTGCAGTGCCGTTGCATTTTTTTTTATGGTCTTTATTAACACTGTTAATGTTAGCATTTATAACCTGTATTAACACAATTATTAGCAGATTGTATTGCATAATTCTTTACATCATTTAAACCAGAATTTGGGAATTTCAGAAACTTGGGGTGTCTGTAATCTGTAAGAAGAATAGCAATTAAGCTTCTCATTAATCATCATGCCCATAATATGTTGTAGAGTAGGTTGTCCTTAAGATCTAGCTATCACCAGATCCTCTTAAGACTTGGACAAGGATGGTATCATCCCGTAAAGCAAAGCCTCCCATGGGCCATGTCTCAGCGGGCACCCAAAAAGGCTAAAGTTATAGACTCTGATCCACAGTCTCTGAACCCGTGGACGTGGACGTGGTGGAGAGTACCCCCCCCCCCCCCCCACAGAGCAACATCAAAAGCAGAGCAGAGAAAACCAATGCACAAATCTGAACAATCTATCAGGGGTCAAGTACCAGTGCATAAGAACCTTATAAGAATTTATAAGAACAGGGGCCATATGGGATAACAGCAAGGTCCTTTCAGCCTTGCCCATAGAAGAACCCATGTACTCTCCCATTTCAGCATATAAGGGATCTTGGTCAGTGTCTAGGGGGGAAGCAAAAGTGTGATAGAGGAGCGAATAAGACCAGAGACCAGAGGAGAGTAGAAGCAGCGATGTTCAAAGTTGGAAATTTGACCATAACAAAAAGCCTCAGAGGACGGCAGGTGGTGGAGACGCCAGGAGGTTGGAAAAGGAGGTGATACCATCAACAGAGTAAAATTTATGGGTATATTTCAAGAGAGGCGCAGGCCAGGCTTTGAAAGCCAGAGGCTCCATTAGGCTTGGGGGAAACAAAGCAGAGAACAAGATACTGAAAGAGGGAAGTGGGGTGAAATAATTACTTTAACCTAATATAAAATTGGAGATGGGATGGGAATAGGGAGAACACATACAAGATACAGTAGTTTAGGGAGATAGGTCATCTTAAGGGCACTGATAAGACCAAACCACGACAATTGGCACATGGATTAACAACTAGCAGGTGGGCAAGCTCTCTGAACAAGGGTGGATTAGCCTTATGCCTGCCATACACCCACAGACGGGTGCAGACAGACGAGCTCCGATGAGCTCTGGAATGCAAATGTGATGACGTCATCACGTTGCATTCTGGTGCTGCTTTAATCGGCCGGGCACCCTTTGTGTGCCGGCCATTAGCTTCAATGAAGACGCCGGCCGCTAATCGGCGTGTGTATGCCAGGCATTATAAAGAGAGTCCAAAGATGCTGTCAGATGTATGCCCATATAGACAGATGAGGGGTCCAGGCAAAAGTAAAAGCAGTTTGAAGGGAAGACCCAAAAGAAGGGGAAAGAGAGATGTTCAAGGTTTTGTGTTTAATTTTGTTGACACCAAGGCATGAGATTTTGCGGAAACAGGAAAGCAAAGAGATTATATAAGGTAAAGACCTGGGGCTTAGAAAGACATAGAGGGATATCATTTGCAAAAAGTAGAACCTTATGATGAACACCCACTACTTCAAGGCTGGAGATATCCAGATGCAGACGGATACCCTAATGCTGGGCATACACAACCGAGCAGGTCAGACAGACCTACTCCGATGTGTGCCGAGATGCTAACTTGATGACGTCATCACGTTAGCCTCCCGTTGCATTATGGGGCCCCTTCAATCGGCCGGGCACCCTTTGTGTGCGGGCCATAAGCTGCAATGAAGACACCGTCTTCATTGCAGCTTATGGCATCGGCTTTCATCGGCTCGCGCCGGCCAGAGATTATCGGACATGTCCGTTCTCTGGCGGGCCGAGCAGTGGGGCGACAGGGATCTGTCGCCCCATGTGGGCACATGCTGATTAGCGGCCGATTTTTAACCTGACCCTCGGCGTGAGCGCGCACGCCCGTTGGTCAGATTAAAAATCGCCCGCTTATCGGCATGTGTATGGCTAGCATAAGCCAGAGGTTCAAGCACTAGAATAAACAAAACAAGGGACAATGGCCACCCTTGACGGGTCCCACGCTAAATTATATAAGGAATCTAATACAAGTTTTAGGGTGGGCATACAAAGCAGATATCCATGTTAAGTCACAAACCGTTCTGGAAACCTAATATAGAAAGTGTGAAATATAGATATTGCCATGACAAAATATTGATGGCTTTTTGCACATCCAAAGACAAGAACATAGAGAAGACAGAACAACTGAGGGCTGAGTGAAGCAGCTGCACGGCACGTCGGGCTCAAAGCCTACATGGTGACCATGGATCAAACAACCCAAAAATACATTCAGTCGACCAAGCATGAGGGTCCGCATTGGGTTTTGGAATCATGGCTATCTGAGCCAGAAGCATGTCCAAAGGAAAACTACCTCCCTGCTTAAGGCTATATAACATGAAGGGCCATACAGGGAGCGAGTAAGTGGAGAATTTCTTAAAGAACAGAACAGCCACCAGGACTGGGTCATTTCCCTTCTTTAACAGCGGCAGCAATTTCTACAGGTCAACGTCTTCCAGGTCAACATCTTTTCATCCACTGGTGAAAAATGAGAAGGGGCAATTCGGAGAAGGGTAAACGAAGCAAAAAAGGATTCAACCGCATGTGAAGCAAAGGGCGGTGGGGCAGAATACAGGGCAGAAAAGTGGTGTCTAAATTCCTCAGAATCTCCAACAGGTTGCTAGTAAGAAATCCAGAAAATGTGCGATTACGAAGATATAGCACTGTATTCGAGATCTTCGAGAAGTGTCCATATTCTAAAAAAAACTATTTGCAATTTGAATATTCAAGATCAACACTAATAATAAGCAAGAAATGTAAAAAAAACTACAAAAATATCAATCACTCTAGCCCAGTCACATGCAGAAAAAGGCACACAACAAAAATAAATGTAATAGTGCAAAAAAGGGAACAATGGTTAATAGCTCACAGATCAAAACTTTTTTTTTTTAAGGTTAAACTTACAAGTTTTGTGTTAAGGTTAGGGGTTTGGGGGAGTTACAGTTAGGGGGTTGGAGGGTTACTATAAGGGGATAGGGGAGTTAAGTTTCATTAAATTTAAACCCCTAACCTTAACACCACAACCCCTAAATTTCATCCCTACTGTTAAGCACCGCTCCCCCTAACTCACACGATTTTCCACACGATTCCTGGCTGATGGATCACCGGGCGCGTGCACGCCAATCGATCGAGGAGGAATCGTGTGCAGCCCACCTTGCCCGATCGACCCTGGCCGATCGATATGGGCCCCCGAATCAGATCGGCCAGAGAACCGACCTGTTGGTCTTTTCTGATTTTCTGATCGATTCAGCACACATCAAGGGAAGTTGCCATTTGTGAAGTGATCGATCGGGCACGGAATCGTCCAGGAATCGTTGGCCTAAGGTGGTAGGCACAGACGTAATTGGGCGATCGATCGCCCGTCCGATCGCCTCTTGCATCGCCGGAATCGATCGGATGGGTGGCTAGCTTTACATTTTCAACCCCTGCTTGTGCAAATGATGTGAGGGGGAGTTAGAAGTTAGAGTAATGCCCCTTCCCTCCTAAGTTAGTTACTCTCCCTCCTCACTTCCCACCCTGCTTGTGGGCATCAGTGTTGCTGCTTGTAAGCAGCAGCTCTGATGATTTAAGTAATTGCAGCGACCCCTGTGAAATGGTCAATCGACCCCCACAGGGGTCCCGACCCACAGGTTAAAAACACTGCCTTAACCCCCCTAACTCCTAACCCTTTACACCTGAAAACCATACGTTTATCCCTGTAACTGTGCAAAAGTAGTGCTATCTGTGCAAGTGCAATTGCAAGGGTAGGAGACTACGTTAAGGAGACTCAGCTGCTTGGAAAATATCTCAGAACACCTGTAGCACAATGCTTATATGCTGTGCAGTTTCCCATATTAAACCTGTGTCCTATGCGCACTACCATGCACTGAGCTGTGTATTGTGCAATGTGTGTAAAGCAATGCTGACAGTGTGCACTGAGCAGTGTATTGTGTAATTTGACATGCCGGCATTTTATACACTTGTAGTGGGTACTGGTCAATGCCGACAGTGCATAGCATTTTGGCCGTACAGCACCAGGATCACAGGTTTGAATCTCGGCCAGAACACTATATGCAAGAAGATTGTATGTTTTCCCTTTCTAAAAAAAAATTCCTGTCAAAAATGCAGTTAACCATTGAACTGCACCCACCACTGCAAGAGTTGAAAACTTGTGGATTAAGGTAAAGAGATGTGTCTTGAACTTGCCAAATGTTATGTTAATAAGATATATATATATATATATATATATATATATATATTACACTAATTTAATTAGGAGACATGTTATCCCCAAATTCCAATACAAGTTTTTACCAGATATCTTTATAATAACTGACAAATACTGCACAAAATAAGCTAAGCCAAGGTGAATTGTAGGAATACTGCCCTCTAGTGTTACAAAGATGGTACTGCAAGTTTGGTCAATGACATTACATACATTGCACTGTTTGTACTCGAGAATGGCATTTGCCATTCCTAAACAAGTTCAAAAGCAAGAAACAAAATTCAACAGCTGTTTTCATTAATATTAGTGTCACCAGAACACCCATGGTCAACTGCATCAGGCTTTTTGTCTAGGATAGAGATACACAGGAAAAGACCACTTGTGCCAATGACATATGTTATGGTTTCCTTTGGCTTTGTACTTCAGTACTATGATCATTTTAGAGCAGAATAGGCTTACCATTGCAGATCATTTTCACACTCTAAGGAAACAATTGACACAGGCAAAAGCTAAGCTTCAACTGAGACAGCTGGCAGTAGAGCTCACATATGTGTAGAACATACAGTGGCTTGCAAAAGTATTTGGCCCCCTTGAACCTTTCCACATTTTGTCACATTACAGCCACAAACATGACTCAATTTTATTGGAATTCCACGTGAAAGACCAATACAAAGTGGTGTACAGGTGAGAAGTGGAAGGAAAATCATACATGATTCCAAAACAATTTTTACAAATAAATAACTGCATTTGGGTGTGCGTAATTTTTCAGCCCCCTGAGTCAGTACTTTGTAGAACCACCTTTTGCTGCAATTACAGCTGCCAGTCTTTCAGGGTATGTCTCTACCAGCTTTGCACATCTAGAGACTGAAATCCTGTCCCATTCTTCTTTGCAAAACAGCTCCAGCTCAGTCAGATTAGCGTTGGACAGCGTTTGTGAACAGCAGTTTTCACATTTTGCCACAGATTCTCGATTAGATTTAGATCTGGACTTTGACTGGGCCATTCTAACACACGGATATGTTTTGTTTTAAACCATTCCAATTAACAACAAGACATGACATATTACACATCATTACGTGTGTGGAAGTGGGTGTATAGAAAACTGCACATTATTTTTGCTTCCAAATACTCATTTCTTTTGCAAGCCACTGTTTTAACTGTAAAGTTAGTGAATAAAACATCAGACACAATCAAACACAGTTTATTTTCACCAATCAGACCAACTGCATAAAGGCTTCACTGTGCACATTTCCCATACCGGACAATGCTGCATTTAGCATAACTCGGATGATATTACATATAAGTCCATGAAGAGAATAGAAATTCAAAGTGTGTTTTAGGGGCAAATGCACTTTTTCTGTGTGCTGTTTATGATTTATTGACAGCAGCACACCAAGTCGTTTTCTTGATTCCCTGCCTTCATAAAAAAATGTCAGATAGCCAACATCATTTGCTTTCAGCACTTTTCCATTTTCTAACATGTACCACAAAGCATGCACACAGTGTCTGTAAATTAAACTTTGAAGGTTATTGTAGCATGAAAAGTCATCTTATAGTCTACAAAGTGTGTAACATTTTGTAGGCATCTATCAAATGTTACAGTGCACTAACCAGAAACTCTCCAATTTCTTCTGATCAATGAGCAGGATTAAGGAAATTTTATTTTTACCCATCACCTATCATTCTCTTGGGCTCCAATGAGTTTTGAAGCAGTCTGTGTAGGCAAAGGCCCTTTACAACATCTTATTTCATATCTGTACAAATTGCTTGAGTCCCGTCCTACAGTCGGCGCAATCCAAGCCCACTGGGCTCGGGACTTGAAGATGTCCGTACCATCTGAAAATTGGGAAGATATTTGGTTGTCGGCCCACAAAAACACTTTTAGCAGCAGACAACAGGAAACCAATACAATCCTTTCTTTCTGGTATCGCACTGCTGTAGTGCTGAACAAGATTAACTCATCCCTGCCTGCTTCCTACTGAAGGTGTAATTCCTCTCCTTGCTCTCACATTGTTTTCTTCGAGGTACATATAAAAATGGATGTCTTATATCCTGGACAGGGAGCTCCTTTTTACCCCTGCGTACGTTCTCCTACACTATCAAAGGCGCCATTCAAGTTGGAAGCCCAAGTCACTGGAACACCAAATGATTAACTCTGCCCAGACATCCCTTAAACCCAGACATTGGGATTCTACCGGGTTTCCAAAGATAACAGGCTGGCTTAAGCAATTGAAATTTGTTTGTGAGATGCAGGAATTACTGTATAGCACGAGAGACTTTTTGTAAGTGTTGAATAAGCTATGGAACAGGTGGCACCTATACAAGTTTTCAGTTGAATACAAGAGTCTTTTGTTTAATGCTTGAATGGTTACTCATATCCTGGATCATTTTCTTCTTTATTGGTTTATGGTTTTATTATTCAAGATCTGCTCGGTATCTATAACCTTTTTGACACAATCACTTTACATGTTGGGTTGTTATTTCAACTATGTTATTTTTCTCTTTCTTTTATCGTTTTGATGGTTTATGCAATGAATGAGCATATGTTGTTCTGTCATCTTATATTCTCTTTTACATTTATCTAATAAATTTTATTGGAAAAAAGGAAATAGTACTGCATGGTCAGCAAAAAAGGTCAACAATGTTGCTAAAACATGTTGGGTACAATTTGTCCCTTATGCCACTGGTTCTTCCTTTCTGAACTTTGGTGTAAGCCCCCATAAACTGCCATATAAACCTGACTATAAGCCATTTTTTTCAGACAAAAAATGATGTGCTGAAAAAGCCCCCCCCCCCTCCCTGCTTATACTAAAGTCAGGGTCCCATTTACCTGTCTGGGTATTCTGTGGTTGTTGGTTAGAAGATGCTGGCAGCCTCTGTGAATGCTCCATGTGTTTCCACTGGTGAAATGTAAGCAAACTTGGACATCAGCACCATCTAGTGGACTATTTGTTCATTTCTATTGGAGATGGTAGAATTCCAAATTAGAAAACTTCACTACTCATGATCTTCAAATTTAAATGGTAATTTATTTTCATCTTTGAAACATAAGAATTGCCATGAAATCCCATTCTGAAATAACAATAAACCTGTGTTCTCTTAACTTTATTGAGGTTGTGGCGCTAACATTCACCTATTTGATTCATTACTATGGGCAATGGTGCTTTCTCTATATTTTTCTCATTAAGAAAACTCCACTATCTGACTTTCCATTTCCCACCCTTGGCTTATATATTCGGGTCACTACATTTTCCCAGTTGTTGTAGATAAAATTAGGTCCATTTTTTAAGGATCTTACTGGGCTTAGTAACTTTGCATCTCCAGACCCCTGATTTTGTTCTATTGTCTTTAAATGTTGAAAAGATGGCATTTGCTAATCCTGAAGCTAAGAGGGCACCAGGGTTTGAGAGTTTCGAGTGTGTGTATAAAATAAAGATAAAAAAAGGAACTCCCCATTTGTAGCTTGTTCCTGATCAACAGAAGAAAATCCTTGCAATTCCCTTTTATTGTCACTAGATGTCAACCAATAAAAGCTTTATTCAGAGCAGAGCCACCTCTGTAGATGAATGTGGATTATAATGATCAAGATTCATAATAAAGGTATTAATACAAATTAAATATGCAACAATTGCAGTTAATAATCCTTTCTAATTACACAGTAACTTCTCTGTGTCATGTTTAATAGCAAACTTTCATACCAATCTTTAGCTACTATAATTAACACCATTTTAATTTTATTTGATGTGTTCTTTTCTTAAATGAAAATTTATAGTTAACTATCTTTGCTTGTTGAAGGACATAAAGTTTTTGTGTGTTTTTTAATATTTGGTTTCTTTTTTTTAGCACAATCAAGCCTTCTTAAAACAGAAGGTATTTACACGGCCCAATCCAGCACAAATCCCAAAACTTTAGGTGGAAGCCTGCGTTTTGGGACAGTGGGCGGAGCCATGCAAATTATTCCTTTTCTCCCCATCAGCCAAATGCACATCCAGAAACCGCTGGTGTACAGTGCAAATATAGCCTTATATTGTGCTATGCACTGTTTGAGTTGAGGGCTTTTTGATTCCTTTCATCCCTTCTCACCATAACCTTCACGGGTACTTCTCTTTGTTTCTTTTTTTTGTTATTCTTTATTTAAACATTTTTCAGTACACACAAATTTGTATAGCACAATATTGTAGAAAATCAAGTATCAGGTGAGTGCACAACCATTTAAACAGTTCAGATAAAAGACTATATCTCATTGAGATATAACTACCACCTCATTCAAACACATAACCAATCTACTATGTACTCTTTTAGAGAAGTAGAACAACTTTAATGAAAAAAATTTAATCAAAGCAAAAGGAAAGATAAGAAAAGGGCAGAACCGCATGTGGTGATTGAGCAAGGGCACTAGACAGCTGTAATTTACATGACCTCCATGTATTTGGTAGGATCAGTAGCACAATGTTTTATGGACTCGACTTGCTGTTGTGCAGGGCAGCTGTCAGTTCTTCCATATCTCTTAAGAAAATGACCTGTGGGTATCATATGGCCAACATGTAAGGAGAGGTCTGTTTCCAGAAAAGAGGGATGCACACATTAGCAATATTAAGCAGGTGAATTAGTAATCCTGTATCTATGTCTGGGGATGTAAGTTTAATGTAACAAAACGCCACGGGTTGTCCTCCAGGTCAATATCTGTAAGCTTTAGACCTACCTTCCTTACTGATTGACCCAAAACGACCTCAGGATCGAGCATTCCCAAAAGATATGCAGAAGGAAGCCAATCTACTTATTACACCACCAACATAGCGTAGAACATAAAGGAATATATACATGGAGAGCCTTATGGACCCTTTACCAAAAAATTATGCAATTGCATTGAGCCCTATCATTACAAGGGGGGTCCAACATAGATTGAATTTCTGCAAGGGGTATTACTCCATCCGAGTTAAGGAAATGGGAAAGATGGAAATGATTAGACAACAGAAATGGTCAGAAATGAATAGGCCTGGAGGGAAAAGAGTTGTGCCAATCACTGGAGTCATGTCAGAGAGGGAGAACTTGCCTAGGAGAAGAGATTTGCCTCTACCCAGGACCCGCAAGGTAACTCCAATGGTAGGATGTGTGTGTACTGACAGGGGGACTTTCTCTGAGAGCAAAGGCAGACATTGAAGAGGGATATCTGTGCACTTTTGTTCAAGTAATAACCAACTGGGATCTGTTACTGTGTCCTGGAGAGACCAAGCAATAACTCTTCACATATATACCGACTTGTGCTATTGGGTCAGATCTGGAAAGCCTTTGCCCCCCCAAAATCAAGGATAAGTCAGATAACGCAAACAAACCCTATGTGCAGCATGCGGCCATATAAAATGACAAAACTCACAGTGGCCCGTGTGTAGGAAGGCTGGGGATATCTGAACTGGCAGGGTTTGCAAGACATAGAATAGATGCAGCAAAGCATTCATTTTCAGAATACTGTTCTGGCCAAGCCAGTAAAAATGTCCCAGAATGCCATCATTTCATGTCTGCCTTCAGTGTGGGGGGGGGGGGGGGGGGGGGAGTTTCTAGTGTTCCAATGATGGAGTAAGAAAAATTCCCAGATATTTCAACTGAGTAGATGCCCATCGTTAAGCTTGAATGAATACCCCTAAATTGAGGGGGAGGAGCATTGAAGAGTAAGGCCTCAGACTTTTGAAAGTTTATTTGGAAATCAAGCAAAGAACTATAGGTAGTCATTTCTTACATAAGATTGGGAATTGAGGTAATTGGCGTGTGAAAAAATAACAAATCGTCAGCATACCCTGCTGGTTTGTGGGACAATGAGCCCAGATCTTGTATTTTACCGTTTGCCCATACATGATACAGAAAGGGTTCCATCACAAGGATAAATAATAGGGGGGACAATAGGCATCCCTGTCTGGTCCCATTCTGGAGGGGTGGCAATACCAATTAAATTTATTGTGTGGAAACAATTACGAGACTGTCTGAGTTTCCGCTGTGTTCCCACTGAAAATACGGTAAAGACCCAATTAATTATCAATGGGCGTGGCGCTGCATTGAACTCACGGTGTATCAGATTGCATTTTTACCAGCAGTGGAGACTAAGCCTAAGATTTTCAACTAACTATCCTCAAGAAGTGACCTCGGAAATTGTGGACAGTTCAAATGACTGGATCATACCTGTCAACCCTTCCATTTTGGCCACGAAAGTCATGTTTTTATGTGTCTTTCCTGGCCAAATCCCAATTTCAATAAATCTTGGATATTTCCTGAATTTTGAAGCTAGTAACTAAGGAGGGAGGGAGCGTTACTCTCCCTCCTATGGTCCCACCCCACACATTATCAGCACAGGCGAGTGGTAACTTAGGAGGAAGAGTAACGCCCCTCCCTCCTAAGTAAGCCAGCTTGAAAATAAGAGGAAGGAGAATTTAAACTTTCTGATGCCGGAAGTGACGCCACGGACTGCCACTTTTCTCCGTCTCAGCACTTCCTTCATCTTTCAAATACCAGAAGGGACATCCCTGACATCACCTCCTGTAAGCATTCCCTAGAAAAGATTGTCAAATAGCAACCAGAAACAGTGTATTATTCTCTATAGCAGGGGTCCTCAAACTTTTGTAAACAGAGGACCAGTTTACAGTCCCTGAGCATATTGTTCTTTAAAAATTTTTTTTCATAATTAACACACATACATACACAATGCACACACATAGATCTGTGCAGACATACAAAGACACACACATCATGCACACAACATACAGGCACACACAGACATACATAGCAACACGTACACATACACAGACACACAGACATACGGACATATACACATAAAAAAACACACAGATAAACAATAATGTGGGTGGATAAACTGCCTGCAGACCATAGTTTGAGGACCCCTGCTCTATAGCCTCATATATCCTAAATGTTGCTCTTTTCTTTGGAAGGGGAGGGGGGTTGGTACAGTTACAGAGGTAATAACACTGAGCAGTTTTACTTTACTAAAAAAAAATTTTTGCATATGGTTTTTATGTCATTAACATAATGGAACTGTGGAAAAAAAAATTCATGACATAAGAAATAGCGGGGGCACATTTTTTAGTAAACCAGTAGGATGGGAAAAATTACAAATTTACTTCTCGTCATGCCAACTGTCAGGTCTCCTGTACACCAATTTTTTTCTTAATGTATATTTATTTTTCAGTAATTTACTGCAAAGTATGTAAGCATTTATTTATTATTAACCTCCCTAGTGGTATTCCCAAATAGGGCTTGGGGTGTATTTTAATTAACAATATTGGTAACCCAGATCCACACTCGGGACAGCAGAATGGGTATCCTGTTGGTTTGTCACTGGACCCATCTCCTTGGCATCAGTGATAATTGAAGTGTGGTAGGGGGTCCTTCGCCATTCACCTTTATTGTATTATAGGTATAGTCGTCCTGGGCACTCATGTCGGGAATGTATAGGGTGGGGGCAGAGCAGCAAATGTATAAAAAAGATTACATGTTTATCTGTTTATATTTTCCGTACTGCTTTAGATTACAAAATACAGAAATAATTGGACCGGCAGGGGAGTTAATAACTCATTCTGCCACCTAGTGTTTTCAAAGACATGTATCCATTCTGATCAATAGCAATGATCGAAAACAAGCAGGGAAACCAGTTTGTACCTCAATGACTTGCATATAAGCAGGGAATAAAAATTATAATGCTTTTTTGAAAGGAAAGCATCTCAGTTTATATTCAAGAATGTACATTCATGGGAAAATTAAAGTACACAAATTTTCTATTACATGTATTTTCATTTCCCCTCCGATGTACAGGAATACAAAATATTTTCCAATGTGAAAATGTTGTTAATAAAAGTGACAACAAAATAGAGAAGCCATTTGTAAAAAGAAACGAATTGGACCCCATAATTTAAAAAAAATATTATATTTTATTTTAGAATAAGTTTGCAGTAATGATTTGGCTGTTAAATCACCTTCATTGTTATCTTTCATCCATTGAGGGGTTTTTTTGTGTGGTCATTTACCATCATTTCCTGGAGCATGACCCATCATTGACTCATTCACTGCAAGGTATCCAGATTCTGGGACACCACCTCTCCACCATCATGATTACCAGTTGGCATGGAGAGTGTGTGCTATGTTTGTTTGTTTTTTTACTTAATAATGTTTCATTTTGATTTGCAATAGAGCTGAATGTAAAATTAAGTTTTACCATTGCTATGAAGTTGGACATTTCCACAAACTTTAATTGTATAATATCAAGGAAGGTATTTGACCTAAAAACAAATGTTGATTACTGTTTGTATTATTTATGTGTGTCATTCATACCATAGAAATTCTTGTATCAATTAATCCTGTTTATGTTATGGTGGTGTGCCTGGTATGTAGTTAGTCAAGTTTTGCCAGATTGCCAGGTCTCATTGGCTATAAATATTGTGTACAGGATTTTAATTGTGAACTTCTAGGAAGTGTGAGAAGTCATACTGCAGGAATCACATATTAAAAACGTGTGAATGTTGACTATTCATCCCTATCTATACTATTACCGAGTTGTTGGCCATAACATTTTCAATTAAATTGAAAATGTATAAAGCAAACTTCATTATTGAAAATGGTCACCATGAGTGACATGTCTAAAATGGTAGAAAATCTGGCAGATATGATTTTTTGGAAAGCATGTGTGAAAAAACTTTGATACTCATACCATTAATTGGGTAACTTACGTTATTAAAGAAGCAAGCAAGCTTTCACAATGTCTTAGATGCCTTCTTCAGTATCAATACAAGTTTCTACCACTAGAAACGCAGATGGGAAATAAAACATGACAACCCCCTGCTACTTCATAATACCCTTTATGCATTGTGACCTAGGCTACAGCTTCTGAGCTTTTAAAAGCTAACTAGTTGAGTTGAAGTATGCTAGCCTTCTTCCTATTGTGGGGGTTCAGCTTCAAACGGTGCTCCAAGGTGGTGAGGTGAATCCACCATAAAAGTGTCTCTTTAGGGCTCCTGCCCTTATTTATTAGCAAACAGTACTTAGCCTCGCAGGGGTTAACCTCCCTAGCGATATGCCCGAACCCAGTTCGGGCAAAGGAACGCAGCAACAATCGATACGCCCGAACTGGGTTCGGACACAGCATGGGAGCTCACCTGGTCTGGCTGCCACGGTCATCTTCCGGGAGGCAGGACCCGATCTTAAAGAAAAAAATTTTTTTTTTGTTTTTTAAATATATATTTTTTTACTTTTGGACTGGATCAGAGAAATGTCCAGCTAGTTGGATATATCTCCGGCTGCACACGAGTGTCTCTCCAGCTATTTCCGTGATCAGCACTCGTGTCCTGATGACTTCACAGCCCGGGCGGGAGATTTAAAGGTACAGAAAAAAAATTTTTTTTCTTTTTTTTACATTTGTTTTTTAATTTGATTGGATTGGATAAATGTTTTATAAATGTTTTATCCAATCCAAATCAAAAGAAAAGAAAACAAGTGTAAACTTATAAAAAAAAAAATAAATTCTGTACCTCTAAAGCCGGCCATAGCGCTTCAATCTGTGGCCGATTTTGTGAATGATCACCATGCACATTCGGGGTGATTGCTTAGTGATCAATCACAAAATGAACGCGCCCACCTGGAGCAACAGTTCGTACTCGCACAAAACTTTGATCAGCCAGAGAGTTTTTCTCTGGTCGATCGCCAGTACTTTGAATGGGGACAAGGGTCCCCATCCAAAGTATTGGTTATCAAATCTCAAATGGTATATTTCGAACGATTGACCATGGCATGATGATGTCATCATGCTGCGGTCGATTGTTCGATTAACGCCCGCCAAGCATAGTGTCTATGGCCGGTTTAACCTCCCTAGCGTTACGCCCGAAGCAAGTACTGGCGCAGTCTAATCGTGAATCAAACTGCGCCCGTGCATCAGGCGCAACCGCTGGCTCTCTGTGTGCCTGCAGCATTTCTACAGAGCCTTTCTACAGAGCCCATCGCCGATGAGGGCGGAAAGGCAATACACTGTATCACTTTTGGTACAGAAATCTGGACCTCAGTGAACCACCAGGGAGGTTAATATCCAAAATCATAAAAACAAAAGTCCATTTAAAACTTCAAACATATATATGTGTCCCTGTATCAGATGCTCCAGTTGCCACAGGCCTGGGCCCCACACTCCTTGTGAGCCCCCTGTCTACACTCAGTCAGAAGCCCGGACACTGTGGTCTTTGCACCTTTTGTGGAGACACACCCAGCTCCACTTACCTGCAACCAGGTGTTAACTCTGAGTGTACCTGGGGGAAAAGAAAGGCACACCCAGTTCCATCCCTTTTATCCCAGAGTCCAGGAGCCCTGTAACAACAACCAAAACAAAACACTCAGCACCCTAATGGTGCTGGGCAAATAATTCCTGGACTCCTTCCAGGACACCACCTAATGGTCCATTACACAATGACAGATGACCAGTCTGTCACACTATATTAAAACATAATTGTGTTGCATGTGGAGGGTTTCACTCAAGTGATACCGTTTATTGGCTAACTGAAGTCATTAGAGAAGCAAGCTTTTGGGATATCGCAGATCCCTTCTTCAGGCTAATCAACTTTTTTATGTTTAAATTGTCTTTTGTCACAGGGCCTCTCATGAGCCACTACTTTACATATTTTTTGGACGATAAGATAAAATTCTTTTGGCATATAAGTCAAAAGGAAAATGTCTGTATGTTTAATGGTTTGAATATGTAAAAGAAAAATGATCTATATGGGAAAATGGGAACTGTAGGTGTATAGATACATTTTAATGTTTCAGCCCTGTACCCTTTGCTGGAACTAAGAACTCCCTCCTGGCACTGCCCTTTTGGCTGGGCCTGAGGGAGTAGAACAAAGCTCTGGTGCTGGCCTTTTGGCTTGGCTGTAGTATGGACTAGACCTGCCTACTTAGCTGGGGCATGCTGTATATTCACTTTTTATGTGAATGGCTGTGCCTCTAAATCTTTTCTCTCTAAAACTAAGGGGCGCGTCTTATGATCTGATGCATCTCATATTGGAAAAATATGGTGTTTTCTACTGTAAAGTTAGGGAAGGTATTTGCAAGCTAAGTGCTTCTATTGACTGTTTATTTTCCCCATGGTGGACGTGATTCTAATGAATTGGCCAGTGTCCACTGTTTTGATGCTGTAAAATTCATTGCTGCCGCCGGAAACATGTCCATTGAAGATCAATGGACCTGTCTCTAAGACCCGCAAAAGCAGCGCCCCATGATTTTCGTACGCTGTTTTTCGTCGTCTTTGGTAATCTAAATCAATATTGACTTAATTTACCAAATACGGGTCCTAAGCCACTGGCAAACTGGCCACAAATTGTGGGGAATCCGCAGGCAAATATGCCGCCGTACGTCTTGCAGTCTCGCCGCGTGTCCAGCAGTGGCCACAAGGCCTTAGTGCCTGTCAATTCCTGTCAAAAATTCAGGCTTGTTTTAACATATACCTTTATTAGTTTTGAACCCAAGCATACAACTTGTAGGCCTAAAGCATATCCAGTAATATGATGATACAGTGATAGCTTGCAAACCTTTTGTGTTGATTCCCATTAAATTGGGTTTATCATGTTTGGTAAACTCATGTTTTGCTCTATACTCCCATAGCCAGGAGTACATAATAGAATATGCTGGATTGCAATTCACTTAAGCTAAAATTGACGGAAAAGAACAACTGTTCATGATGAATTTTCAGCGATACCTCCCCTTTACCATGCACTCTGGTTGAAAAGTATGATCTGTGTGTAGGGATATATACACACAAGTATACAAGTGTATACTAACAAATTATCAAAAACATTTTGTTCTGTGCGCTCAGAGTATAATCGCCACATCTATTTAGGACACACCTAAACGATAATGAGGAGAGGAATAATTATAAAGACATGTGGCCTAGCTACATGCCAAACATTGATTTATGCATATATATATAGGGAATTCTAAATCACTTTATTACAGTCTGATATAAGTCAGTGAACTGTGCTTAAAGACCTGTCAGCAGGACAGCAACACAAAGATAATGGAACAAATACATGATCAGGTATTTCGTTTTTAAAAAAGAAACATGTATTATTAAGATTTCTCATAGAAATGTTTAATGATGAAGCAATCTGATTGTATACCGTATTAGCTATTAAGAGATTATAGCCAATCATGGGTTAGTCTGTTAACTTGGCTAGAGAATTGTATAGATATTTCCATATTTTTGTTAGAAGTCAGAGTGAAGTAAAGAAATCCTTTAGGAGTGAAGAGTGATTGGTGGTGGGATTAACCAAGACAGCCTTTGCAGGAAAGGAAGAGTATCAATGTATAAAACTTAAAAAGACTTTGTGATCTTGCTCAACAGGAACAAAGTGAAACTGGCTGTGAAAATCTCCCCCCAGTACCCTTATACTCTCCTATATAGCACTTCTTTTTCTTTGGCCCCTATTAAAATATACAAGTTATTATATATTGAAATTATTAGTATAGTATATATATATATATATATATATATATATATATATATATATATATATATATATATATAGCGAGAATATTTAAAATCGCCAATCTTTGCGAATCCCTGAGCACAGCTACGCATGATATAAGGCAATAGAATACAGTCCAATTGAATTTAGAATGTTCCTTATTATATTCGCGAAATTACGCGAACTTAAATATACCATATGCCGATCAACACTAGTCATCACTAGAGATGGTAACATTTTACATTGAATATTTGACCAGCTGGATTTTGTGGGTTTATTGCAAAGCCCCTGAACATGGTATCATCAGCAAACTTGCTGGAGATGTAGAGAAGGGTTGGGGGTATACTACTGAAAGGAAGTATTGACCTAGCATGTTGTTTTTGCATAAATTAAGTTCAAAATATAATATATATAATATTATTATACTAACTTTCTTGGGTAAACCTGAATATATAGAATATCCTGTAATGTGCCACATTCCAGTAAAATAGTTAAAAGGAAAACCAAAAGTTTGACCATATAGGTCATGGTAGTTATGGGCTAGTATGAATTCCAGCCGGGACTTAATCTTATCAAGGTAAACTAAAGATACAATTTCAAATTGAACTTAATAAATGCAAAAACTACATATGCTTAAACAATATTTTTTTTTCAAATGTTCCCACAACCCTTCTCTACATCTCCAGTAATTGTGGTGATGATAACATGTTCAGGGGCTTTGCAATCAACTCACAAAGTCAGCTAGTCAAAAAAAACATGTCTAGTAATCACAGTTTTCTTTTCAGAATAGGTAAGTATCATATGCTTCATACATATTGTGTCTGCTTGCATTAACACTTTTTTCTTACATACCCTGTTTTCCCCATGATAAGACACTGTCTTATATTTTTTTAAACGCCAAAATATATCCTAGCTCTTATTTTCAGGGGGATGTCTTATTCTGATCACTCTGTGCCATTCACTGTTCCCTTTTGATCACTCTGTGCCAATCATTGTCCCCCTCTAATCACTCTGTGCCATTCATTGTCCCCTTCTGATCACTCTGTGCCAGTCATTTTCCCTTCTGATCACTCTGTGCCATTCATTGTCCCCTTCTGATCACTCT
>CM070032.1:113242883-113259065 GCA_036250615.1 Ptychadena robeensis | reverse complement strand
ATACTCTGGGGAGCCTGAGGGTGCCACCCGGGACCCCTGAGCCCCGGAGGCCTGACAGTTGGGCATTCCTGCTGACTAGGATCTGCTTGCGTTGCTTAGAGTAGCAAAATAATGATGTCAATGCAATAAAATTAGGGTATGTTAGGAAAATAATGCAGTTTCATTGGATCATTTCGATCAAAGTACCGTATTTTTCAGACTATGAGACGCACCAGACCATAAGACACACCCAGTTTTTAGAGCAGAAATATTTAATATGTTTTCACAACAATTGAGTTAATGCAATGGATTAAATGAATACAATATTTAATTCAGCCAGTAGATGTCACTAGCAGCAGTACACTCACAGTACATCACGTCATCTTCCTCACTGACTGGGAGTAGAGGGGCCGCGGGGGGGGGGCAGCTGCAGAGTCTCTCCTCTTCTCTCTGGCTGTGCCTGTGTCCATGGAAGCTGCAGAGTGATTGCAGTTTCCATGGACAGATAGAGGGATAGATGGCAGTTTATCTATCTCTCGCTTCGTTGCCTATACCAGCAGGGCTCTTGGCTCTGTTGGCATAAGCAATACAGTTCAGATGGGAGATCCGGACACCGGCCGTGGCCACATCCTTAATCTGGCAGCTCCCCGGCTAATCTCCTTGCCAGGAGAGCTGGTGGGAAGCCAAGGGGCGACCATTCGGCCACGGGGGTCTCGCATTCGCACCATAAAATGCAGGCACTTTTCTCCCCCGATTTATAGTCCAAAAAATATGGTAAATATAAGAGGGTAAGAAGGAAGCAGAGAAGATTAGCAGCTAAAACTTTCCCTTTAACTGTCATACTGGTTATTTACCTTAGTGTGGGTTTGCCAAGCACCACCTGAAATGCTGGAAAGAAGGACTTCCTTGTGTAACAGGATAGTAAAACTTTTAACAGTATTAAATCATGTCATATGAATGTGGTTACACCCATGCCTGGAAAAAAAAACATTGAGAACAGTAGTATGTAATTAGGTTTTTGTATGGGTGCCACATCTAGATATAAAATAGGATGATGTATAGAACTATATTCAGAGGCTCCACATACATGTATGCAGGTCTACTGGCCTCCCAAAACCTGCTCTATATTTGAACAAAGATCACATGATGTATATATTTACTTAAATTGTTGACCTAGACAGTGCTGATTCATCCCATGCAAACATATTTTGGATCTCCTAGAAAATGTTTGTTTTGAAGTAGGAAGGGATATTGCATTCTATGGTAGTAATGGGATGGTGGTTTGAGATAGATTTCCAAAAAGTTTGACTCATATTTCATATTTGACGAATAGGAGCTAATAAGTTAATTCTTAGGAATTGCACTTGTAAGGTAATAACACTTGTGTAAGGGTCTTTTGGCAATGAGTTAATGTATTTTATAAGTGTGCTCTGTAAGTAACTAAAAAGTTCTGGTAGTGTCTGGGAAATTCCCTCGTACAGCTTCTGCCCAGTAACAGGGGAGTTGCTGATGGGTCACAGACAGTATAAATATGATTGATATGAGGGGCACTGGGTCTTCTGCTACCTGTATGCTAGTTATGTCCAGGACATCCCAGTAGGATTAGGCCGTCCCATTGGCCTGGGGGACCACAGGAGTAAGCTTTGCAATGTTAGTCAAAGGAAATAGGGAAAACGGGGAAAGAAAATCATAAGGCATTTACTAAAAGGTCCTTAGATAGGAGGTTAGTTTAGAGAGGCTTTTCGGGTACCTTAGAGTGTTGGCCCAAAGGCATCAATAATCAGCAGTATTTGATTAAAAAATACATAATTTTAATTCAAAATTGCTTTAAAAGTCAATATGTGTAGACAACATCAAGTGAGTTAAAAGTAAACAGTGGGAGTTATGTCCAACTCAAAGAACCACAATTCACCCCTCAAATACACAGGAGGAGGGGAAGGAATTGGTGAATACAGTTCGGTTGTACATACAGTTCAATGATTCATTTGTACATACAGTCCTGACGCGTTTCGTCCTGAATATTAAGGACTTCTTCAGAGAAAAATATTGTCTGTATTGTTCTATATTGCAGAGAGCATAATATCAATCACAGGTTGCATACAGAAATAAATCATTACCAAAGCTTGTGTCGTGACATTCAATCGTTGTGGTGCATTGCTTACTTTGAAAAAGAGTATTGTCGTGCATTAAAGTGGTCCTGAGTAACCTTGAAAAATCAATCCAGTGCTCTCCCCAACAGGGGGGGGGCCCAGCGGTCAGAGAATCCTTCCACAGAAAAGGGGGGGAACCCGGCATGGGAGGCACCATATGGAGAGGCGTCAGTTCTAAAAAGCGTATAAAAGAATGATATATGTTTGAGCAGATAGAGCATATAGCTAGAGTTATCATTCATATGGGGACATGACAATACACGCAGTGGTGTGAGGTGAGGGATCCTCTTAAATGCATGTGGGGTAGCCGGACATAGTCCATGCAAAAGTCAATGAGTAATACACAAATCAATAGTAATAGAGATAGAGGGGTACCTGATCCACAGCGTTTGTCCCTAAAAGTCTGCCACCTCAGAGTAGCGTTTGGAGTGAAGGAGTTTCCTCATGGTAGGCTTCCTAAGGTTGAGGATGCCGTTATGGCGTTTTTGTAGTCTGGCCCTGAGCTGCGCTTCTCGTGGGGGAGAGGCGTCATGACGTCAGTGCGCTGCGTCGGCGCTGGTCAGAAGGGCCCGCGCGCGCATGAGCACTGCGTCATTCGGTGCGTCTGCGACAATAGTACGCAGGCGCGTCTACGCTCCAACCCCCTGCATGGGCGCCCTGCTATGACAGCTTGGAGATCGCTGTCATAATGTAGCATACCAGGCTATCGGCTTGTGTCTCCACTCAACGGGCGAATAAGGGCTGAATCATTGAACTGTATGTACAACCGAACTGTATTCACCAATTCCTTCCCCTCCTCCTGTGTATTTGAGGGGTGAATTGTGGTTCTTTGAGTTGGACATGACTCCCACTGTTTACTTTTAACTCACTTGTCTACACATATTGACTTTTAAAGCAATTTTGAATTAAAATTATGTATTTTTTTATCAAATACTGCTGATTATTGATGCCTTTGGGCCAACACTCTAAGGTACCCGAAAAGCCTCTCTAAACTAACCTCCTATCTAAGGACCTTATAGTAAATGCCTTATGATTTTCTTTCCCCGTTTTCCCTATTTCCTTTGTCTATGATTTAAATAAGAGGTGTGGTACCGACTCCCTGCCATGAGCAGAGGTAGGTGATCATCACATGATTTTCATGTGCAACTCTTTCCCTTCTTTTGCAATGTTAGTGTTGATTCCTTGATAGACTAGGGGTTGAGAGCGGAGGACTCCCCAATTATATAGCCTAGGAACATCAGCACCCCTCCATTGTGTTAGAGCCTCAGAATATCTTCTGTATACTGAACTGCTCTATAATTTGAAGTTTGGTGGATTGTACCCCATCTCTGGCCGTATAATGGTGAATGGACTGTAAATATTCTATTAGATTAGAAAAGTTATACCTTTTGATAAACTTGCAATTATAGACACTGCTTCATTATCTGCATTGTATGATCTGAAGATACTTTAGCATAACTGCTTAAAAGAATCTGGTTGATACAAGAGTGTAAAGCTTGTGAACATTTGGGGTGAGGTGTGCACTTGGAAGCAAACAAGTCTGGTGACTCCAGGGTGACCACGGTCGAAGCTACACACTTCATGTCCAAGAGAGCATTTTAATAGGAGGAGGGAAGGTAATGTTGTACATTCCGTCTCACCTGACCTGTGAGGACCATAAGTAATGTTGAAGCTTTAAGGTGCTCTCATAAGGTGCCTGCTATGCTAATGTTTGTGTGTCAGTGCCATCTTGCAGTCATACCAATCCAAATGCTAAGCTCATAGGAGTTCTTGTAACTTACCAAGCCATCTGAATGATTAAGTATATAAACTTTACTGAGAACTAGTGATGACCGAAAAGTTCGCCCGGCGGACAGTTCGCGGCGAACATAGTTCACAGTTACATTAACATTATGGGTGTTCCATCCACCCCCTATACCTTAACTTATTTTTCCCTCCTGGAGGACACCCCCCTTATAAAAGCATGGTGGCCATTTTACATTTATCATGTTTCTGCAACACTAGATAAATGGGAGAGCTGCTGCTGACTGAGGAATGCCTTAGCTACTTTGCTATTATACTCCATCCAGTGATCTGCGGCTATATCTAAGGTATTCTGTTACATGTACAGTATTTCATCATTACTGAGCCACAAAAGTCCTTCTCTGGGGGTGGGTGATGCTATATTATGCATTGCAGAGAGATCTGACTAAATGTGATGCACTGCAGAAGGTATTATCAGGCTGGCAGCCCTCTCCAGGTAACTTTTGGCAAAATCTTTAATCTAGATGTGATTTCTGCCCATTAGGCCTAAAAAAAACCGTTTTTAAACATTTGTATTTTGGGGGAGAAGTTTAGTCATTGATTCTCATTTGGCATGACACTGTCCAGGTGGTTGCACCCTTTTTACTTGTTTCATTGGTATTTTGGCTACAAATATGACCTGAAGGTTTGAGAAGTTCACCCTCCATTGAAGTCAATGGAGGTTCGCTGTGACGGGCGGGTATTTGCAGAAGTTCGAATTGCCTGTTCACGAACAGCCGCAGCTGATGTTCGTCCATCACTACTGAGAATTTTTTTTGACAACCTGCTGGAAAACACCTTGTGAACCAGCTTTTCAAATGACTGCTGCATTATGCCATAGCCCACAAAAGTCCCAAATAATACAGCCCAGCCATTGATGATAATACATGTGATAATGCCATTTTTAACATACCAACTGTACTGCAGCTTAATATATAAGACTTATTTAACCTTTCGGATGAGTTCCCCTCTGCAATGAACCTTTACATACATTCCTGTCCTGTTGGAACGAGTGTGTAAAATCAACCAAGAACACCACTCCCAGCACTTCAGGGTTATGAAACATCTCCCCGCCCTGACAAAGACACTCACAGAGTACAACCACAATGGGTCTACTGAATGAATGAAATCCGAAATGACCTGATATCTATTTATAAAGGCAAAGTAAATAGAATAATATTAGTTTCCATAGTATTGACATTCTATTACATGGGCTAATGACTAGGGATGGTCAAAATGTAGTTAATTGGATTTTCCTGATCAAAATTTGATTGTGAATTCTTGTGACTTTAAATGTGAATTCTTGTGTTAAATTTTTTAATTATATTATATAATATTCACAATAGAAATTTTCAATAAATAGATAGATTTGTGTTACTCTCTATCCTGATTTCCCACCATACCTGCCATGTTTTCCCTTACTGAATAAGGAAAAAATTACAGCAAGTGACAGCAAGGATTCTGGTATTTGGAATGTGGAAGTGTGAGGAGGTGGAGTACCACTTCCACATTCCAATATAAGGGAAGTGAAGTCACGGAGGACACTTCCCCTATCGGGAGCTTTAATTCCCCTCCATTCAAACTTCCCACCCTGCACATCATCTGCACAAGCGGGCTGGGAACTTATGTTACTCTCCCTCACTCCTAAGCTACCTCAATTTCAAATTCTGGGAAATATCTGGTATTTAAATAGGCCCCCGGGGGACTATAAATAGACCTACACAGTAACACTGATGTAAATATATGATATAGTGAAAAATATACATTTATTTCAACATGATTAAAATCAGGTCAATGATTATCCAAAACTCAGCATTAAAAATGAACATAAAACAAATAGCTATATACAGCCTTGAGGCTAACCCGGGTACCAGTCTGGATTCAAACTTAAAATGACGAGAGAGCTATGCTTGACGCCCCTCAGCAGACATTCTCCGATGTATTTATTGGGGGTAAAGATGTAGAGGTTTATATTAATACACCAAACCAGAAATGAGTGGTACCCCGGCTGTAATAGCCTTTGGTAAAACAGACACATCAAAATAAATAGCAGTACATGTGAAACCGTCCATTTATAAAACAGTAGCACATTTGTGACCACCCTGCACGATATTGTCTCATAACAGTCCCAAATAGTTATCACAATGACCTGCAAGATCTACCGTGGCCCTCCCTTACAACCTGGCCCTGAGCGATGGGATTGCCGGGTAATTCCGTGATCTCAGATCTCCGTGACCTCAGAGGAAAATCCCCATAGAAAACCATTGAATGCCCCCAGTGATATTGCACCCGGAGTTAACCCTCGGAAGTCTGGCAAATAAAGATGGAATCACTTATGATTCCACTGAACACCAGGTAAGTATACTATTTTAGGATCATGGAGCCTTAAGCCACCATCATGCCAGCTGAGAGGTAAAGCTGGCCATACACCTTAAGATCTCTCTGTCAGATATCCTTTAGATCTAACAACAACTATGTAGTGCCAGGTCCTCTGCAATTAAACACAGGTAGACTTGTTAGAAAATCCCTCATATTTCATGGTTTTGGTAAAACTAAAGAAAATCTGACAGAGAAATCTAAAGGTGTATGGGGGCCCGAAGTCAAATTTTACATATGTATTTTTACATATTGAGTATACATTCGTACACAAGTCCCATCAATTGAGTGAGAGTAATGCCTGGCATACACACATCACGTCATCACGTTTGCATTCCAGTGCTCATCGGAGCTCGTCTGTCTAAACCCGTCTGTGGGTGTATGGCAGGCTTAACGTATCCTTATCTTTGCCAACTCCAGCCCCTTACTAAAATGACTGAACACTTTTAGCTATCACCAGCATGTCATCCACAGAGGCTTTGCAACTTGAAAAGCCTGACATAGACATTAGTACACAGTGTTAGGTATCTGCTCTCATGGACTATGGATTAAAGTGTCAGACGGGAGGGCACCATAAAAAGTGACAGCGGGGGAGTAAAGGTGGGTTTACACGTGTAGATTTTTTCTGCAACTGCCAATTCGATTTTTTGTTCGATGATGTTGTTGAACATTGTTAATTTATCGAAAGTAACATTAGATCGAAGAAATCGGCCATTCTAGATTTTTGTTCAATCAAAAGAAATTTGTTCTTCATTGATTGAACGAAAAAATCGACACGTGTAAACCCACCTTAAGGAATGTATAAAAATAAAGCACAGTTCATGTCTTCTTTTCCCAGGGGATCCCAACAGAAACCCTGTTTCCCCTATGATAAGCCATCCCCATCAAATAAGCCACCCCCTGATTATTGGCCAAAGCTTTAAAATAAGCCACCCCCCCAAATAAGACACCCACAATACCTGTCCCTGCCCGAATCTCACTTTCGGGTAGTACAATTGGTAACTGTGTGCCTCCATGTGACTCCATCAGGGCTGGCTGCAGTGCAGGAAGGACAAGCAAGCTGCTGATTCCTGCCGTAACGGAGTCTGTTACCCGGCCATACCGGTAGAACCCAAAAATAGTGAGTCAGTGAAGGGGACAATGATTGGCACAAACTGATCAGAAGCGGACAATGCATGGCATAGAGTGATCAGAAGGGGGCAATGCATGGCACAGAGTGATCAGAAGGGGGCAATGCATGGCACAGAGTGATCAGAAGGGGGCAATGAATGGCACAGAGTGATCAGAAGGGGACAATGATTGGCACAGAGTGATTAGAAGGGGACAATGAATGGCACAGAGTGATCAGAAGGGGACAATGCATGGTACAGAGTGATCAGAATGGGACAATGATTGGCACAGAGTGATCAGAAGGGGGCAATGAATGGCACAGAGTGATCAGAAGAGGACAATGCGTGGTACAGAGTGATCAGAAGGGGACAATGAATGGCACAAAGTGATCAGAAGGGGACAATGAATGGCACAGAGTGATCAGAAGGGGACAATGATTGGAGCAAAGTGATCAGAAGGGGACAATGATTGGAGCAAAGTGATCAGAAGGGGACAATGATTGGCACAGAGTGATCAGAAGGGGACAATGTTTGACACAGAGTGATCAAAGTGGACAATGAATGGCACAGAGTGATCAGAATAAGACATCCCCCTGAAAATAAGACCTAGGGCATCAAAATATAGACAGTGCCTTATCATCGGGGAAACACCGTAGATCTCAATCTATCGAGCAGCACAAAGGCAACACGAGTAGATTGCAACTAGCCGAATTGCGTTTGCAGTTGCGTTTTTCCCCGATAGTGAAACCACAGCTGCTAACCTTCAAAAATGCGGGTGTTTTCATTAAAGCACGGCATTGCGTGTTACCGGAAACGCAAGCGCATGTCTAGTCCGGTGGAAACTTGTATATCTTGCGTTTAAAAGCCACATGCAACCTTTTAATGCCACATGTATGAATATCTTGTATGCAAGGCAAACAACATATATTTTAAATATAAGGAGAGTATATTCAGTATGTATTTATAAATATAAACCATTTCTACCGACAGCAGCTGGCAAGCCAAAAAAGTGTGGGCACCCCTGTCTTATGTAAACAAGCAATTAACCCTTTACTGGCTAGTTCAGCTCTAACGAAAGCTTGAGGAGATCAATAATGGTAATTAAAGTTCCATCGTGTTAAAGCTTGCAGGATTTGATTAGCTTGGCTTTGATACATTTTAATTAAAATGTGATTAGCGGGAGTGAGGAGACCTCGTGAGGGAGGGGCAATCATAAAGAATACGTCTGTGATATGACTATTATAGACTAGACATGTGGAGTGAGGTGACATAGTGTCCCCTGAGTGTGAATACAAGGCTGGGTGACCCCGACAGGAAGACACGCAGCTACACAGACAACTCAGCATGACATGGCTGTGTGTAGGAAGGGGGACACTGTCACCACACGACGCACCCTTCTAACCACACCCACACACCACCACCACTGGCCAGAGACCCCCATGTGGGCGGGGACACGTGACTTCTCTCCGCCCACTAGTTTATATGAGGAGGGTAGAGCCGAGTAGCACTGTACGCATTGCTGTGTAGGGACGACAATAAGAACATCATGGTGAAGGTGATAGAGAGCAAGGTAGGTACTACGTCATTCTATATATGTTATGTATAGGCCCCGGCAACCACAGGAGGCGTGCGGACAGGCTGGCTGCTGGTCAGCACCGATAAAACACAGCTCATGTTTCCTATAAATGGCTTCCCTGGTGCCATGTCTTGCTGGCATCGCTGCCCTCGGGCATTAAGAGAGGACAGACATACCTGTCGTTGGTCTACATGGCACTTCTCTGTGCTTTATTTGTTTATTGTTTTTATTTTGTAAATAAAGTATAACTAAAGATGTTTATCCTTTTCCTGCCTGTATCCTCATTAGCATGATTTACAGTCATTTCACTGTCCTGATTCAGAAGTCTAGGAAACTTTCTGTGAGATGCATATTTCAGAAGAAAAGTATTCATCTTTTAAAGTGCAATATCCAAAATGTAAAGAATATTTTACCTATACATTCATTAACTTGTATTTTCCTCTATGGCAATACCACCCTGCCATTTGCATACCTTTATCCTAGTTGTATGGGTTATGTGTGCAGAATGAATTGTAAACCTTCCTGCCACTCAAGTGTATGATTCCCCGCTTTATAAAACCTGATGATGGAACCCAAAGGACCACTGTGGCCACCTTCTAGGAACCATAGGGATTTGAGGGACCACTTAGGTCACCTTCTAGGAACCCTGTTGACCATTCAGATCACCTCCCTCTAGGGATCAAAACTATGAACCTCTTTGGTAATCTTCTAGGAATCCTAAGGTCGCTTTCAAGGAACCCCATGTGCATCTTATGCACCTCTAGAACTAGGAACACCTTAAACTATTTAAGTCACCTTCTTGGAACCTCATGGACCACTTAGGTCACCTTCTTGGAACCCTATTGTCCAATTGGGTCACTGTCTAGGAACCCTTTGGACCACTTGGGTTGTCTTCTAGGAATCCTTTGGACCACATGTATTGACTTATTCTAAAAATCCTATGGGCTCCTTGGGTCACATTCGAAGAGTCCTGTGGACTACTTAGGTCAGCTTCTTCTTCTACGGTGAACCACTTATGTAACCTTCTAGGTACCCTGTGGACCACTTAGGTCACCTTCTTCTAGGAAGCCCATGGCCAATTGGGTCACCTCCTTCTGGGAATACGGTGGACGACTTATGTAACCTTCTAGGTATCCTGTGGACCACTTAGGTCACCTTCTTCTAGCAAGCCCTTGGCCAATTGGGTCACCTCCTTGGAATACGTTGGACCACTCAGGTCACCTTCTTCTAGGAAGCCTGTGGCCAATTGTGTCACCTCCTTCTGGGAATCTGGTGGACCACTCATGTAACATTTTTCTAGGAACCCGGTGGACCACTTAGGTCACCTTGTTCTAGGACGCTGCTGGACTACTTAGGTAACTTCCTTCTAGGGATCTGGTTGACCACTTGGGTAACCTTCTAGGAACCATATGGATCACTTAAGTCACCGTCTTCTAGGAATCCTGTGGACCATTTCAGTCCCTTTCATGGAACCTTCTTTTAGGGATCTTTTGGACCCCTTAGGTTGTCTTCTAGGAACCAAATGGACAACTTCAGTAACCTTCTATTCTCTCTGTTCCTATTGGTGTAATTGGGGAGATAGGTTAGCATGCCTTACAATGACACAGCACATAGCCTTATGGGTGTGTCGTGCCGTCATGTGGTAGATAACCTAGTCCACAGAAATTTGTATTATGATGATGCTTCCAGCCTGTATCCAATGAAGTATACCCAGCCAACAGGACATGTTTGTAGATCCTTACAGCATGGCAGCAAGGATAGTCAGGTAGGGTTTGCTATACTGGTAAAGGATTTTACTTTTCATACACCTGCCATCAGTCCGTTATCTTTCCTGCCCAATGTTATCTAAAAGGGTTCACCTGCTTGTCCTATACCCTCCTTTCTCTAGAATACATGGGGCCTTCTATGTTCAGCACTAGGTCCTTCTCCTATCCCTGTGAATGGATAAAAACTTTAATTCCCAGAAAATTGGAATTGATTGTGAATGCAGCTTCAGGCAAATCGGGTGTACTATCTTATGTTGGTTGTCCAGTGGCAGGATGCCTGGCAATACCGATAACTAGATCCATACTGTAATAATCCCAACTATATTCCTTAAGCTAGCCACACATGGTTAAATTTTGGTTCAATCGATGTTCGATTAGATCGAGGAATTCAATCGTCTAATCGAAAATCGATCTTAATCGCATCAACATACACCCCACATTGAGTTTGCGATTGTGGTGAGATTTCGATTCCAAAATATTACTAAAATCGTCGATTTTGGTATGGAAATGATTGAAGTTCAGATTGAAGTGGTCTATGTTATTATATCGAATCTAATCGATCCAGGAGAAACACCACAAACATCGACGATTATAAAACGATTTTGGCACAATCGACGATGATTTTCCAACATGTCCGATCAAAATTTGATTCGATTTTCTGCCTTCATCGAACAATTATCGTCGATCGTACCATGTGGGCATTTCTCGATTTTCGTTCAATCGATGAAAAAATTCATCTAATCGAGCATCGATTGAACCAAAATCGAACCGTGTGTGGCTAGCTTTAGTCGGACTGTATATAAGACCGCATCATATACCTGTCTATTATGCTTTTTCCTCTGGAATTTGTTCCTGTGATCTTATGTGATATCTGACCTTATCTGACCTGAATGCAATGATACTTTGCCAGAACTCTTATTACCTAAACATCACATCATCTGCATAATTTGATTTGCAATATTTCACTGAGACGTTTTACTATAGTACCAAGGATAGACCGAAGTTTACCCTCTGTTAAGCTGGCCATAGACATCTCCATAGACATCATTTTTTTTTTTTCAATTTCTGAAAGATTGCCCAGCACAAAATTAGTCGATCTATTATGAATTGAAGGATGTTATTAGAGACTTTTGATCGTTCCTATAGATCGACCCATGCAGGCCTCATCCCATTTCCATAGTTTTCAATCACATTTTTTTGTGTAGCCAATCTTTACTTAAGTCACCAATCGGTTGGCAAAAAATCATATGCCGTGATCTAAGACTCAATCACATGTCCCAATCGTATAACAATTCGATCTCAGGGAAATCTAAGCGTCTATGGCCAGCTTTAGATATATGCGGATTCGGAACCTGGAGGAATGGAGATGTATATCCCTGAGTTGGCCAATGAAAGATTTTTGGGTTTCTTCGGTTATAGATATCAGTTAAGCTGGTCATAGACATCTTGATTTTTTTCATGCAACTTCTGAGTGATGGACTGGCTTGATTGATCGTTGTGATCGATCGTTCACCTAATCAATGCATGGTAACGGAAATGGTAAGTAGTCTCATGAAAAATTGAACGTGCAGGGATCGCATGTGTTTTAAAATTATAATCAATCGATCAGGAATCAAAGGATGTTGTTAGAGACTTGCGATCCTTCTGATCACTAATCAATCTGTGATAAATTGGATACTGAAAATGGGGAACTTTTCAATCAATGTATAACTTGTGATCGAAGACTCAATCACATGTCCCGACCGTTTAACAAATCGATCTCCGGGGAATTCAAGCATCTATGGCCAGCTTTATAGATAAATTATATGTTAGTACTGTGCACTGTCAATCAATATTTACTGTGTATCCACATACCAGTCACTTTCTCATGCAGAATCATTGTAAGGGCAGAACATGTGTATCTTTCATCAATTGTTCTTGGCTAATGGGTGGATCATTAATGTTGTCACCAATATACCTCAGGGCAGGATAGAGTTGCAGCATATTATTGACACATCACTCCCACTTCCTGATACTTAAGTCTTCTGTAAAATATACATACTACATAAGAAGAATATGGTGCACTTTAGAGCAGTGGTGGCCAACTGAGTTGATATGGAGGGCCACAAGTGCGGCCCTCAGCATCACTAAAGGCCCACACATGACATTTTCAATCTATACTGACTTGTATAAGTATTTACAATATATAAAATATATATGATATTAAGCATAAGCATATATAATCAAAGGTTATGTGCTTCATAGATATCATCAAAGCCTTTGCCCCTATTCTGAGGTTATGTGCCACAATGTATATTATACAATCATACTGAGTTTGTATGTATGTTAGTTAGTAGTATAATAGTGGAAGCAAGTCCCTCACCTCCCCTCCTCTTCTCTAACAAGATTCCGAGCAAAGACTCATCAGGGAGGGTCAGCGGACAGGTGAGTTCCTTTCTCCTATGCATTAAGAGTTCGGTTTCAGGGGCTGCAAGTGGAGGACTAAGGGGGGCCGCCAAAGAAGACCCTGAGGGCCGCATGCGGCCTCCGGGCCGCAGGTTGGTCACCTGGGCTTTAGAGGTATAAGACCTCCCTATATAGTCATCCGCCATGGGTCGCATTGCTGCAAAATGAGGGTGGACTACCAGCATATTTTACAATTTTAAGTCCCATAGATAAAGCAATATGTTATAATAGGGGCGTCACGTTCAATTTGGTCATCAGTACTGCACTGATTGGCTAATCCTGTTTTAGAAGAAGCAGCAGTGAGACATAAACAAATTGACATGACCGCTTAAGAAGGCAGACCAACCTGATTGCTGATCAAGCAGGTGTTCTCTTGCAGAGAGGGCTCATTTACACTGGTGGTTTTTAACCGAACGGTAAATGACCCATAAACGTAACCGACCTGGGGATGCAACAAACCTTTCACTGCAAAGTAAAAGGCATCCCATTGAGATTAACCTTTTATCGCCAAAACAACCATCCAACTATATATTAGGCTTTCAAAAAAACAGCTTTTTCCTCTGTCATTTTTAGGTACATCTTCCAGAGTTCAGTTCCTCTTTAGGAACCTATATATTAGCTAACATTTTACTTGCAGAGGCTGTGGGATTGTACATCAGTTGTGCCTTTAAAGGATATTATATAACATATGAAGTAATAATATTGTAAAGCAATCAGCTGTGCCTTTAATTTATATTTCACAACATATGAAGAAACACTTCTCTGAAACCATTTCCTTCAAGGAGTGGGAATATTTGACCAAATACGTTTTGTAATATGTTGAAGAAATACTTAAATAAAATATTAGTGTCTTTGGCATTTTTAACTACTGTAGACAGTATACAGATCTACAAACTTTTCTTCTACCAAAACCATGTAATATGAGGACCTTTCTAAACCTTCCAATCACTATGTATTCTATTAGGGAGGACCCTGCACTACATAGTTGTTGGTAGATCTAAAGGGCCCAAAAATACACACCACAATCATCTGCAAAACATTTATCTTACATCCACAATTTGCTGGCATAATATAGAAGTATGTTTGGTCTTATTGAGGCCCTTTGGAATACATGTATGTATGTAAAGAGTAAAAAAGTGTCGGGCACATTAAATGTATATGGTGACTTATTACTCATGAGGTAAAAGGTAAGTATAGGAAACAATGACTTGGCCAAGTTGGTCCTTTAGCAATGCATCATGTTTGCATAATGACTGATGCAAACCATTTTATGTCTAAGTATTTACATGAAACCATCTCCATATGAAAATGTCATCTATCCTGTGTACATAGCTTTAGTTTTAAGTCTTATCTTAGTTAGGATATAGGCCTATGTGTCCCTATGTGCATGCACTACACATAGTCGGCATCATAGATGATGCTGTCAATGTGGGGTGGAACACAGGCGTCCCTCCATTAACATGAGATTTCCCACAATTACTGGCGATATAAATGTTTGTGTGCATTCAATTTACCCCAGGGCGGGAACAGCGTGACATCTCTTTTGGGAAAATATATTTTAATGCAGGTCGGAGTTGGGGTGGGGATGCCTGGCTTGTCTTGGACAAAGGGGCAGTGTTCTCCCCAGAATTTTTTTTCAGCCGGGCGGCGCGATGATGTCATCGCGCCGCCTGCACCGGTCCGGCGGCCTCTCTTAAAAGCAAGCCGGCCAGCAGCAGCACACAAGTCCTCTGACAGACAGGAGCGCGCCGCAGCCACTGAAAGACTCCGGCCCGCGGCTCCGGTAGTGTGCCGCGGGCCGGAGTCTTTCAGTGGCTGTGGCGCGCTCCTGAAGAATGGGAGGCGCCGCCTGTCAGGCTGCTCGCCGCGGAGGACTTGTGTGCCGGGCGGGGACTAAAATCTCCCGGGCGGGTCGCCCGGCCAATCTGCTCTGGGGAGAACACTGAGGGGGCTTAAAGAACAAAAGTTGGGAACCACTGGGTTAGATAATTGCTACCTCTTCATGTCCCACTAAAGTTCCCAAGATAGGTTACAGAATGTATAGCACTGTTTCCTAAACGTTCCTTGCTCGGCCCCCTTTTCTATTTAGGAAAATTATTGAGCCCCCCTCCCTATTCAAACACAGGTTAAGAATGAGGGCCTGTGCCCCCTGGACTACCTTTGCGCCCCCTCAGTTTGGGAACCACTGCCCTGCACTGGAGAGAATGTGAAATGCAAGACAAGGTGGTGCTCTTCTAAAGGGAGTATTTGATGAGCTTAACAGAGAATGTGTTAATTATCATATTTTTTACACGATAAGACTGGATGGGAGAAATCCCTGCGTTTTGTGGTGCGATGATTGCGCCTTTACTTACTGTTGGCATCTTCGCTCTCCCAGAAATAAGCTTATACGGGGAGGTGCTGTCAGATGGAACATCTGTAGTTCATGGTTTATGTCCGCTTAGCCCTGCTGAGATAAACAACGGAGAGTAAACAACTAAGAGCACTTCAGCTCTCACATACAGCCAGTCTGGCTGATTATACAGTGCATACGGGTCTGTAATGCCTGCCATACACACCCCGATGGTGTGCAGGCAGACCTGTCCCGATATGTTCCAGGATGCTAACGGGATGACGTCATCACGTTAGCATCCCGGTGCATTATGGGGCCCCTTCAGTCAGCGGCACCCTTTGTGTGCCGGCCATAAGCTGCAATGAAGACGCCATCTTCATTGAAGCTTATGGCATCGGCTTCCATCGGCTTGCGCCGGCCAGAGATTATCGGACATGTCTTGTGTCATGACTGTCTTTTCCCTGATGACAACAATTAATCTATTTTTTCCCTGGTGCCAAAATGGTAATTGTGTGGAAATGGACTTAACTGTATGAAACAGTTGGCAAAGGATCCTGACCTACAAAAGGATCACTGAATGCCCAGCTACTCTGATGCTGATATGTGAATACTGACTAACCCTGCTAGTACACAACTGGTCAGCCATTGATAAAATAACATCTTGGTT
>CM070032.1:113225906-113238956 GCA_036250615.1 Ptychadena robeensis | reverse complement strand
GGGGTGGAATAATTTACCAGTAGGTTTTTGGGATGTGTCTCCAGAACCAAAGGTCTAGCCATGGTTTGTTACTGTTTTGTTGTTAAGGCTTCCCCTAAAGTGTAGTTTCATGGTTGTGCCAAATTATGTAAAATCACCAATGTATAAAGTTTCAAAATATACAACATTTAAGCAGGGTACATGTTGTTCCCTTGTTCCGTATGTCATCACGCTGCTGTCAGATATTGGAGGAGCTGGGGAGAGACAGCTCTGCTCAGCCGATGCTTTGCCTGGAGACCCACGGTCTCTAGGCAAAGCAACAGACATCAGCTGTATTTACGTTTATGTCTGATATGGCTGTTTTGGCGCGGGATTGATTATTTTCACACTCGAAAACAGCGATGGCCGCATATTATATGGGCCAGATAGATGGCTGTGAGCACGCACAGCGCTCGAAAAGGCCATCGATTTGGCCCATATCTGCAGGTCTGTACCCTGCTTTTAGTAGCTCATCCAACCAGAGATCAGATCTGCCTATCGTTATAACAAACATCCACAGTTAGATTTTTCTGAATTTCAGTAACCGTGTTCGGGCCTTTGGCGTTGTTGTCCATTGACTATTGATTTGTGGGCTATGGGCTGGTGGTCACCTTTTGTTTAGCTAAATGTGACTATATGATCAGGAAGCATTATGATTGGTTCCCAGTGACAGGTAGCACAGTGTCATCTGAGTTCTGCTAAAAAGAAGGCATATTGTAGCTTCACATACCCTCAGAGAAGCTGGTATCCTGTTGAAAGGATCTAATCTGTATCTAAAATAGATCTTGATCTATTCTATATCTAATAGTATAAACCATGTTATTAAATCATTAATAAACTAAATAAATTTTCTTTTTTGCAGGACTTGGCAGAACAGTGTGGCATCCAAGCCATGCCTACATTTCAGTTTTTTAAAAACAAATCAAAGGCAAGTGACATGCGTACAGTCATGGCAACTATTCTTGTATTTGTTTGGAAGAAAGCTTATATTGTATGTGTTCCATAAATACTATGTGCCTGGCCATGTTCCACTCATTGAACTATACCTTCCTTCCAGGATAGGCTGAGAAATTAAATGCCTTTCTGCATGCAGTATATTGATACAGATCTTTAGAATTACAGAAATGAACAAGTATTGCACACAATTGCATTGTTTTTTTTAAAAAATTCTATATTTTTATCTATTCTAACATAGATTGAAGAAATTCGTGGCGCAGATGTAACCAAGCTTCAGCAGAAAATTGCTCAACTGAAATGCTGAAATAAGGAAAGGCATATGAAGCTGAAAAAGTCTGCTTAAATACAATAGACCTTCCTTGTTTGATTTTAATACTACACTTGGCCAGAATAATTTTCTGGATATCAGGAAACCGTAGTCATGTACAATAAATGTTTATGGTCCCTTTCAGACCACACAAGCAATTAGAGAACATATTGTCTTTATTCCCTATCATCCCTTTTTGTGGGCTGCTTTTTTTCTATTATAAGCTACAACTCCTAGTATGATTTGAATTGGAATAATTTAAAGTTACTCTACATGTATAAGATGATGGTATTTCTCCTCTGCTGAGCTTACTATTTGTGACGATGGAGGTCCTCTTCATGACAGCCTTCTCAAATATAACCTTTAAGAACGTTTTTAATATCGAATATACCGTTTGATAAAAAAAAAAAGCTTACCTAGGTGTTGGTTATGTATTAAAAATTAAGCTACCATAAAGTGAATAACTCCTCATAAAGTGCCTATTGAGTATTTATTTGTTATCCTGTCTATTCTGTGTTAACAGAATTGTTTATAACCCCTCCTGATGAAATGTTCTTATTGGTGTTTATTCCTAGCAGAGTTTGCATGGCATAAATTATCTGTAATCATGCAAAAGTGACATGTCGCCCTTTGTTTCTAAGGCTTGCTTGAGTTACTGACATTGAATTTTGCTTTAAGCTATATTCAACACAGGTTGTAAATAAGTGGTTTATTGCTTCTGACCAATGTCCACCCTGTGGGATATCATTGGGCAAACAGCTTGTCATCTATCAACAAAATGTGTTCAACTCTGCACACAGGGTGGTTTTGGTTCATGTCACAACAAAAAATGGACCATATAGAGGTCAGACATAATCATAGTCAGCCGCTAAATTTTTGAGGTAGGATCAGGCCCAATGCTGGTAGCTCATTTTCACATTCCATTATTTTAAATAAAGTACTTTTTGGCTGACCCGTGCTAAGATGAGGTGGCTTACCTCGGATTTTTAAGGCAATTAAGATGGGGTTCCAGTCAAAGTGGAGTTAAAACAACAAAATTAAATTTTACACTCTAAGAGTTTGCAAATATGACCCATAATCCAATGCATTTTTATATGTATTGTACCTAAGTTAAATATATTAGTTTATAAAAAATGCCTCACAGATCCGGCCTGTAATCTGTCCACAATTGGTTTCTTGAATTGTTTTCTATGCCTTTGGCTCCTAGATGGGCTTCCGTAGGAATCAAGAATCCATGTTAAAATGCAAAGAACCAGAAAAGATCGTATGCATACATTAACCAATCCTACGGTAGAAAAGGAAAAAAAAATCAGTTCTTAGTCATCAAAATTCAGTTTCTCCATTTTAAGCCATGGTAGAAGGGGAAGCTTCAGTTTAACAGTTTCTATGACTCCTAATGTTTTATACTTCAATTTGTTTACTAGGAAGGTTAATCCCCCACCCTTCTCACTCATCTTAAGCTGGCCATACACCTGCAGGATTCTCTGTCAGATTTCCTTCAGATCAGATCTACCAACAACCATGTAGTATAGTGACCTCCCTGATACAATACATAGTGATTGGAAGGTGTAGAAAGGTCCTCATATTACATGGTTGTTGGTAGATCTGATCTGATCTGAAGGAAATCTGACAGAGAATCCTGCAGGTGTATGGCCAGCTTTACAGTGCTTTGCACCCTGGATCAGGACAGTATGCATGTAACATGTTTTTTATTGAAAAAAGGAATTCACCCAATTTGCACCCGGTCAGTACCGATCTATCGACCGTGCTGACTAAAGGGACTATCGCTGGCAAAACAAATATACAAAAAAACTTAGTTTGTAAAATCAAATAGTTTTTAGCACAAATTCAAAGAGTCCATAGATATATCTACATCAGTCCTGTGTTTAGGCTTGACTCGTGACCTACTGTTGCTTCATCAGGAGTGACGCTGGACACACAAACACACACACAAACCAAGAAGGTGGTCGTAGGTATCTAGTCGATCAATCGAAAGTAATAAGATAATATGCATAATGAGATAAAGGATGATTTACCCCACTTCAGAAGTTGGCAAGGGGACCTTAACCTGGAGGACAAATTCTGCCCAAGGCAGTCAGGAGGTAGGAAGGTGGAGGTGCCTGGCACTACTGGAATGGGGAGCCACCTAAAGGCACCGCCTAGAGTAATTCAACAACCTGTACGTGGAAGGTAAGCTTTTCTTTGGTTTAGCATTAATGTTTTTTATTAGGTTAACCTTCCTAGTAAACGTCATCTTTTTGGCCCGGTTCAGCCAAAAAGTAAAGAACTTACAATAGTCATCTTCTGCTTCATGTAAACTGGACCCTTACTTTTTTTATCTTCGAAAGCCTCTATAAAGACATCCTATATTGCCCTTCTCTGTATAGGGAGCTGCCAGTTAAACCCACAAACTGCCACCAAATCCTCTACTAATGAACCTTGACCATTTGCCTGCTTAAAGGCCCCCACACACGTAGCAAGTCGGGGCCAACAGAAGAACGACGGAGATGGACGTCATCACACTGCACCCTGTCTCGTAAACTATCGGCGGGCACCCTTTGTGTTAGCTTGAACAGATTTACGAACATGCCCGTTCTCTGGGCCACAGGGATCTGTATCCCCATGTGGGCACCCACGACCTGCGTGCGCAAGCGCACACGCACATCATGGCTCACTACGTGTATGGGGGCCTTAAATCTCTGGCCACTGCCATTAGTTTCAAAGAAGACCTAGGTCTTTTAACCATTAACTATGTTCTTCAAAATCCTTCTGCTGTCCTTTTAGTTGAGAACATCAGGTAAGCTTTTTTACATCACGTTCAGCCAGTACTGGCAATAGTTGCACATAAATCAATATTTTGCATGTGTTATCATGGAGAATCACCTGAAAGCTTATTTTGGAAGAGTTGAGTGGAGATGCAAGGCAGTAAATTGACAGTCCAAAGGAAAAGTGAATCAACAGTACAGTAAATACTAATCTTAATGTATGTCCTCAACAATATTGAATAGTTTATGATCAAAATATTTTCAAAGATAGTTTACTCGGTGACCCCTGTGAAATGGTCATTTGACCCCAAGGGATCCCGGACAGAGGTTGAGAACCATTACAAGGGAACTTTGGAAGGTTGATATATTTAATGGGTTTAGGCTGTTTATTTAGCAAATTCACAAGGGATAATTCATCTTACTTAACCACCATGGCACATAACAATCCCCCTGCACTATTTTTGAGTCACACATTGATAAAAACACAAATGAAATGTGGCCATCACAGGTCAATTAAAATTTAAGATGATATCCAGCAGATGGCAATACAAGACCAGCATGTATTTCTTACTTGGGTTGCTCCCTAAATACAGAACAGCCTTAAATGATGAGTCCTCATCCTGTGTTCTGTTTTTCTACATGTCCTTGCGTGCAATGCCATAGTCTTGCAGACACAAGTATTTTTAATGATTTACAAAGTTAATAAACCTATAGCTTTTATTCACCCTTTTGTGCACTACTAACACTAAACTGCCTTTGAAGATAAAAGTTGACTGGCTGGCATCAGTAATGAGTCACCTAGCTGATCTACAAGATACACCCAGGTTACTGACGTGGAGAGGATTAATACTGGTTGACAATGGCAACTTGATTTTCAAAAAGGTTTTTTTTAAAGCGGACCTACCACCTGGTAGGTCACTCAGCAGTATTGGCTGTAGCTCAGCTCCGACAGAGAGGAGACGGCCTAGTTTCTGTAGGAGGTGTAGTGGAGGGGGATTCATAGTCAGTAGGTGGATCTAGGATTTAAGGGGTTTTGGGTTACCTTTTTTTACTTGTTTATTTCTTTTTATACTCTATATGCAGGTTCCTGGCAGTGCCTAGGAAGAAAATTGGGTGACATGCTGGTGGAGGGGGCAGTCACTGGAAAGGCAATGTTGCGCTCTTTTAAGGGTTAATAACCCAAGGTGGAGGTGTTAAAGGTGGTGGGAGGGGGCAACGTTGTTGAGTACGCACCATGCTGGTGTAGGTGAGGCTGCTGGCTGGTACATGTGGTTATTGCTTCTGAGATGTTATGTGACGTTCAGTAGGGGCACTGTCAGGGATCAAGTGTTTTTGTTATGCTGTAAGTTTGGTGTTGTGTCTTTATTTATATAAAAGTAGGTTTAGTGATGAGCGGCAATATTCGAATTTGCAATATTTCACGAATAATTCGAATAATATTCGATTCTATATTTGTGAACATTTTCGCATTGCGAATCTATATTCGCAATCCAGGCCCATAAGCATCCCAATGCGAATATTCAAAAGTGCGAATAACCGTCGCCATTTTCGTGAAATTTGCGAATTCTTGAATAGCCGATATTCGCTTAATATATTAGAAATTTGAATATTCAAGCTCAACACTAGTTAAGTTATATAGGTGGGGTACCTTTGGGTAATAGATGTATGAGTCATATCCTTTGAATGCCTTGCCTAAACCCTTTATTTGCACTGCTAGTAATTTCACCAAACACTCTTTTATCTCTGAGTGCTCTAGTTCACCAACAGCCCCTTTTAACCACTATGTTGATCTGGAAGGTGGTCTTTCTGCCACTATATTCTTGATATAAACCTACTTCAAGATTAAAATGTATCTTGCAAAAATTAGTGCACCCTTTGCATTGTGGTAAATAGTATATAGTATAGTTTTGTGGCAGAACTCTCAAGATATGGCGCTAATTAAATGTCAACCAGTCCGTGTACAGCTTGTATATCTGTACATTTATTGAAAATAAGGGTTCATGTAGCCACCATTCTTTTCCTTAACCTTCTTAGTGGGCATTCACATGTATACTTTCTGAGCTGTTGACACAATTTGCAGACGCTCAATGAGCGTTTAAAGTGCTCCTGTACATACAATAATGGAGACTTGACAATGGTTCTAACGCCTTACCACTGTATGCAAATTACAAAAAATATATATTTTTTTAATATTTATTTAGCATTTTTTGCCTACTCTTCCTTTAATAGGATCTCAATATATGTCAGAACGTGAGGGCATATCTTGTGCATTCCCCTCGTCAGGTCACCCCACAGATTTTCAAATCTAGGTCTGGGCTGTGGGTAGTCCATTTGAAAACATAAATTTTGTATCTTGCAAAGCTATGCTTCTGTTGATTAGGATGTTTTATAAAATTCTTCTTCTGTTGATTAAGATGTTTTATAAAGTAGAGGAAAACAAAATGTTTTAAAATATCAGCAAGCAGGAGCAAGGGGACTTTCACGCCAGCCTTGTAATCTGGCCATAGACATGCCAATTCCTGGCCATAGTTGCTGGCGATCGACCGGCAACTATGCACAGCATTCCGTCCTGCCAGTACTTTTTGTGGGCGATCCTGTTGTAGGCAGTAAATGTGGATGGTAGTCTCCTCCTCCTTCAAGTTAATTGGCTACAATCTGCTGGAAATCCCTGTGTTAGTGGAGCACATAGGATTCCTGTCAGTTCTGTAGCCAACTCCTCACAGCGTGGTGAGTCTACTACAAGTCGGCCATGGATCGAGATGGCCGTCTATGGCCGGCTTAAGGTTGTTACATGTGTTTTTTAAAAGCATTTATGCTTGGAGTCGTTGTTGTGTTAAAAGTTGTTTGGATTTGGTCACAATTTCATCCAGATTTTTTAAATCTCAGTTCCAGGTCTGCCACTTATACAATTAACCTGAAAGTTGGAGTTCTTTTGGTGCCCTTGTCCTTACATCTCTTGTCAAGGCTCTGCAAGCTGGAAAGATAATCAAGAATCACTAATCAGGACCAAGGCCAGGAAGGACCACCTTTGGAAGAATTTTGAGTATATTTTAATTTCCCTAGTGAAGTGATTTCTTACATCCTTAGGCCAGCCACAAAGACGTGGCAATTCCTGACAGTAGCTGCAAGCTGAGTGTGCGGAGTGCCCACCTTGCAGTTTCGCCCTAAAAAGACCACAGGTCGGATTGCGTGGTGATCCGTTCTGCCGGTACTTTTTGTGCCCGATCCTGTTGTAGGCAGTTACTTCTCCTCTTCCAAGTTAATTGGCTACAATCTGCCGGGAATGCCTGTGTTAGTGGAGCACACAGGATTTCCATCACTTCTATAGCTGACTCATTACAGCGTGGTGACGTCACCACCCTATAATGAGTCTGCTACAAGCCATGGAACGAAAAGTCTATGGCCGGCTTTACAGTGGTTTTGTTATTCATTTGACTACAACCCCGACTGGAAAACCAACAAAAGCATAGCTGGTTCAAGATTGCATTTGGGGGTCACATTTTTTTAAGAGAAGGTGGATATCAGTCATGCAAGTGAATACAGGCAGGCCAGGACTGATCTTGCAGGGCAGACGTCTGCGAAGGTCTGAGAAAATTTCCTCCAAACAGTAGCCCTTATTCAACGGCATCCAAAGGGAAGCAGGTCTCTTCTACTCAGGTAGCTTTGAAATGAGTTCTTTCTCATTTAGACACATACCTGCAAAAAGATTATCCCTATACGCATTAGGATGTGCATGTTAAGTTTTGTTTCTTTCTCAGTATTAACGTAATCTGTATTTAAATGTTATAGTGTTGCAATATAACCTGCTTACTTCTCTCAGAATCCAGCCTAACATTCCTGACAGAACAAGAAATGAAAGTTTTATATTATTATATGATCTGATGTGGCTGGCAAGAGACTAAGGGCTTGTCCCCACTTGGGCGGTTGACCAAGTGGGCCAAGGGCCCAAGTGGGGACAAACCCCCAAATTGCACGAGCCTTTGGCCAAGTCTCCTCTGCCTGACTTTGGCACGTCCATTGAATATCAGTGGCTTGTTGGACACGCACAATTGGAGATGCTTCTCATTGTATCACTTCAAAATCAGTGCAGAGCCCACATTGACATTAATGCAAACCAACACAAAGTGAGTATAGGTGCATTATAACACCCATTGAGAATGAAGTGGGTGTTTCAAAACCGCAACGACTGCATTTTTTTGTGTGTTAAAGCAGACTGAAAACCAATGGAATTATTATTTTTCTCTGTGATACCACATCAAAAACGTCACAAACATGTGCTGTGTTTTTGGATGTTTAAACACTAGTGTGTTCTAAATGCACAATGAAGACATGGCCTGCTCTGGCTTAGATACAAAAATGCATGTGTTTTTCCCATTACATTTGTGTTTGCGTTTTGCATTTGCAATACGAGCCAGGAGACTACATACCCTATCATCCTGAAGAAGTAGTCTGGTACCACGGAAACGCGTTGATGTTTAATAAATTGATATTTTATGACTACGGGTGCCTCCTAAAGCCTTTTTTTTTATCTGGGATCAAGATTTTACCCCTTAGTAATACATAGGTGCCTATTAGCTGGTCCATAAGTTTAGAACTGTCCCTGTCACTGGGAGTTATAGCCCAGAGAAGGTAAACCTTTGACAAGAAGAAAATAGTACAAAAATGGGACGATCCCAGAGTACACGGTTACAAATACACTGATTCGACCGACATCCCAAATAGAACTGCAAAGGGGAGGGGAGAGGGACTCTGGGAATGGAAAACCTGGGATCAGTGTTCCCACGGAAAACCACTCGTCCGAGTCTGTCTCACAGAAATTTTTTCTCCCTGGGCACCAGGGACTGGGGGGACTTTAAAGGTCGAAGGTCTCACAAAGTAACAATGGATGGGTATCTAGGTCAGTGATTTTTAACCACTGTTCCACTGGGATGTTGCCTGGTGTGCCGTGGGTTTTTGACCCCACCCTCGGCCCTCCTATCTAGCTGCCTCTTATAGTATAAGTCTTATACTATAAGAGGCAGCTAGATAGGAGGGCTAAGCAACCGCATCCTCACAGAGCCGGTCCATGCTTAGCAACACGTGTCCCCACAGACCAGGGGCGGTGTTTTTGCTCTGCTGGTATGCATCTGCGTTCCAGCGGGGCACCTGCTGATAACATACTTCCGGCGGGGACCGGAAGTGCGCCACGATTATGCATTTTGGTTTTATTCGTTTTATTCATGAAACAAGTGCGCCTTTGCCCTAAAAAGGTTGAAAAACACTGATCTAGGTACAGGGGGATACTGCATACATATGATTGTTGACGAAAGTGAATATTGGATTGACTCACATGTTGGCATTTGATGGACATGATTACTATGATGTTGTGTTTACTATTATGGACATGTATACCTAGATACCCATCCATTGTTACTTTGTGAAACCTTCGACCTTTAAAGTCCCCCCAGTCCCTGGTGCCCAGGGAAAAACATTTTCTGTGAGATGGACTCGGACGGACTCGAAGAAAATTGTGTCCAATACTCACATGAAATGCTCTGAAGTCCTTTGCAGCAAGGCTTCAAGGCAAATCTTTTCTCCTTCAAATGATAAAGAGGGCCACAGTCCAGAATGTACAACTCCTAGAACTAAACCACAGCATCCTCCTACCTTGGGTTGTGCAAAATAGAAATGTACAGAATCTGGAGGTTCAGCCATTTATATTATCAAATAAAATTATATCAGCCATTTCATCCAAGGACTGGTAATCTAATTGGGTTATGTATTCTTTATGTGACTAAATATCAACATGTAGCCTTCTCTTTCAGATTTCTAATCCAAGCTTTTTATCTAAAGTAAAACATTTAAACTTGGTTTTCTGTTAGTATATTTTAATGTTTCTAATTTCTAAAAAATGCGTTATCAATTGGTATATTTATGTTATAGTTGATCATAATGAATGGGTTCATAAAACTGCTGTTTAGCATATCCAATAATTAGTCTGCACACCTACAGTACGCTCATCTGTACCACTCCCAAAATAAGCAGCGGACTGATCAACTGTATTAGGTAATAGGGTTGGGCCATTGCCCTGGAGTCATTGGAGATCTCACAAACACAAGGGAATAAACATGTAAGACCACAGTGTGCTGTAGCATCCTGTCTCACAGCTCAACTAGGAGTTTTGGGAAGAAGATTTTAGTCATGGCCGTGATGCAGATAAAAACGATGGTAAGTTATTTTTTTTTTTACATTAATACTGTACATTAGAAACGTGGTATAAAGGATGCCTGAATGCTAATTTTAGTATATGGCAATACACTTTTTAGTCCATGTTTTAATTCATACAATAGTGATACCTAATCAGAACTCGGATTTCCAGGTAGATAGATTGAGGCTTACAAACTGTACCTCAAGGGTTCCCATCACTGTACTTATGTCAGTTTGCTTTTCCCATAGAGAGATGTCATCCTCGGGAAACAAATGGGTTTATAGGGTGTGTTTATCTGCAGTGCATAATCTATGGTATTCTAGAAAACCTGTTTTATGTGGTAAAATGAAGGGAATCTTGTTAATGTCTTTAAATAGAGAGAAGTAGGAAAGTCTACACTCCCAGACTTTGCCTCAAGGGAAGGATAGTCAAAGTATATATATATATATATATATATATATATATATATATATATATATATATATATATATATATTATTAAAACATTTTGGCTTTAAAAAGTCCTTTTTTTTTTACATATTCCACTGTGTATTTCTCCCCATGCTGGATGTGTGTCCAATGAAAAGAAAAGGACACAGACAGAAAAATTACCTTTGGTTTGCCGACGGCTTGCCCACAGTTTACGGCACATTACCACTAATTTGGCAGTAACGTGCCCTATTAATTTAAATAGCAATGCATGTGTCGCTGCGTTAAAAACAAAGCAGTGCATTTGAATGGGAGCTGTCCTGTCTGCATCCCTTTTACCTTCAGAAATGTACTTGCATGTGTTTCTGACTGTTGAGGTGAGAAGGATCACCATGGTCAAAAAATCTGAGGCCTTCAGAAAAAGATTGTAGCAGCTTATGACTCTGATGTTGGATTTGAAAAAATCTCAAAAGAATTTGAAATCAGCCATTACACTGTCTAAAAAATAGCACTTTCACAACTACTGCCAACATGCCTAGGTGTAGCTGTCCCAACTAGACCATAAGACTCTAAAAGAACCCCAAAATGTCTCATGAGACCTACAGCATGCTCTTTCTACTTTATGTGAAATGACATGCCTCTTCGTTAACGAAGAGACTACACAAATTGTTTTTGCATGGGAGAAATGCAAGGAGAAAACTTTTGCTGAAACATCAAAGGGATAGACATAGACAAAGACCAGTACTTCTGTAATTATGTTCTAGATTATTCCAATACTGAATTATTTGGACAATAAAATGTAAACCAAATACATCATCTTCAGAAAAGAACCTCATACCAACTGTGAAGCATAGAGATGGAAATGTCATGGCTTGGGGATGCATTGCTGCAGCAGGACCTGGCCAGCTCACCATAACCATGAATTCTACCTGGTATCAGAGCTTGCTTGAGAAATAAAAAGCTGAAGCAGTACTGGACCCTGAAACACTGCAATGATTAAAAACATACAATTGGAGACCAAGTTGAAAGCGGATCAACCAATGACAAGAGACAACTTATGTGAAACATTGCTTTTATTTTAACTGAGGCCCAACACGGTCTCACTACTTAAACAGCGTTGATAGAGGAGAAACAGAGGCCAGCTTATTTAATCCATTTAACTCATCCTACTCTCACCACAATGCCTACATAGGACTAAGGGAAGTAATGTCACCACGGTTGGTACTTGTGTGTCCAGAGGGTGGATGCGGTGGATCGGCAAGCTCATGGCACAGGCAGTACCCCAGTAACATTCAGGTCTGCTCCACATGGTCTGGGCCACACGCCATCACACTGGATACCTGGCACAGGTCTGTGGCAGCAATTCCTCGTAACTGGGTCTTACACACAGACTGCGTGCAATTGTGCTCCCCGGTTGCCCGTACACTACACTAAACTGTGGTGGGTAACAGGTCTTGGAGTGGACAGCGTGCCCAGTTACGCCTACTTTATCAGACCCGTCCTTAGAGAGAAACTTCCTGGGGACAGGACCCTCCTTCATATACCCTGGGAGCCCAGTGGGATCATGAGAAGGAATCTAGACACTACCCTGAACCTGCAAATGTTTACTACATGTCACTACAACTCTATTAGAAATAATATATTTAATACAGGACAGAAGCATTTTACCCCAGCTGCCACTCCAATAAGTAGTATTTACAGACAGTTTTAAGCAGGGATTGTTTTATTTGTTGTTTTAATTGTAACTAACAAGATAATGGTAGACATGCATGGAAATAAATATACTATAAGTGCATGTATAAAGTGTGCAGGAGATGACTATATTGTTGTACTGAGATGTTTGTTGCTAATGATACTCAGTGTTTTCAAAACTAAACTTGTTCCAGTTGGGCTTTGTTTGTACGCTAATTATAAAATACAAACCTCCTTTACCTGGGACACACATAACTTGATTGTAACTTGTACATTTGTGAGCATGATGAAACAAGTGAGAGAAGACAACTGGCTTTGCAAATCTCATCAGCCTTGGCAGGTTCAGATTTTTTTCCTGTTGTGCAAGTGGTGTCATATCAATGAGCTTGTATGTCTCTAAATCCCACATCCGTCTTTGCAGAAAGGAGTGGCATTAGTCACACTTTTGCTACTCCACCCAATCTCATTTTTTCACATGATGGATATATTGTCTATCCAGAACGTCAATTGAATACCTATAGAGAAAATTATTGTAATAGCCTACCTTACATTTTGTTAAGTGAGTTGGATGTGTAAAAGTAATTTATAATTGTTGGTGGTAAGCAGTTGCAGACCCCCACTGAATGGGCTGCTGAACTGAATCGCATGTGTAGCACTGACACCCTAGGATGCTGCTGTGTGTGTGGGGGGGGGGGG
>CM070032.1:113214604-113225806 GCA_036250615.1 Ptychadena robeensis | reverse complement strand
CGCTAAGCGTGTACGCTTAGCGGAGGGCTCCCGACGTAATGGAAACAAGCCCTTACAGGTCCCACTTCTCAGTGACATCACTTCAGCTTCACTGACACTTGCTGGATGCCTGACTCTCAGTGCACCTGAGGAAAGTCTGATGGTCCAGCCCTTTAAACCGTAGCAGCTTTGACCATTTTAGCACTTTACAGATTCCTCTTCTAGCACCCCAGTAACTGCACTTCGCTGACTTCCTTCAGGATCTCTTAACCCAACTGTCTATGGCTATGTCCTTCCAAGTAGGCTCACACACCTCATGTTCTAGTGACTTCCAAGATCCACCTCTGGACAGCAGCTTCTCCCATGCAGGTTACTTAGCAGTGGAGACAACAGGGCTTCATAGGCTCAGCATAGCAGCCTGATGCACAGCCCCAGAGGGGGGGGGGGGGGGGGGGGGGGGGGACACCTCAGAGAAGACTCCTGAGCAGAGGTGATCTCTCCTATTTATCACATTCTATCACCACTCCCAGAATCTTCTATCTCTGGGCAGATCAGATGCATCTTTTCTGCACAGAGCTCCTGTATATAATTAAAGTAGATACATTTCTCCAGCCTAGGCAGCTGTCCTAACTGGTAAACAACCCCTAGAAACACAGTTAACCCTTTACTCTAGTCACCTCTCACAGAGGGGTGCTACACATGGCATTGCATTGTATGGGTACAGCAAATATGTATGGACTTAAGACTTGTTTAAAATAACACAGGGGCTGTTTTTGAAAAAAATTACAACATAATTCTAGGTCTAGAGTGATGTAGGAATAATGTAGCAAACTGTAGGAATAAAGGCCCCCATACCCGTAGCAAGCTGCGGCCGATTATGCTGCCAACCGACGTGCCCTCATGGCCCTTGGTTGGCGGCAAAATTATCAGTGGATCACAGGTGCCCACTTGGAGCAACAGAACGCACATGTCCGTAAATCTCTGTCCAACGCTATTAGTTTGAATGGGGATCCTTTGTGTGCCCGCCAATACTGTGAGTGATAGAGTGCAGCGTGATGACATCATCACGTTGCACTCCACAACTCATCTGTCGGCATCCATTCACAAAGCTGCCAGTTTGACAGCCAAATTCTGCTCTTGTTATAATCCACTGAAAAAATGGGTTTGCAAGCACCTTTGTTAGTGGAGCTCAGTCATGTGTTTTGTTCACAGTTCAGATATACGTTTCAGTATGGTGCATAGGAGTAATTTCTTAAGGAGTCACTAATAAATTAGCTGAAGCAGCGTACTTACATGCCAGGAGGTTCTTAATCATTTCATATTCTTTCTTCTGTTATATAGAGTGAGCTAGACCAACTGATAGAGAACACCGAAAGAAGACTTATTGTTATTACGTTTTCTTCTCAAAATTGTGGACCTTGCAGACCTGTACCTGCTTGCTTGGAGGTAAGTGATCATTTTAAAAATAATAAAACAGCCTATTAAATTATTATCATTAAATTATCATTAAATCTGATTGGAGCAATTTCTACACAGAATCATGTTAATATGCAACTTTAAGCTACTTTTGGTGTTTATATATATTTTATATTAGCTTTATTGTTTATGTCAGAGAAGAAAGCAAAACTACTCTTGCAAAAAGGTTGCAGTTTCTTGCTTTTGCATATGATATATATATATATATATATTTATAGACGGTCACATTGCCAAGTAAAAAAAGCCACTGTTAAGTGTTATCTCTGATGGAACATACCATACACTAATGGTGCAGTCTACAAGCACCATTAATGTCACAAATTTTACATATTCAGAAAATGGGCACCAGAAACTCACTGCTTGACCAGAAACACTTGGTTTGACTTAGTTACAGATCCATATGAGGCTGTGGCAGCGTTGCCAGTCCAAATCCTGTGTCCCCTGCCCTTACAACCATTTATATGCATGAAACACGCAAACCATTCTTTGGTTTCTGGTGTTTTGCAAATCTGGACTTATCTAGACTTTGGTTTCTGGCGTCTGGACAAATCTGATGTGTTGCTGTACCCTGAAAGAGGTTAGAACCTCCTATCATTTAGTTATTTTCTTATTTATATATATATATATATATATATATATAATATATATACAAAATCCAATAAAAATATCCCAAAACAAATATTTTAAATACGCTTTTGCATAGGACAAACTATACCTTGTGTCTATAGATTTTCAGGCAACTTGGGGTTCCAGAGGATGCCTACCTAGGGCTGCACATAACTTTTTTAGTGAGCTACTCTGATGAGTACCAGGAGATGTTGTGTGGTATTCCCTCCATATGTAGTGTGCTTTTAATAAGTGCAGCCTTCCTCACATTTTCCCTCAACGTCCTTTGCGTCTGCTTTCTGCATGGTAGGTTCTGCTGCAGATGTATCTCCCTGTTCTTGATTGAGCCTCCGATTAGCTGTCTCCATCCACAGGTCAACAGCTGGTTTTGGGTCACATGTAAGTCTCACAGTACAACACCATATGAACCCCCAGATCTCATACCTCAGTAGTCAAACAGTGTTTTTCTCTTTCCAGATTTTACTCTTAGGCCCTAACTCCAGATCCTCTATTGGATCCACTGGGTTCCGTCAAGCCTCCGACCCTGTCATAGCCCACTGCCATCGGGCATGTCTCTAACACAAATAGTTTTTGCACAAATTAAGTTCAAAGTTCAAAATCGAAAACTACATGTACTAGAGCAAAGCTTTTTTCCCCCCAATGTTCCCACAACCCTTCTTTACATCTCCAGCAATTTTGGTGATGATACAATTTTCAGAGGCTTTGCAATCAGCTCAAAAAGTTCGACCATATCTACTCTTAAGAAGCATCACAAAGCATGTTGTGCACTGCAGTACAGGTGGCTCTTTGGATATGGCTCGATACTGGGCCTTGAGATACCAGTCACCGCAATTCACCATGCTTTATCATACATCATGACAGTCAACACATATTTAACTCTTATAGTCCATCATAGGGTTAGAACACTGTAACTGGTTCACACATGAGGAAAACCTGGCATGTGTCAGCACTCACTATACATTACAATCTAATATATGTTTTGTCTGATCTAATTAATTTTGCAAAATTTTCAGGCACTATGTGAAGAAATGCCAGATATTCTGTTCGCTAAAATTGAAGTTTCTAAATGTGATGTAAGTAGCAAAAAATAAACATTATCAATACTCTGAATATAGCTGAGAATTAGAAATTAACCACTTCTATTATTTTTCTTCAGGAATTTACAGAGCGTTTCCAATTAAGTGGCGTACCAGCCTTCTTCTTCTTTAGGAATGGCAAGAAAGTAAGTTATGAAAAGAATTAGGGAAAACGCCTATAGTTAGTACTAGTCAAATGTGCAGTAAATATTCATGGTGGCCCCTGCCTAGCCATCTTTGAGGGCCCATTCACACTATATGCGTTTTGTACCACGCATGTTTTTTTACTGCACGCGTTTTTACATAGACAACCAATGTTACCATTCACACTGAATGCCTTGCGTTTTTAAAAACTCACAGCTTTATGCATTTTTGAAAAAAAAATTCTGCATTTTTCATTGATTTGTCCAAAAACACAAGCGCAAATGCAAACGCAAATGCGCATGCATTTTTGTATATATGCAGAAACGCATGCCTATAAAAAATGGATATAGTGTGAAAGGGTCCTTAAACTTTTTGGTTTGGATTTAAATACCACATGGTAATAATAGTGATTTCCTGAATGGCCATGTGGCTTGTATGTGTGCGTTCCAGGATCATGATTCAATGTATAATATATAAACTATTCTGCTGAGGTATACCAAATGTCCATTGACCATTGGACCCCCTCAGAAACATGTATTTTTATTTAATTGATTAAATACACTTGCATGCATGTTGTTTAATAGATAAATAATATCCAATTGAAATCTATACATAGATTTGATCTAAACAGTTAGACATATGGTTGTGCTCCACTGTCGTTAAAGAAAGCTTCTCAAATGAGAGTAGGGAGTGCATATCTTTTAACCAGTCAGAGAACATCTCTGTGCCACCCATCTTTTGGTAATCAATTAGGAGGTATCTGTGCCACAAAGAGGGCTCTGGACAAGGTTGCCAAAGTGTGAGGACCTATCACAGTGGGTGTCAGGTCTTGAACCAGTGGGTGTCAGGTCTCGAACCATTCTGGGTGATAGCCCTGCCCACTAGGCTGTCTGCCCTCCTGGACTTCCCTTGCTACTAAACTTATTCCTCTCACTTGCTCCAGCCTTGCCTTGCTAATTGCCATGACCTCCTGCACCTGCTACTTCCTCTATTTATATCCAGCCTCCTGCACCAGGTCCATTCTGATTATTGTGCTCTAGAGCCCTGATCTAGCTTCATCGCCTGCATCCTCTCTCCTACTACCGAACTCCCGCTGCCGACCCTGAACCGCCTACCAACCATTCTTCTGCCTTCTCCGTTTATCTGAATGACTACCGCTGCCGACCCGGACTGTCTCACTACTCTGCTTGCCACCAGCTTGTTATTCCACTACTACACCTTCTGCGGCCCTTGCCACTCAACTCCACCTTCCAGCCTGGTGTCCTCCTCCACAGGTAAGCCAGATAGGACACTTACAGTAGGCCCTATAGATTTATAATACATAACTACAACTATTAGCTGACGGAAACACAACAAATGGCATCCTAGGGGCTGTAGATTCCCATCCAATCGACCTGGGATCAATCACAGCATGGTTGCGCCACCACACTGCACTAGATCGTGGGTCAATTGAATGGAAATCAGTGTGAACCACTTTGCACATCAATTCCAGTTCGATGAGGACCCGGTACACCCGGTGTTGTGAGAGCTGGTCTGGTGTATGCTCTCACTGGCAGGGAGCTGCAGGCAGCCAGGAGCCCAGCCCCTCTACCTCTTACAGCACACAGAGGTGTGACAGGCCCGCCCCCTTTCCATTTCCAGGCACTTATCACAGCCTGTAGGCTGTGCATTTCTTTCTCCGCTACTTTAGATGGGGACTCACAGTACCCCCTGAAGCAATTGATATCAAACAGGGTTTTCCAACATTTAGAACCCTTTTCAATCAAGTTTCTTTGAGCAGGATCTATTGATCCCGCTCGAAGGAAGGTATACATGGGTAGATTTCTTAATAGATTAGAGCACAATCGAGCTCCGTGAGCATGCACAGTGCTTGATTCTATTAAGAAATCTACCTGTGTATGCCCAGCTTTGCAGAGTAATAAGCTTTACATTGGAAGGGATGGTGTCTGTAAACAAAGGCCACATAGATGGCTACAGTTACCAGTATCACAGAGTGGACAGCTTCAGGGAATCTAGAGAATGAAAGGTGGTAAAGGTGTAAGTTAAAGTGCTTTTTATACCTCATAACCGAAAATGAGATTTTAAAGTTTAAGATTTGGGGGGAACCTGAAATTCAGTTTTAAAAAGCCAGCATTTGCAGAACCCGGAGTTATTTAGTGTTTCTCACTTTCTTTCTGTATTTTCTTCCAGTTGTACCATTTTGCAGGAGGAAACCTGGGATATTTCAGGAAAATGGTCGAGGAAATGAGATTTAGAACAAATTAATCTTAATTGTTGCAACCTTAAATAGATTTGTATAATAAGGCAAAGAAAAGTCACCCCAACTTTAAATTAGATTTTTAACATCTGGAAAGATCCATCCTTTTTTATTCTCAATAAAGATTGCATTGATAACATGTCTTTGTGTTGATTTATAAAAAAAAAAAAGCTTTGCTATGATCATCCTACAAATATTTTAGGGTTTTGAATTGTTTTTTCGAGCATGTTGATTAAAAACATTCATCTGCTGTTACATGGTTCCATTTTCTTCATATGCAATTATAATAGAACATGTATCAATATCTTAATTTGGATATGGGTTGCTATATTTCTCCATTATATTTAAAGTGTCAGCAAACCCACATTTTTATTTGTATTGCAATGTATTTTATAGTATAACAGGCGTGTAAATATTACTGTCTGTTATTTTGTGTTATGTACTTTTTCAATTACTCCTGAAAGTATCTTTATATCCCTCTTTCCCGGGGACCACACTCAGCAGGCTATTCTCTGTGCAAGGTGGACACCAACCTGAGCGTGGTTAGATCTCCCATTGAGATCTCAGTGTGTTTCCTTTTTATTCTTTGACTTACTGAAGTAATGTGATTGCAGATGCACCGATCCTGAAGAAAAAAGATATATATATATACAGATCATAAAATTGTGATTCTAATGTCAATTGTTATTTGATGATGCTTGAATTGATAAAATTCAATGTGGGATAAATTATAGTATATGTGAGTTAAATTTTAACATTTTTGGGGAACATGAAGTCACAAAGCAGATGTATACCGAAAACTAAAATATATACACTGTATACTGAAAACTTCTACTAATCTTGGAGACAGCATAGTGGTGGGGAATCACTCAACAATCCATAAACATATGTATATATTTATCAAGAAAATCAGATTCCATGTTTAGCTGTCAGTTTTCCAGGGGGTTAATTAACTGAAGGATCGTGAGTGGCCACCAGGTGGCACTAGATATTGTTTTCTTATTAGGCAAGTTTGGAGTTCAAGAAACTCATCACCATAAGCTTGTATACTGTCACTACTCTTCCAGTGCTTATGTTTTCTCCCTGCCGTTGTGCAATTTCATCAGAGGGGAGGAGTGACAATGGAGAATACTCGTTACAGGTAAGGTTTTTTTTTTCATTTTGTTGGGTTTTTGTTTACAGATTTTGCTGAAAATCGCACAGTCAACATTGGACACTAGCACTCTGACCATGCAGTGCTAGTGTCCAATGTACAAATCCTGGCCTGGGCACTATCTGCAAGGAGTTTGTATGTTCTCCCTGTGTCTGTGTGGGTTTCCTCTGGGTGCTCCCCAAATAAAGATTCTCCTCTGTTAGTTATATGTGACCTATGACTGTAAGTTACATATACATGACTATGGAAGGGACATAGATTGTGAACTCCTCTGAGAGACAGTTAGTGATATAACTATACAGTGCTGCTTGAAAGTATGTGAACCCCTCAAGTGGTGTAGATGTTTCTGTTCCATGATTTTCTCATTCTAATCATCACACCATTTTTATTCATGAAATGTCGATATATGTTTCATCAATTGCATGTACTTGTTTAGTAGGTTTTGTTTAAGTGAGCCCAAAACTGACATGAAACATGGACTTATGTATGTGCAAAAGTAAGTGAACCCCCAGCTGCATTGGTTAGATTCGAGCAGGTAAAAGACGCAGGGTGAAACACATTTTGGGTGCCTAATTCAATCACTTAAGCAGACCAATGAAATGAGACAATCCTTGGAAAATGTTTTGGCCTGCCTAATTAAAAGAGAGCGGAAACCAACTGAACCACTGTGGTCCCATACAAATCAACAATGCCAAGAGCAAAGAGATATCCGAGGACATGAAGAAGAGGGTTGTGACAGCCCATCAGTCTGGGAAGGCTATAAGAACCATCTCCAAAAGATTCCAGCTCCATCCATCCACTGTACGACAGATAATTTACAAATGGAGGGCCTTCAACATGACAGCACTTTGCCTAGAAGTGGACGCCCACAAAAATATCACCCAAGCACCAGAAAAATAATAAACACAGGTAAAAGGCCAACCACACAGATCACCTCTAAGAGTTTGCAGGCCTCTCTGGCAGCATCTGGGACAAATGTGCATGCGTCGTACAATCAGACGAAAATTGAATAGCCATGACATTCTGGGGAGGGTTGCTAGAGGAAAGCCTCGGCTCTCGCTCTCAAAAAGCACAAACTGTGCCCGTTTCACAACTTTGCCACAAGAGCACTTGGACAAACCATAGGCCTTCTGGAGTCCATTCTCTGGACAGACGGTCGCTAAAATAGATTATTTGGTCACAATCAAAGCCGGCACATGTTTGGAGAAAAATCAAGAACACGACGGCATATGAAGAAAAGAACCTCCTCCCACCGTGGAAGTATGGTCTGTGGAAATGTGAAAGTCTGGGGGCTGCTTTTCTGCTTCTGGGCCTGGACACTCCCATAATCGTCCAAGGAATCATGAATTCTTCGCAGTTATCAACAGATTCTCGACCAGAATCTCCTGCCATCCGTCATGTAGTTTGAAGCTGGGCTGAAGAATGGATTATGCAACAAGACAAGACCCAAAGCATTCGCAGCATAGAGTACAAAGGAATGATCTTTCAACGAAAGAGGATTCGCACTCTGGATTGGCCCAGTCAAAGTCCGGACCTTAACCCAATTGAAATGCTTGTGGAGAGACCTGAAAAAAGTTGGTACATGCACAGACTTCCCTCCAACGTCTCTCCACTCAACTGAGTTCTGGCAAGGAGTGTGGCAAAAATCCCCATAAGCAATGTGAGAGACTGGTTATGAATTACAGGAGACGTTTAGTTGGAGTAATGGCTGCAAGGGAGGAGGCCAAAGGCACTAATTACAAGTGTTCACATACGTATGCAACATGTAAGATTTTCATTTTTTGGGACATAAACCTCCTTTGTTTGACTTAATAATGATAAAAATACTCTTTTTGTGTCTGTTGTCTACTATTGGAATGTGTGCTTTATCAAATTGGATTATTAGATGTATTCTACCTAAGGTTCTTTAAATGTTTTTGCACAAACCGTGGACATGTCTGAGGGTTTCACATCTTTACAAGTCGCACGTGTATATGCTCTGTAATGACACTGCGTAATATGTTGGCGCTATTAAAGAAGAAAAGAAAATGGGGTGTATTGCTGGGAGGAAATAAGCACCACAGGGACATACTGTATCTCCATACAGGACTTAGTTATGAATATTATTATAAAACTTACTTACTGAAATGTACCAAAAAAACACCCTTTGGATGAAGTTTTCTTCTCTATTGGAAACATTATTGCAAGTTTAGGGTGATGGCAATAAAACAACTCAAGAGAATTTTACAAAACGGACTCAAGCAGACAAGTCATACCTTTTTCCACAATACAGATAAATGAACATGGATATTTTCCAAAGCATCTTTATTAATAGGTGAAGCATCTTCAATAACTTTTTTTTTTAATAAAACAATGAACGGCAAAATATCAACTTTGATCTTTATAAAAAAATCCCAATAATACAGAAAGCATGTGTACCTGAAAACCAATCAGTGATTATCATTATCCAATAGGTATCAATTCTATTTTGCTGTTATTATGGCTTTCCCAATGTTATCTCCTTTCAGCATTCCAATAAATGCACATGGTATGTTGTCAAAGCCTTTTGTGATGTGTTCATGGTACTTCAGCTTCCCCTATGGGAATAGCAAATAAATACAGATAAGTCACTGCTGTACACATTTGTGTGCAATGGTGCATGTATTTATAATCAGTTCTTAATTAGGAAAAAACAATATGACAAATAAAGTAAAACAAGCCCATCAATATGAGACCTAAAGTAAAAAATTATCTGCCTCTAATTTTGGTGCTGTGCCCCTATCATGAAGACCTTTTTGTTTGGCTGAACAATGTTTTGCCCTTTTTATGGCTATAATTTAGAAAGAAATTATCAGATTAGGAGTTTTTGTTAACACTAGAAATATGGAGTGCAATATTTTTAATTAACCAAATTGAATTGCCCACTTTATTGCATCTCGACTTTCTTTTGGATTGAAGAAGATACTTATCCCCTTCTATCAGGAGAGAGCGGGGCGAGATTACGGTAGAGGCTTTGCCTCTTTTTTATGCCTATCTGACAATGTTAATGGAAATGCCTAAATTTGCTGCCAACTTTTGTTATAGGAGGTAGTAAACACAGGGTGCTTGGGAGCACTTTTTCTAAAGGTGGGCATACATGGTTCTTTGTGTCAGGGCCCGCCATCAGGCGGGAACAGGGGGCACTCCCATCCCAGGCCAGACCATCTGGGGGGGGGGGATGGATGTCCGCTGCCAGTCGGTGCCATGGTTGTTGGTGTTAGTATGGTAACTTGGTTCCCTGTCCTGCACTCTGCTTCCTGACAGCAGCCTCAGGACCCCAGGTCCAGCTGTTGCTGATTAAACTCACTTGATTGAAATCACTGAGTCGGAGATAGACCTGTAATCACGTGTAGGCAGCAGCACCATCTTGTGGACAATTTAGTAATTTTTCTAGAATTGGTTAAATATGTGTTTGAAAATTTCCCAATTGGGTTTCGAGTCAATTATGAAGCTCCTGAATATGATTCCCATTACCCTTCTCTACATCTTCAGCAATTTTGGTGATGATATCATGTTTGCAATGAACTCACAAATTTGTCAAGTTGAAAAAATTTGACAATCTGTACTAATTACACCAGATAAACCTGCTGTATGAGGTTCAAATGCAGTAGGTCACATGACACAGCGCTAGTGTTACCACAGGGTACAGAGGTTTCCATAGGAAATCGTAATTTTGTGCGTTGCCCATGGTTGGGGGGGGGGGGGTCGAAAAATTATCTAGTATCTGATGGCAGCCCTGCTCTGTCCTATTGACTTAAGTGGGTAGTTTGAAAATCAATACATTTTTACTTGAATTTACTGACAAAAAAGTCAAAATCGAATAGAAAAATCATGTTCTCAATTGATCATACAAGTATCTGACAGATTCTTTTTAAGATGGATTAGTATCAAATGGTTCTGTGGTGCATACACACAGGCCATAGCAAAGGAACTGATTGGTTTAAAAAAAAAGTTGAGGTGTGAATTAGCCACCTTAAAGTGGATGTACACTCAATGCAAAAATAACATATGTAAATGAAAAGTTTGACTTACCTCTGAGCTGGTATGATGATGGCTTAGGGCTCCACGATCCTAAAATAATATACTTACCTGCTGTTCTTTGGAATCGTATGAGCGATTCCATATTTATTCACCATGCTTTCGAGGGTTCCGAGGGGAGCGTTCAATGATTTTCTATGTGAATTTTCCTCAATGTACTTTCATTGAAGTGCCAAGATCACAAAATCACCCAGCAAACACTTTGTTCTCATGATGGCTATACGTAACCAGGGCCTGGAAGTGAGAGAGGGCTGTGGGGGATCTTCTTAAATCACTTACAGGTAAGTTTTTTTTATGCATTCTTCCCTATTATCGGCAGTTCTAGTGCCATTAACCTCCCTGGCGGTTCACTGAGGTGCAGCATTTGCACTGAGCATTTCTGTACCAAAAGTGATACAGTGTTTTGCCTTTCCGCCCCCATCGGCGTCACCGAT
>CM070032.1:113196824-113214504 GCA_036250615.1 Ptychadena robeensis | reverse complement strand
TTATTGCAGTGTGCCTTTGCCCGAACTGGGTTCGGGCATATCGCTAGGGAGGTTAATGTTTAAATAATTTTCAAGGTCTGCTTTAAGGCACATTAATTTGGAATAGCATTTTTCTTGTTTAGAAGAGCAGGATAAACATTTCTAACGGTTCTTTTTAAGTTTTCTTTTTTGGCATGCATTTATAACTGTTTGTATAAATTAATCACAGAAGAGGGAAATGTCACTTGGACACCAAGAAATGGCCATAGACAGGAAAGTTTGCGGACAGTTTTGCTGCTGATCGACCGCCCCGTTCGCTCACGAAGATCGATCTGCCACAAAATTGGCCACAAATGTAATGCTTTAAAGCTAAATTTTTCCGTAAATCGACTGGGAAATCAATCTAAGAATTTTTAATTTTAAAAGGATTGCATGACTTGGGATGGGGACCAGAGTAACTGCCGGCACACAAAGAGTGCTCGGCCGATTCCCGCCAGTCCCAAGTTAGGAAAATCGAAAGAAAAACTAAACATCTATGGCCGGCTTTACTTATGTGCTTTTTGTTATATTTGTTACTTGGGGAAAGTTTTTTTTTATCAAAGTGAAAAGAAATCTTCTCAGTTGTGATACAAGTAACATAAAACTTCACAAACTTACTGTATATTGTATTTTTCAAACTATATAAATCAAAATATAATGATTTGAATTAATATACTATTAAAAAATACAATTACCTCTACAACCCATTGCATTAGTTTCTCTAGCCCCTCATTATATCTGTTTAGCCACCGTTGGACTGTAAATCCTTCCATTCGCAGCTGTTTGAAAATTAATGGGAGGTGAACATATTCGCCTGCAAAGAAGGATACAGATTACATGTGGATACCATGTGGATTTATAATGTTGAGTTTATATTGCAAAAAGTATTAATCCGTGAGCCCCCCTCTCATCTGCAGAGCATTGTAGCAAAGCCATTGGCAATAATGCATAAACATCTCCAGAATGCTTGTGTAAAGAGGTATTTCGAGTCTCAGTTCAAGTAGGATAACCTAATCTCTACTGCGGTCTTCACCTTCAGCTAAGCCCCAACTTGAAATGAAGGCGCAATATGCCAACCAGACTTCAGGTGCCCTTCGGATTTAAGCACACAAAGTGTCCAACCTGAGATTGACAAACAGATGAAACACCCAAGGGACCCCCAGGGAGCAAATCCAAAACCATGCGGAAGTCATGCACAGGAGACCAGTCCAGTAAATAGAGTTGCCAAGGAGTTAAACAGAAGAATAGTCCAAAAACATAGGCAGAGGTCATATACAATCAATCAGTCCAATAAAACAGAGTAGCTAAAAGATTAATCAGAAGGGGAATCCAGATATAGTGTTGAGCTTGAATATTTGATTTTTGAATATTTAGCTCAATTATCGCCATTTCACAAATACATACATGCAACTTTTTTCGACAGAAATTATGAATATTCTCACAGTCGAATATCCAAGCTCCATTGACTTGCATGCATTGAGCATATTTGATTGCCATATTCAGATTGCAATCCATGTCCAGAAACCCGGATATTCAAGATTACATATTTCAAATCGAATATCATTGCGGGTATTCACGAAATTACACAAATTAGAATATTGCCTAGTCGCTTATCACTATCCAGATACACAGCAGAAGTTATACACAGGAGATTGTCCAAACACCAATCCTCAAAGTAAACCACCTAGCAGTACAGAAACTGACCCTATAACAGACACAGGACTACACCAGATGGTGACTAATGACCAATTCCTTCACACAGCCAATCCCCAACATATTCTTCTTCTGTGATTTTGAAGAGATCTACTGATTACACAGCAGAGCTAGGGACTGCACCATTCAAAACCCACTACTGGGAGACACCAAGGCAGCTTCAACCTGTCCGCTGGGTAGGGTAGCCCCCGTGAGATAGCGTCTGGGACCTGCAGACATGTGCAACTGAAGCCATTACAGCTTGTCCCAATTATCTTAATATAAGCTTACAAGTGGCTGTCATTAATAGATGCGCAAATTATAAATTGCTCTAATTGGTCAGACAAGTCAGGGAGGGGTCAGAGAGGAATGGGGGAAGTTGGTTGAACTAAGACAGACGGTAAGAATAATCCTATGTTATGCAGCACTTCCTGAACTACAGAAAATACAAGTTCAAAAGGAAGCAATGGTGTTTTAAAGACATCAAACCATTTCTGCCAAGTGGAAATGGAAAAGAATGTTAAGCTTTGGTGGACAAAGAATACCAAAAATACAGTAGTTATTTGTGATGGCTACTATGTCTACTTTTACAGAGACATGGATGGACATGTGATAAAAAATAGTCTAATTGATAAAAGATATCAACAGAGATTGCAAAAATGTACAGCCTGGAGCAAAGTAGACAAAGGTTTGACATGACTTAAACCTTTAAATGTATAATATATAAAAAATATTGAAGGGATATGGTGTCAAACTAACATTGAAATTTTTTTGTATCTAAAAAGTAGTTGATAACTGAAATGGATGACTAGTAGAGGTGGTTGAAAGCAAAATAATTGAGATATTCTAAGATTATACTTAGATTAAATAAATGTTCAAAATAAACTGTATATACTATTTTATAAAATTAGGAAGAAGACAGGCATGATAGACCAATCTGTCTTTTTCTGCCACCACTCTTCTACATTTCTGAGAATGTCTGTAGGCTATGTCACACCCGACAGCCCTTTTTTCTAGAAAAATAAACCATATAAGCCTTCTAATCTCTCCTCTCACTATATTCAGTGAGATTATGTGTGAGTCATAAAGTTGGGGATCATGTTATCTAAGATTAATACACACAATAAAGCTGCAAAACACCTTAGTGCTAAATAGGGCAAAATTCACAAACACATATTTGCATTATTGTTACCTTTTCTGGGGACTTCATCATTGTATAGCGCAATAGCTCCACAAACAGCAACCCTTCCAAATGTTCTCATTTGTAGTAAAGCCACATCAGCAAAATATCCACCAACCTACAGGGACACACCCAAGAGACATTGATTCATTTGGGACAACCAGAAACATTTACAGAGAATATTTGCAACACCAGATGCACTTACATTTTCAAAGTAGCAATCATACCCCTCCGGGGATGCCTTCTTCAGTGCTTCCTCCAATGAGCCTACTTTCTTGTAGTTAAAAACCTCATCAAAACCAATTTCTTTCAAATATTCAATTTTGTCATCCGAGCCAGCAGATCCGACAACCTTACACCCCTAGGAGACACCAATCAAAGTTCTTAGCAATGTGTTTCACAATGTTACATAAAATAAAGTATTGCCAGATATATTATTGATCAAACTCCCGTCAGATGTGTTCTTTACTAGAGTAGTGTAGCATGTGAGACTTTAAATATGGAAGCTACAACTCTTGACTTATTTGAACATGCTGATTAAGTTTAATTGGCCTTGTTGCCTTGTAATTAAAGGCCCCCATACAATTTCTGTACAATCCACTTTTCTTCTACCAAAAACATGTAATTTGAGGACTTTCTAAACCTTCCAATCATATGTATTCTATCAGGGAGGAACCGGCACTACATAGTTGTTGGTAGATCTAATAGACATTGTATGCAGCTATCTAAAGGTGTATGGAGGACTTAAGGGCTCATTCCCAAGATATAACACATGCTGGCTGCAATTTGTAGGTGGATTCCTCGCAGGGTGCACCAGGACCTCATTGGTGGTAATGCACACTATTATTTCAATAGGGAAACCGCTTCCGGCTCACGTGTCTATTGATATTTGCATCCTCCCAGCATGTTACTTTTGAAAACTGGATTGAACACTTTTTGAACCTTGTGGGACCTCCTGTTATGGACCCTAAACCGGTAGAAGACTACAATAAGTGAACTTGTGGACACCCCCGTGCCCCAAGCCAGGTGCTCACCCACCATAAGTGACAACCCGGAACCTAACACCCAAGAGGATTCATCTGATACCCAGAATTAGCCAAGAAATTTGGCTTAAACCCAAGACTATTGAAATCTCCTGTATACCTCCTGACGAAGCAGTAAATTTAATATGCGAAACATGTTGAGTTGGAGAAATCCATAGTCGTTTGATGAACTGGTGATGTGATAAAAACCTTGATTTGAATTTCATTTATACTTTATTGTACCAAAATAAATAACTTTCCTTGACAAATGTTTATTTCATTGGTACTGCCTGAAAAGTCCCTTAATCCCCCATCAGTTTGATTGGGGAAACATACTCCTTTTCTTTCTTTGTCTATTGATATTAAATGACATGGGACTCCAGCGACCCCCAGCATCACTGCTAGGACAACATGATACCCCAGATATTGTTTTGAAAGAAGCTTTGGACTCCAGTGTGTGATAGTGGACCCCCCTTAACTCACAATATACAGTGATGTAACAGGGCTGTTGGGATGTTTGAGATAATAAAGAGCTCATATCAACACATTACTCACAATTATTTTTCCTATTTGACCAGCTATAGATCCAACAGCCCCAGCTGCTCCATTGATGAGAAGAATTTCACCTTTTTTTGCAAATAGGATCTCTTGTAAACCGAAATATGCTGTTAAGCTGTTTGAAATATAAAACATAAATATATCAGAAAGTTTATAATTTAGATGAGCTGTAGTCATGTTAAATGGAAAAGGGCTACACTGTAATATTTGTTAAACATGAACACCCCAATTCTCAAAAGAATAGCAAATATAAGAATGTAGAGTAAACTGACTACTGGTACATCACTGCTGTTTTGCTGGTGGTGGTTAGAGGCAACTTTGGCATCAATCTTCATGAGGTGCATCTGTGCATAGTTACATCCTTCGTTTAGTATATGTGTATGAAAGTGGACCGCCCCTTCCAGCACCGAGTGCACTACACGTACAAGGGTGAACCAGGGGACACCTGTCTGGTAACTTCTAGACATTTCCTCAGTCATGTTCTTGCCCCTGGGATACCACAGACTCTCCGCAAGGCCTCTCTTCGGCATACACTCCCCTTCCATCCAAGGAAGCAGCCAGGCACATACAGTCTCTAACCTTAACAGTGGGGGAACAGGCTATCCACAGCAGGTTCTTGCTCACATCCCAAGAAAGGTCCAACACACAGTGACTTTGGTGTTAGGTATACTACCCATTTATTGTTGTCACATGGTACACTTCATAGTTCATGCCTTTCTGTTCAGCCACTGCTGGTAAATCAGTCTTTTCCTTTGCCTTCTTCAACCCGATGACACTTTAGGCTAAGGGTGCCCTTGCCCCCAGCTGGGGGACAAGGGTGGTGTCTGTAATCACATCTCTGCTTACTCAGGGTCTCCGGATCCGCATGGCTGCAGGGCCTATCCCCCACAAGATCTAATAGAGCTCCACTCTGTCACAGATCCCAGCAGGACTAGAGGATCTGTGTCTGCTGTAGCTGCTTGAAGCTCTAAGAACTGTCCTTGACACCAGGGGTTAAGTTTCCAGCCCTGAAGCTCCCTCTGCTGGATGCTATGGTTCTGCATACCTATCAGCTGCCCCTCCCTCCTTTCCTTTAGAAAGACAGCAAGTCGTCTGATATTTGGGTCTTTCATGTGTTAGCTACCTGCCTTCCTTGTTGACTGCTTGACTTCCCGGTTCCTGACGCTTTGCTTGTTCAACGGATTCTTCTCGCTTCCTGATCCTCTGCACTTCATCCCTGTACCCCTCCTGATCTCACGGCTTCTGACTCTCAGCTTGTTCATTGGATTTTCCATACTCTTAAGGTTTGGCACTTGGTTGTCACTTCAGCAGCCTTCTTGCACAGGTGTTTTCCACAAGTGGGGAGCTCTGGTGAATACCGGGTTGTCCCTTAGACTCTGTGCCCTGGATTGCACCCCTGCCAACTATGCAAGTTGGTCCAGTGGGTCCACACCCTTGAAACACCACTGTCACCATCACTCTGGTGTCACCCTCCATGACACACTCACTACTCTCTCCTTCTGCTCAAGTCCAAACTCTTTCCCTTGTTTGGGCCTCATATCACCTCTGTCCCACAGATTGCCCACACCCAAATAGCATGTCACAGTTTCAACAGATGGAAAGTTCTAGCATGTCTGACCCAGAAACACATAACAATGAGTCATCCAGCATATACATCACTTCCCTTATTAGATACTGTGTGAGCGATGATGGGGTCTGTGTGGGTCTTTCTGATCCAGGTTGTCTAGTCAGGAGGGATCCTGACTTAAGTATAAGCCTCGGCTTATACTTGAGTATATACAGTACATATTTATATTATATATCAGAGCTTCTGGAAAAAGGTCCCATCATATATTTGGGGCTTGCAGTAACTGGACTGCTCTATATCGTAGATGCTTCTAGTTCTGAAAAACGTAAGAAATAGTTATCCATATGTCTTAAAAAAGCTTCAGAGCAGATGTACAACAATGTATAGTTTGTGCTTACTCACCCAGGCATTCCTATTGTCCCAAGAGCCAAGGACTTAGGGATATGGTCAGGCCAGTTTGGGAGTAGAGGACTCAGTTCTTTCCCTTGAGTGATTGAATGAGTTGTCCATCCAGAATTTGAAACAGCATAGCTGCCAGCAGGGAACGCTGCATCCTTGCTTTCCAAAACTCTAAAAATATGATATAGAATAGTAATGTAGAAAAAGGTATAATATAGCTCAAATGCAATGCGTTTCTTATACACCTTAACTGGCTTGATATAAAAGACTGTGAATGCAGTTGACAATGATTCCAAAGTCGACTACTTGGCTAATGCCCTAATTTTGATTACCCTACATACTCGAGTATAAGCAGACCAGAATATAAGCTGAGGTACCTAATTTTCGAAAAACATTCTGGAAAAACTGAATGACTCGAGTACAAGCCTAGGGGGAAAAGGCAGCAACTAATGCTAAGAAACACAATGTGCTTTTGTTTTGAGATGTTATTATTTAAGCACATTTATAAGTTACATTACCACTGAACATGATATCATCACCAAAATTGCTGGAGATGTAGAGAAGGGATGTGGAAAAAAGTATTGCTTTAGCATATGAAGGTGTTGCACAAAATAAGTCAAATTAAAATTTCAACTTATATACTACAACAATACATTTTTTCTCACAATCCTTTTCTACATCTCCAGCAAATTTGGTGATGAAAGAATGTTCGGGCGATTTGCAATTCACTCAAAGTCCACCTACAAAATGCCGCGATTTTCATTTCTTGACCTGAATATAAGCCAAATTTCATTCTTTGAGCACACTTCAGGTGCTGAAAAATTCAGCTTATATTCTGCTTATATACAGTACATCAATATAACTCAATGAATGGAGCCAAACAATTATATTAACATTTTACCTTGCAACCTGAGTTCCCATCATGATGTCCCCTTCTTTCATCATTCTCTTACTATATGGCCTGATACAAAAAAAAGTTATGTTAAGGGTAGAGCTGTGCATTTTTTTTCCATGTGTAGGTAGTATTTCTAGTGCTGTCTGGCATCAATGATATGAGTAAATAAGGCAATGTATCATTTAAAGGAATCTCAAATACACATTTTTTACAACATTATGAATTAATTTAATGGTATTGAGTCAGTAAGGAAGGGGAGGTTGTTTGCCAAAATGCTATTCTGGTCATGTAATTCATATCCTTTTTCTATAACTAGAAGCACAAGGCTTTTGAGCGGCATTATTAGGTCCTGCACAACCAATATCTACTATTTAGGGTGATCCTTTACTCATGTGAGTGAGTTGTTTTGCTTGATGTCATACCTCAAACATCCCCACCCACTATTTAAATCATGCGAAGCAAACTAACTGTAAGCTAAAACATTTCTATGATCCTTTTGGGCAATTACTGTGACATTTTCCCTTTGGCCCATAGACTGCAAGTTAACCTGAATCTGAAGGATTCCCAGAGGATTTCTCAGTAACCTTGTAGATCAGACACTTAAGGTACACACATACACAGGTCGATTTGTCAGCGATCAAATGGCGATCGATTGCTGATCCAATCTTTCCAGGCAAGCAGGAATCCGCAATTGATCGGATTGGGAATAGATGCAACACCACCTTGGGAATGCGATTTTGGCTGATTGGGACATGAGCCGATCTCCAAAATGGCCGATTCCACAAAATCCATCGTTTGGAAAGGCTGCTGCATAGGGCTATGGGTCCATCAATGTACTCCGATTGCTAAACGATCGACCAAAAAACCAACATGTCGGTTCATTGTCCGATCCGATTTTTAGTCAATTCCGATTTTTTGGGGTTGATCGTTCAGGGTGATCAAAACCCAATTGACTGCCGATCGATTGCCGAACTCGTGAACGCACACAGTGATCGATCTGACAAAAATCTAGTGGAAAATTGACCTGTGTATGGCTACCTTTAAAGCGGTTCTGTACTCAAAACTAAAAAAAAATATTACATTTGACATTGACATAATACTCACCTGTCAGCAGTATACATCTGTGAAAACTGCTACAGAATAAAAAAAAACAACATATTCACCGTCCTCATTCCCGCGGAAATCATATTTATTAAGGGCAGACAGAAGCAATTCTGCCCACACTTCAGGGATACTTCATTCTGACTATGGGGCTGTAATTCTATATAACGTCCACTAGATGGACCTCCAATTACATCACGTTAGATTCTGCAGATGTGAAGCTGCATTCCAAGTCACACAAGACTATGGACTTCTTCTAAGCTGTCCCTATTTCCGATTGTTTTACAAGCTGCCATGGCGTCACACAGTGGGAGGGAAGAGCTGGAGAATCACCTCTCCTGCTGTAAGAAACATTTGTTTTTTTACAGTTTAAGCAGTGATTGCCTAATTATCACCAGTTCTTAGTACTCGAGAGACCTGGCTCCGGTTGAGGTCACCTGGGGATTGGGACATTCGAGGGTCAGGTGGCTTTGGCTGCCTGACCCACTAGTCACCCCTTTTTAGGCAACCAGTCCTTAGCTCCCTTAGGAGCGGGACATAACAGCATCCGTGTATTTTTGTGGTATTTTACTTGTGTTACGTCACTTTTTGGCACTGGGTGCAGAGTTTCACGTCGAGGGCTCAATATAAAAAATAAAAAAACATTTTAAAAGTTGAGAAGGGTTTGTGGCTTTGTTTATAACACTTATGTTAGAATTATAACATGAAAGCATCAGTCCATACCTCATGTATGGGTCCACACTGAAATACTCAGCTTCCAACAACACCTCTGTAGTATAAAAAATACAGCAAATCAATTTGCAATATTAAACGTTGGCAAATAAAATAGTACACAATAAACAAAATAAATTCAGTATTTTTAACAATGTACATCAATTCGCTGTGTGCTGCATAATATGGTTTACAGACCAGAAATATTTAACATTACCACTAATTAATTAAATATTAAAGACATAAATATGCACTAGAGATTAGCTTCTATTGAGCTTTAGTGTATACCCTCATAAGGCAGCTGTTTTTTTTCCTAAAGTACATTATATGAAATATGTTAAATATATAGAAAACATATAGACTTACCTCCATTTTTTAACTTTGGCAACTGAGTTTCCACTAATTTGAAGTCAGACAGTTTGGGCGCACCCTGAAAGTGCTTCACCAGGGTCCATGATCGAGAGAGCACCATTCTGTGGAGACTATGAGATAACAAAACCATCAGATTCTCCTGCTCAATGCTTTTTAATACACTATATTCTTAGGTAGGTGGTTCCTTATTAATTGAATCAGTGCATCGTTATTGGTTGCAATAAAAATTCTATGTTCACCTAACCAAGGCATCTTGCCAAAACTCTTATCCTTCATTGTATTTTCATGGAGCTGCACAAGCTCTTTCATATTCTGGCAAATATTTGTCTTGTGAACATAATGACCAGGAGTGACACAGCAAATAACATAAGACTATGTTTGTGGTATGCACTTGTACTTGCCACTGCTTGCAAAATACAGAAACGCTCTATTAGAACATCAAATGTACACATATCTGTGATCACAATATACTTATAACTTAGAGCTTGGCAATTAAGGCACGGCATATATAAAGGTGAACTCTATCGCTATGTAATATCATTTCTATGTACCCCTCTCTCCATCCCCATGGTTAGAGCTCTACTCTTTAAAATTGGGCTCCTGGCTGTGGGAAGGTTTTATTCTCCTTTATTATATTGTAATTGCATTGCATAATGTAATTTTGGAGGAAGACAATCAAGAAAGATTTATCGTATTTAACCAGACTATAAGTCACACCCAAAGTTTTCTTTTAAAAAATGTTTAAAAAAACAAACAGAGACAGCTATTCAGATATCAAATGAATATACAGAATGTTCCAGCAAAGTAGGCAGGACTGGACCATGCAGTATTCACTCTGTATTCTTCCAGCCAAGCTGAACCACCATTGCCAGGAGGGAGGGCTTAGTTAGAGCAGAGTGCTGAAACTGTAACATGTGTCTATACACTAGCTGTACCCATTCTCTGAACACACTGACCAACCTATGAAGAGACACATTTTACAATCTAGCACTGAACAACTTACCTATGAGCTGCTATTTACATATGTGAGGAGATATGCGTCTTTGTTACAAAATGTATTTATTGCAATGCAGAATGTTAATGTAAATACACAATCCATGCTATCTAATTGTAAAGTGTCTCTCTCCATAAGTTGGTCAGTGTATTCAGAGAATGGGTACTGCTAGTGCTAATTCAGACAAGATCTCTTGTTGGCAGTGGCTTTTTGGCTTGGCTGGAGGAAATTGAACAAATTTCTGACTCCTGGAATGCAGAGCTATTGCTATTGGGATGCAGAGCAAATACGGTAATTAACCTTCGGGCACATCGTGGGAGATCATCTGCTCAGTCGCCGCCATCTTCTGTCTTCTTCTTCGTCTTCTTCCGGGTCCCGGAGTGACGTGTGACGAGGCGGACCCGGTCCCCCCCGTTTTTTTTTTTAATCGTTTTTTTTTTACTTTTGAGCTGGATTATAGAATCGGTTTCTTATAATCGCGCTCAAAGTGGATCCCGCTGCAGAAACGCTCTGTGCTTCTGATCGTTTCTGCTAGATGGATCCTTACTTCGGCTGCACCCGAGCCGAAACGGAAATAGCCGATTCCCGGCTAGCTCAGTGATCGCATTCGGTCCTGATGACCGTCAATCGGCCGGCCGGGAGATTTAACGGTAACAAAACCATTTTTTTTTCTTAGATTTTTTTTTTACATTTTTTTACATTTGTTTTTATTTTTATTGGATTGGATACATGTTTTATAAATGTTTTATCCAATCCAAATCAAAAAAAAACAAAGTGTAAACTTATAAAAAAAAAAAATATAATTTTTACTTTCTGTACCTCTAAAGCCGCCATAGCGCTTCCATCTGTGGCCGTTTTGAAGACTGTACCATGCGCATCGGGGTGATCGCTTGGTGATCCATCGAATGAACGCCGCCCACCTGGAGGAGCAAACCGTTGCACAAACTTTGACAGCCAGAGAACAAACGTGTTCTTGGTCGATCACAACCGCTGGCCTTGTGTGCCTGCGCAGTTCTACAAAAGCTGCAGAGAACAAAGAGCCTTTACGCCCCCATCGGCGTCATCGGTGATGCCGATAGGGGCGGAAAGGCAAAACACTGTCGTCCCTCTTTTGGTACAGAAATCTGCACCTCAGTGAACCGCCAGGGAGGTTAATAAACTATTTACAGAAAGAGATCTAAGAGTCAAAATATTTGAAGATGATTGCTTATCCTCATCGCTTACAAAAACAGATACGGCGTCCCCCTATTACATTACTCACTTTAACCATAAGCAGACTACTTGGTAAGAATATATCAATGTAATGCTTTTTCAAAAGGAGTGACAGTTTATAAGAACTACAACTGAAATTCAAGAGTTATTTTAAAAAATAGTAAAGTAACCAGCTTTATTGGCCTTTAATGTTACTGGGTTGCATATTAGAGTGCTTGTATGACACAATGGTGAGGTATATGTTAAAGTAGGAATGCTCTGTAGCGGGAATCCCTCTCAGGTCACTACAGGAGAAGGGGAACCCATCAGGGAAGGGTAAGAGTCTGGTTCAGAGGCTGCAATTTGTGTTCCCAAATGAGAGGGGGGGGGGGTGCGGCCAGCTTAGAGAATATAAAAACCCTTCCGGACAGTAGGAAGGAGTTTGTTGGTCTGGGTAGAGAGGAGGAAGGCAGCAGCAGAAGCCTGTCCCCTGTCTCCCTGTGATTTGAATTTTGGATGCGGATGGCTCTGGAGCACAACAACCCGTCTCCGGAGTACTCTGCACTCAGATTGCCTTTCGGTCACAGGCACAGCTGAGCAAGGGAAAAGTGGGGTGGATTCCTGCCACCGGAGTGGAAGACCTCAAAAGAGCCGGGAGTCACTGGAGCTGGATGGATTATCGGAGATCCCCCATGGGTGCCTTAAGGAACTGTCTGCTGTTGTGCCTGAGGTTTGTGTACTGGACTGTTACAAAACTGAAACCTTAAATACTGCACTTCATTTTAAGTAAAGCCCCCCCCCCCCCATAGTGTGAAAGGGCACTGAAACACCTAATCAAACAATAGCCTAAAAACACAAGACTCACCTTTAAATTATATAAAAGTTAAAAGAATAAATAAACTTTTTGCACAGACAGATATATTATAGTATTTGTTTTCCAATTAGTTATGACCAAATGTAACATTTATATTTTTATTTCAAAATGTTAAATTTTTTTATATCAACATTTTAAAGGGTTTAGAAATATTAAAGATTTCCACCAGATTTTTCCTCCGACCATGTATGGGGGGCTTTAGACTTAACAATTACCAATTGTTGTGCCTCAGTTTAGTACAAGTTGCAATAGACTGGTTCTCTGAGTGGTTTCTGGTTCACTACCTAAAACCTGCATGTTACAGCTCTAACTATCTAAACGGGTTAGGGTAGATTCCCATGGACGTTTGGCTGCATTTTAGACCGGAAAAAACGCCTTGCTGTATGAAAAATTCTCATGTTGTGTTCAACAGGTGGGGCCTGATGCTTTAAGAGGGAGGTTAAGAACAGGCTATGCCTTAAAGGCGTATGGTATGGTGCTCATGTGACAATCCTAAATGCTGCAGAAGCCCATGTGATCATAGCCTTAAGACTAAACAATATACAATAGAATTACAGAATTATTCATGCACCAGTGTATACTACAGCCAGCAGCTGGTCACATGGTTTGTTAAACTTTATTTGTTATACTTTCCTTTCTCTAGCATTTGCATTTGCAATAAATTCAAACTTGCCTTTATAATGAACCACTTGCGTTGCCAGAAATTAGTCTGATATTATCTAATCTGAAATGTAATATTTGTTTAACAGGAGGATAATGGGAAAGAAAACTGTGCTCAGTTTCAGTCTACATCCCAGGTGCCCAACCTGTGGCCCGGGGGCCGCATGCGGCCCTTTGGGCGTTCTTTGGCTGACCCCTCAGTCCTTCACTTCCGGCCCATGAAACTAATTGTTAATGCATAGTGCATAGGAACTCACCTGTCTGCCGAATAGAAGGCTTCTTCTTCAATTCTTTCAATGGCTTTGATTATATCTATGAGGCACATAACCTAAACATGCATTGCCATACTACAGTATTCCCTGATGCTTGAAGTATAATATTAAACAGATTTTGCTATTAAAAAATGAAAAATAATGTATTCTGCTGTAATTTTTATCATTACATAAATGCTAATACTAGTCAGTATAGATTGAAAATGTTATGTGCGGCCCTTTAGTGTTGCCTCCATATCAACTCAGTTGCCCACCACTGGTCTACATGCTTTTTGCATGGTAATGTCTAAATTTGGCATGTCAAATAAGTTTCTCTAAAGTTGCCCATACACGGGTCGATACCCACTCGATGGATGAATGCTCGAGAGCATCATAATGATGTCACCACACTGCGCTCAAGCGTTTGCTGATTGAATGGCGGATTGTTGCGCATCACATTGCTAAATGGATTCCTGTTTGATACCCTGGTCTCCATACAAAGTAATGGCAATCAAACTGGGATTTACCAACATGTTGGTTCCCTGTTTGATCTAGCTTTTTTGAGTGGGATTGATCCCACTCGAAGAAAGGTTGGCCACGCTCAATTCCTGAACAATCTCTCCAATACCCTTGACACAGGGTTTTCTGCAGTAATGGGCGCAGTTAATGGGCGCGGTACCATTATCGTTAGCAAGTCTGTTATCAGCGAGCCACAGCACGTATATTGTGAAAGGGCCCTCAAGAATGGGAATCCAAGCCTGATGATAACTTATTTGTAGATGTATGTTATGGCATTAAACAAGAAGGCGTTTGAGAACCACTGGAAAGAAGTGGAAAGATGAAAAAGATGGTGTATTCTTCAATCCATGTGACAGCATTTGTGGGAAAGGCTCTTTTTCAGTATGACTATGTCTCTGTGCCCAAAGTCAAGTCTATCAAAGAATGGTTTCATGAGATCAGTATGAAGGAACTCATGTTGCCTGCACAGTGCCCTAGCTAAAAGGTCATCAGCCTTAAGCAATATCTTCTTGTCTAGCATCTGTATCTGACCACATGTGCTTTTTTGACTGAATGAACTCCCATTTTAATTTTCTTGGTGTGCTAAGATGGGAATTTTCCTATTTCAATGGTGGACAGAACTGAGGTAGTAATTTAAATAAGCAGGAAATAATATGAGGGAAGGGGTTAAATAAAAACACAACATGTGCTACTATTACAATATTGCAAGACAGAGATATCTGCCAATTCCAGGATGATGGTTACTAGATGGATAAATAAAAATAATTGCTAAAAATAGGTACTATCAAAATGACTTGATATATACTCACAGGCCTTTTTATTAGGCACACCTTGCTAGTACCGGGTTGGACCCCCTTTTTGCCTTCAGAACTGCCTTAATCCTTTGTGGCATAGATCCAACAAGTTACTGGAAACATTCCTCAGAGACATTGGTCCATAGTGACATGATAGCATAGTGCAGCTGCTGCAGATTTGTTGGCTGCACATCCATGATGCGAATCTCCCATTCCACAACATCCCCAAGGTGCTCTATTGGATTGAGATCTGGTGACTGTGGAGGCCATTTAAGTACACTGAACTCATTGTCTAAGAAACCAGTCTGAGATGATTGGAGCTTTATGACATGGAGCATTATCCTGCTGGAGGTACACTGTGGTCATAAAGGGATGGACATGGTCAGCAACAATACTCAGGTAGGTTGTGGCACTGCAACGATGATCAATTACTGCTAAGGGGCCCAAAGTGTGCCAAGAAAATGTCACACCATTACACCACCAGCAGACTGAACCGTTGATACAAGGCAGGATGGATCAATGCTTTCGTGTTGTTGATACCAAATTCTGACCCTAACATCTGATTGTTCCAGCAGAAATCAACAATTTTTCAATCCTCAGTTAATGTTTCCTGTTCTTAGCTGACAGGAGGGACAACCGATGTGGGCTTTTGCTGCTGTAGCCCATCTGCCTCAAGGTTCGACATGTGCGTTCAAAGATGCTCTTCTGCATACCGTGGTTGTAACGAGTGGTTACACTGGATGTTTTCCCAGTTTTGGACCATTCTCTGTAAACCCAAGAGATGGTTGTGCGTGACAACAAGACAAGATCAGGATCAGTAGTTTCTGAAATACTCAGACCAGCCTGTCTGGCAGCAACAACCATGCCACATTCAAAGTCACTTAAATCACCTTTCTTCCCCATTCTAAAGCTCGGTTTCAACTGCAGCGGTTCGTCTGGACCATGTCAACATGCCTAAATGCATTGAGCTGTCACCATGTGATCGGCTGACCAGTAATTTGCGTCAATGAGCATTTGGACAGGTGTGCTTTATAAAGTGGCTGGTGAGTATATAATACATATGTATGCAACTGAATTAGTTTAAAAAAAGTTAGTGAGAGTTTAAGAATCAAAGTAATGTACATGATTTTAGTCCTGGTTTCAGCTATTACCATTCGTTATCAAGTAACCATTTTATCTTCATATATATTTATGGGGATTCTGAAGTCATCAAGGACAATGTGCTTTTTAAAAGGCTGGCAGCAATGTGTAGAGATAAGCCCTGTCATGGCATGGGACTCCATGGGGAGTTGGTGCCCACTGAAAGGGATAGGTGGTGGGCAAAATTGGAATGTAGGGGCACAGTGTGGTGACTGGTGTGGTCCCATTGGGGGGATTAGGATGGTGCAGGGATAGTGCCCCAAGAAAGGCAGGGTAACTATAGGGGGCTAAAAGGAATGTGAGAGGTTTGGAGGTCATCATGATGAGGAGGCCATGCTAAAGGTGACAGATAAGGGGTAGAGAATTACATTGCATTGAATAATCACTTTCTTTTTCCCTCGTCTCCATTGCAGTTACAGTGTAGCTGCACAATGGTTTATGAGGCTAAAAGGTACATTCAGACCGATTCACTAGCTGTGTTTATTTTTTTTTTATAATAAATACATAACTGGATGTTGTATTTATTTGTTATTTGCCTGTGACTTAAGGATATGTTTTTATTATTGCATACATGGCAGTTTACATTATACAAAACTTCACTACATTGCTGTTTGCAGGCTACCCGTACACATACTGCGGCAGCAAGAGGCCTGTTTCCTCTGTACAAAAATAGGATATGGAATGTGTCCCTACATGACCCACAGTATCAAAATCTGTTAACAAATTTATAGACACATAGTTTCACTTATAACATATACTCACACACATAAATTACATAAACAGGCTTCAAAAGGAAAAGGAAAAAGGAACAAAAAAGTCCATTGTACCTCATTGTTCTGTTAGAAGGTATTCCGGTTTGGGAAAGTTCAGCTTACAAGCTTGTGTATTTGCACAGTCTCCTCCCTCTTGGACGAAGGAACATCAGTTAAAGGGAAATCTCATCCCACAGCTAAATTTTATTTAGCAGATTGTGGATAGTGATGGCCCGAACTGTTCGCCGGAGAACTATTCGCGGCGAACATCGCATGTTGCCCCATGTTCGCTGAACATATTGCGAGTTCGGTTCATCACCCCCTATCTTTTAACATGGCGAACTTTGACCCCCTGTGAGTCACAGTCAAGCAGGGACTTAACCAGCCAATGAGCCACCCTCCACACCTCACGCCCTACACCCCCTATCATAATCAGTACAAGGACGCCATTACACATTCTGCTGAGAAGGAGAGAGTTAGGAACGAGAGCTGCTGCTGCGTGCTATAGGGAACCATTTGCTATGGCAGTGTTTCTGTGTAATCTACCGTCTTCACTGAATATCCCATCCATCCATCCATGGGGGAATTTCCTCTCTCCCCCAGTGTCCTCCACACTGACCATCACCACTAGTGTCCTCCACACTGACATCACCAAACCATGTCCTCCACCACTGACATCACCCACCAGTGCCTCCTATGACCCCATCACCCACCATTGTCCTACTCCCAGGCTGACCAATCACCACCATGTCCTCCATACTGCCCCTCACACCAGTGTCCCTCCACACTGACCATCTCCCCGTGTCCCTCCATACTGACCATCTCGCCCCATGGTCCTCCCCACACTGACCCATCTCCACCGTGTCCTCCACACTGACCATCACCACCATGTCCGCCATACTGACATCACACCAGTGTTCCGCCATACGACCATCTCCCCAGTGTCCTCCACACTGACCCCCCCCCACACCCCCCCCCCACCCCCACCCC
>CM070032.1:113159299-113191190 GCA_036250615.1 Ptychadena robeensis | reverse complement strand
TAGACTCCCTGCTCCTGACACCCCTGCGCCAATCCAGGTTGTGTGGCGCAGAGCATAACAACACTGCTCTGTTTCTGACTGGCCTTTATTTTCAATCGCAGATCTGTTCGAGGTGGTAGGTCTGCTTTAAGTGTAAAATTCAACTGAAACATTTCCACTTGAACTTTATTTATGAAAAAACTATAATTGCTAAAGCAATACTTTCTTTTTTGTAATATTTCTCCAACCCTTCTCTATGTCTCCAGCAATTTAGGGGATGATGCTATGTTCAGGGGCTTTTTCATTAATTTGCAAAATCAGATAGTGGAATATTCAAAACTAAATTCTACCATCTCTAGTAAAAATGACAAAAACGTCCACAAGATGACGCTGCTGATCACCAGCTGAGCCTGGGCGGCATTCCTGCAATACCACCCGGTAGATCAACTGGTTGAAACAGAGAAAGGAAAATGAAAGCCAGGAATGGCGGGTCCCCTTTGTGGCTACAGGCCCCATAGCGGCTGCTATGGCTGCTATCGTGATTCCTACACCACTGGCCAACACTGCACCATTTTGCCTGGAATTATACTCAAAAGGCTTGCAGCTACACCTATACTTGGGGCTATGTGAATATTGCCATTGCCATTGCCATGCCTAGCATCGAAATTTTCTAACTATTAAACAGAGTTTAATATTTCTTAAAATATTTATTCTCTCATTTCCACATTCTTAGCTGTTTAGCAGTGTACATTTTTTTCTAATTATTCCAAACTAATTGTTGTTTTCTCTATTAGTTCACTGTGCAGTTGAAGCAACTGATCCCAGCGGCATGTGTGTGTTGAGATTGTCGCAGTCTGAGAAATCAGCAGAGAGGATGCTACAGTGAGGATTAAGTTATTCCTAATTGAAATCACATAAGCCCCAACAGATGTGAGAAATAGAAATGTGATACTGCCAGCTACTCCTGAAAGCCTTAGGCCATGTGTCCACTGATGATTCCCTGTGCCGGACATACATCCACTGCCAGGAAAAAAGACGCGCGTCGGCACATTTCCCAGGAGCACCCCCTATTAATTTGACAAACCAAAGACATGGAAAAACAGCACCCTAGCAGCATCAGGTGCTGCTTTTCAGCATCTTGAAGACAAGTCCATTGATCTTCAATGGACATGCCTCCAGCAGCACTGTGCAATGCTGCACTGAAGACGCAGCATTCTGTAGATTCAAAACAGCATTGCGGAAGATCCTTTCAGATAACATAGGTGGGCACTGTCTCATTCAGCAGCATCCACCGTGGGGAAAAAACAGCAGAGGACACAAGCTCTTACTAAAGCCCCCCATACACCACATACAATAACCATGCAATTTCTGTGCAATCAACTTTTCTTCTACCAAAACCATGTAATATGAGGACCTTTCTACACCTTCCAATCACTATGTATTCTATCAGGGAGGTCACTTTACTACATAGTTGTTGGTAGATCTGATGGAAATTGTATGGAGGAATCTAAAGGTGTATGGGGGGCTTAAGGATATTTACTGAAAATCTATTACCTTATAAGATTGGTGATTCTAGAGATGCAAACTTTTGATTAGTTGAAGTGCTGGAAGTGTTTTGCCAACATTACAAAAAAGTATTGCACAGCATGTGTAATTTTTGTATAGATTAGGTCAAATTTAAGTAGAAATTTCAACTTAAAAATTGTAGACTTTACTAAATGTACTGGAGCTACCATTTCTTTTTTACCACAACCCTTCCCTACATATCGAGCAATTATGATGGATGGTAAGTGATACAGTGTTGGGGGGGGGGGTGTTGGAATTAACTCATTAACAAATTCAGATGTGACCATCCCTAGATAGAACTGATATTACCTTTAGCTAAAATACTCTATCCACTACACTGTATACACTATACAACTTAACTGTATGGCTTAAATGGTTAGTGAAAAACTAAAGGCATAATAATGATCAGCCAGGTGAGGCCAACATCAACATGAAACAGTTAAATGAAAAAACACCTAAACGAAGGTACCTTCTTAAAAAATGCCTGCCCATGATAGCTCATTCTAGAACCTTCTACCAGAAAAAAAGCAATTCTAACAAACGATTTTTAGACTCTAGAATGGCCAATTTCTTCGATGGATACATTTTGTTCGACCTCAAACAAAAAAATCGTTTGAAAGGTCATCTAAAATGTTTGTAAATTTTTATCTGTTGTTGTAATTTCGAACATATTATCATTCGATAACGGCGATGAACTAACAAAAAATCAAATGTTACATTCGATAAATGGATGAAAAAAAAATCGAATTGGCAGTTGAAAAATCTGCACATTTAATCCTTAAAAGGATTAAAAAAATCCTTAAAAGGAAGTCATTTGAACTTTCTCTAATCACCTAAATGCTGTACATAACCTAATCCAAAACCTGGCATAACCTCAATGAGCAAAAATAAGAGCAATGTTACCAATGTGCCAATTAATTCCGTAGATCAAGATTACTTAGAGATAAACTTCTAAAGAATTATAATGATTCAGGCAAACCCCAGAGATGTGGTAAATATCATGGCACATACCGGTGCCAGAAATGCAAATACTATTGACATATCTTTGGTGAAAGTATTGTTACCCCCAAGGGAAATATTATTAAAGCTAATTGTGAAATTATGTAGTTTATTTACTACTCTACAGTTGTAATGGCTTTTACACCAGAATGACAAACTGAATGCTCAAAGATGTTTTGGATCGTTTTTATAAAGTCTGATCATGGAAAATGTTTTCACCATTGGCATCTCATAGAATGCAAAGCATGATTCGTGTGTTGATGGTTTATGTTTTTTTTTTTGTTCTGGATTGTGTCTACGGGAATATAAGAGGTGGTGATTTCAATTATCTTTTATTACAAAGGGTAAAGCCCCCTAAACACCTTTAGATAACTCCATACAATTTCCTTTAGATCTACCAACAACTATGTAGTGCTGGGTCCTCCCTGATAGAATACATAGTAAATGGAAGGTTAAGAAAGGTCTTCATATTACATGGTGAATGTTCTGCAATTCTAAAGCCGGCCATAGACACCTTGATCCATGGCCGGCTTGTAGCAGACTGACGGGAATCCTGTGTGCTCCACTAACACAGGGATTCACGGCAGATTTTAGCCAATTAACTTGGAGGGGGAGGAGACTCCCTATCGGCCATGGGATCCGGCCTGACAGCTTTTTGGATCAAATCCTTAAGGTGGGCATCCCTGTAGTTGCAGGCGACCGCCAGGAATCGGCATGTCTATGGCCAGCTTAATACAACTGAAAGAGATACATTTTTTCTCATTAACCCACTTCATAAGAATTCATAAAGACCATATGTGTAACCTGGAAGCTGAAAGTTTCACTATATCCCTTAGAAGAAGTCCGTAGTGCATTAGGGCTCTTTAGCATGGTGATTCCGATTGTGTATCCTGCATATTGGTTTCATACACAAATACCTGATGATAAGGGTGAATGATTAAAGCTGGACATACACGTCACGATTTTTAGTTCAATTTTAGTGCGATCATTTATCAAAAGCGATCGCACGATCGGATTGAATAAAAATGGATGCATGCCAAAAGTGTCCGAGCGATCGATTTTGTCAAAAATCGGACAGAAAATCGACCGTTCACGGATCCGTTCTGATGGATAATTTTAATAAAAAGCACATGAATCGAGTGCTGTTAGTTGTCTCATGCGATCGTTTTAAGCGATCCATCTATGACTCTTGTGGAAATTATCTTTGTTTGTGTGCTGTTGGTCACTGGCCAGTTCTTCAGCTAACACCACTCCAAACCCATAAATGTGTGCGTGCAAGACATATTGAGACTTTCAGGATAGAATCGTCCAGAAATTGAATGCATGGTATGTTGCAGTTTGCGATTGTTTTCGCAAATTAAAATCGATTCCGGAATCGGATGGGCGATCGGATTAAAAAAGGATCGCAAGAAAATTGTGACGTGTATGCCCAGCTTAATAGAGTTGTGTTATTGATCATGTCATCTGTCCTGCAATCCGGACATTAAATTGATTTGACTAAGGACCCCCATACACCTTACAGTCTTACCATACAATTTCTTTACAACTTCTCTTCTACCAAAACCATGTAATATGAGGACCTTTCTAAACCTTCCAATCACTATGTATTCTATCAGGGAGGACCCGGTACTACACAGCAGTGATATATACCTTCCAATCACTATGTATTCTATCAGGGAGGACCTGGCACTACACAGCAGTGATATATACCTTCCAATCACTATGTATTCTATCAGAGAGGACCCGGCACTACATAGTTGTTGGTAAATCTAATATAAATTGTATGGAGAATTCTAAAAGGTGTACGGGTGGCTTTACTTATAGTATACTATGTTTTCCTGACTTTAATTGTTTATATGACTTGATTAGGAACAGAAAATATTCAATTAAAAAGACATATTATTTAATCAATAAAGAAACTTACATTGTCATAACTTTCCAGAGATGCTGTCTTAAGTGTTTCCTCTAGGGAACTTGCAATTTTATAGTTAAAAGCTTCATCAAAACCAATCTCCTTTAAATATGCAACTTTTTCATATGATCCAATAGAACCGTCTACTTTACAGCCCTGATAGGACACAAAGATTTTCATTTGACCTTTTCTTCTTTTATAAATGTTATCCATTTCAATGCAGTCTTTCAATGTGGGACTGTTGTTACTTGCGTTTTGACATGATATTTATTTTTCTGTACGAAATGCAAAAAATGCCTACCTAGAAAATATAACCATGTATAATAACCAACATCATAGGCAGACAATGCCCAAAGAATGTGAGCATTAGAAGAACAAAAGTTTAGTTGAGCTTTTTGGGGGAATAAGACAAAAATAAAAAGATAACCTAGGATTTAAAAATGAAAAAAGGCAAGTACCTACCCTCATCCCTCACATAACTTAAAGAGGCATTGGAGGCAGATGTGGGGACATTTTGTATAAGCGTTGAACAAACTGTACTGTCATCCAGCAGGTTGACTCAACTATTTGCAGAGAACCTATCACACCCATATCCTCATTTATAGGATAGGTCTTTACCAGTAAACCCCCCTTACTCAAAATAATGGCAAATCAAAGAATGTAGAGCACATATACTGCTGCTACATCACTGCAGTTCCCATAGAACACACTTTATAGAAAAGGGCAACTAGCTTTTATCTTTGCAATGTTTCTCACTAAAGAACCTACAGCAGCACTGTTTACAAGAACCACTTCTCCTTCTTTGGGCCTATAGACTTCCAAAAAGCCAAAGTATGCCATCAAACTGTTTAATTAAAGATCACATATGAACCAATTTTTTTCTCAGAGAAAAGGTGGTGGAACTCACCCCCCTCCCCTGGCCACGCCCCTACCCACCCCTAGGACCGCCCCCTAAAACCGGGTGTCCCCTCCATAAATAGCTACCCATTGGGGAAATGGGGGCACACCACCCACCAGCGCAGGCAGGCGCCCCCATGATAGGGCCACCGCCCATAAACAATGGGAAGGTGCCACCCCTCCCTCGCTGCACATTGCGAGGGAGGGGAAGAGGGGAGGCACAAAATCGCCCGCCCATGGTGCGCCCGTAACCCGTGCTGAATGGCCAACACTCCCCCCACTAAACAACACACACGGGGGCCCCCCGGCGGGCCACCCACGATGCACTGAAGCCAGTGCCCTTACTTTGGGGCCAGACTTAAAATAGGTGGCGGAACTTTGTTTTTATGCTGATAAAGCATATGTTGACCGAATATCTGTCATTGTCCTACAAAATTTATGTTTTATAATATTTAAATGCTTTCTACTTTAATGATTAAAAAAATGCTTTCTTAACACCAAAAACAAATATTCACTCCAATTTGTTCTTGAAAGTGTAACTCACCCAGGCATGCCAACTGCCCCAAGTGCAAGTGATATAGGCCAATCTGAAGGTAATGCAACTAGTCCTTTGCCATCAGATATAAAACGTGTTGTCCATCCAGCCCGTGCAACATAATGTCCTCCTATTGGTACTCTGGATTTTTGCTCTCTATTACCCTACAGAACAGAATTGTATATAAAGAGAGGTGCTCAATATATACTAAAGATGCATAACAAAATCAGTGTACCGATTAGTCAATACCTAAATAAACCTATTTGTTGTCTCTTCAGGGCAAAGCAACAGGTTCAAATTATTTCCCTTCAGTCAATACCATATCATGCCCCTGCCACCAGTTATAATTTGGCATATGTCAGGGCTTAGTAATTGGAAAAATCATTTGACCAAAATCAGTGTTTTGTAACTGTGAATTCAATGCTATAGTTATGATAACTGCTTTGTTAAAACAATTTTTGGAACAATGCATTAGTTATATGCACAGGACAACTACTGTATCAATAACAACCAATAAGTAGGAGAGTCCTTTTGTACACATTTCATTTTGTACACACTATGACCTCCATAAAACATAAATACATATTAACTGAGGTACAAATAAGTCACTAAAAGTTTGGAATTCAGCTTCTCTGCAGTGCCTTGAGCACTGAGGGTGGGGTGCAAGTGGTTTCAGAATCAGAAACTTGGGGTAGTTCCAAAATATCTAAATTAACCTGTCAGAAACAGTCCTCTTTCTATCATTTTAAATGACATCATTCAGATTAGTGATTATTGCACACATCCCAGGCTTAACTATTTTACAGTTGTTTGCATAGATTTCAGTTTCACCACACACAAATTTTAGGGCACCATAATGTTTGAACTGTAGGTTGCAAATTGCTCTTGCACACATCACTTTCCTGCCTGTCGGAGAGCTTAGGACCATGTTGTTGCCTCCTATTGGTGAGTTTTGGGTGCAGCCCCTAGCTCTCCTGTATGATCTGTGAATCCATTTCAATCTCTCATTCAAGATCTGTTGGGGATCGGCTGAGATGCAGGATTGATCAGGTGTCAAGATATCAGTCTCCACTAGGTGTCTATCTGTGCTTGTTTTAGCGACAGTTTTTTTGGCATCATAGTGCACCCTTTCTCAACCACAACTGACAACAGGTCAGTTGTCTCCAACAGGTCAGTTGTCTCCACAGGTCTCCTGAAGGATTTTCCATTCTTCCATTCCAAATTGTTCTAGCTGGTCCAAATTGCATGGTTTCTGAGCATGGACATTCACTTTGAGCACCCGGCATAGAGTCTCAATAGGATTGAGGTCTTGAGGATTGAGGATTGAGGTCTGAACTCCAGGAACTTGGTTTTGGTATCCTTGAAGAATTGTTGGACATTTTGATGTATGCTTTGGGTCATTGTCTTGTTGGAAGACCCAGATTTCTGCATATTCTTCCTAAAAATGTCAACATAATTTTCTTTTTTTATGGTGCCTTGTACCCAAACAAGGCGCCCTGAGGCTACAACACAGGCACACAGCATGAAATGATGAATGTTGTCTAATTTCATAGGGGGGTATAATAATTTTGGCCACAACTATCTGTCAATAAAGTGTTTGTTTGAAACCCAACTATGCTGGGATAGCCCATAGTCCTGCATTGTTGGTCCCTGAAAATGTTTGGGCTGTTGCCCTTCTGTTCTTGGGATTCTCAACAAAACACCAATATTAAAGAGGCTCATTACAAAAAGAGTGCTGCCCATGCTAATCAGTAGAGATGGTCAAATTTTTTATTTCACTGGTTTGACTTTGTGAGTTCATTTCAAAGCCCCAGAGTATCATCACCACATTTGCTGGAAATGTAGAGAAGAGTTGGGGGTATACTACAAAAAAGAAAAAGTATTGCTCTAACACAAAAAAGTTTTTGCATAAATTAAGTCAAAAGTCAACTCGAAATGTTGATTTTTGATTAACTTAACCACCCTAGCGCACTGCTGATGTACATATTTCTGTACCAAAAGCGCACCATCGACTATAATGGAAAAAAAGTGTTTTACATTGTAGGCCTGTAATTTCCCAAAGTATGTCCATACAGGAGTCTGGTAGACATCCTGAATATAATAACATGTTAATATGCCCACAATATCAGATAATGAAGATTTCAATAATTCACTTTATCAGGTAAATAAGCACTGGAAAAACTAGATGGCGCTGCAGATGTGCCAGGTTACATTGGAGAGCATGGGAGGGGAGGGAGTGATCTGTTCTCCTGCAGCTGCCTCATTAGATCGAAGCCACATGGAGTGAGTTCTCCTGTGGCTCCAATTTCTGCCTAACAAAGCCAGCTCGTCCACTGCTGTTCTGACAGGTCAGAGCTGGACGAGCTGGGCCATCAGGAACGGCAGGGGGGGTTATTAAATGCAAAAACTACATATGCTAGAGCAATACTTTTTTTTATTCTTTTTAATCCTTTTCTACATCTCCAGCAATGTTGGTGATAAAAGCATGTTCAGGGGGTTGGAATCAACTCACAAACTGCTTTCTCAGAGATTAACCAACAAAGTTATTCCTGGAGCATTTGAAATATATAGGTTGTATTTATATAGTGAAAGAAATAAAAAGTATTTGATCCCTTGCCAAAATCAAGCTCTTTGGTATAAATTTACATTTCTGTGTTTGGAGAAGGAGGAATTCTGCCTATGACCCCAAGAACACTATCCACACTGTCTTAAATGGAGGTGGACACATTATGCTGTGATTCCCTGGGTTTAAACAAGGATGGATGGGACCATGTACAGTCACATCTTTGATAAGCACCTCAGCCTGGGTATTGTAAATAACAATAACCCTAATACCACAGAAAATCTGCCTTGAAACCTTACTGACTGGGAGGTTATTATCACTGGCATTTATTGGAGACATCTAAATCTAAATATATAGATTTGATGTGGTGACATATGTTCTACATAACACATTATGTTTTGCCACCTTTATCTGTAGGTACTATTCAAATATATCATATTTATAGATAGAGCCCATCCATCATTTTAAAGGTGGGTTTACATTTGTAGATTTTTTCGTTCCATCAACAAAGAATGAACGATTTTTTGGTTGATTGAAAAAAAAAATCTAGAATGGCCAATTAGTTTGATGGATACATTTAGTTCGACCTCGAACAAAAAATCGTTCAAAAGGGCATCGAACATGTTGGTAAATTTGTATCTGCCGTTGTAATCTCGAATGTATTTTCATTCTATATCGGCAAATGACAAAAAATCTAATGTTACATTTGATAAATGAACGAACGATGTTCAACAAGGTCATCGAACAAAAAATCTAATTGGCAGTTGATTGAAGAAAAAATCTACATGTGTAAACCCACCTTAAGTCTCCCATATGAGATAAATAGACAGCAATAGATAGAGGATTATTGCGGCACATTAGTCAATATGTAAAACAAACAATGTGACAAAACAAAAGGTTCCCAACCCAAAAGAATTGTCCGCACTCACCAACTCCTCTCCAGCAATCCAAGCTTCATGGGTCCCGGGAATGTTAGTAGCGTGCTTCCCCCTTTCACTGTGATCTATTAATATGCAACAAAAGAGCTCCCACATGCTCATGTAAGATAACAATCTGAATGTTCCTGGATTTCAAAATCAACAAAATCCACAAACAATGACCTCATGAGGCTGATCCTCCCCCCTGGATATTTTCACCTAAGATGTGTGAGGGATTAGCTGTAGAGCGTCAAGGTGCGGTACCCCCTGCATGGGTCCCCAGCAGGCGAAGGAGGCACAGCAAACAGGTTTTGCAGGTGAAAACACACGGGTGGTTTATTGGTGCAAGCCTATATCTAATATGTACATCCAAGAAGGCATAAAAGTCCAAAATCACAGCAGTCCATATAAACAGAGACATAGAGTTCTTGCCACACAGGTACAACAGCTCCCCAGTCACACACAGGACGGGTTCAGGGTGGAGCCATTTGACTGAACAGGTGAGGGGGTTTTATAGAGCCAAAACCAACTCTCATTAGTTAACAGGACACATGTTGGCCTTACCCTGCACCAGGCCCAGCGATTCCAGCTCCTTCTGCTGGTCAGATGGCAAAGTACTCGGCATATTGCCGGTAGCTGGGACACACATATATCCCATACTGGATACAACCAGAGGATTTGACAGGCTTCCTGTCACAGATGGCTTGTTCGTTGAGCCTATGAATGAGGATTTTTTTTGTCTGTTTGTTGTGTTGTGTGTCAACGCACGCCTACGCAAACATGACTATAGAAAATTAATGGATATAACCAAAAAACATTCCCAAACATGATTTGCCCAAAAAACAAGAATGAATGAATGTGCCACAAAAATGCCCTGAAGCACACCTAGATGCACCCTATAATAAGCATGTGTGTTTTAGAACCATAGCTGGAGACATGGCCAAAGATTTACATTTACCTAATATGAGTAGCTTAAAATGCTAGACGTGGTATATCTACAAATATAAATTATTTGTTGGGAGATCAAAATTTTCTGGGATTTGAATATATTGCTGCTCAAATATGTTATACAGTTATCATGGGTGTACATACTTTGATACGACTGTACAATTTCAACATGTCTTTGTGATACTGTATAGTTACAATGTTTAGTCATGATCATATTTCATATTAAAAAAATACCTCCTGGCATAATAAGACACCTGTATAATTCAGCATTTATTTTTGCCATACACATCCTTAAAGCGGACCTACCACATTGTAGGTCACTTTGCACTATCGGCATCAGACTGCCAATAGATAGGGCAATCACTGTCCAAAATAATAAAAAAAAATCTTAAAGCAGGAGGGGCGAGTTTTTCCGAGGTAGCACCTCCCATACTGTGACATGTAGCCTGGGCACTTGTCATAGCTGAAAGGGCTGCCGGGAAATCATCCCACTGTCTCTACAGCCCCATAATGCTCTGCTCTGCCTGTCCTCTGTGACGTCACTGTCACAGCCATGTGCAGCTCCTTTCTGTCAGCAGAAAATCCCCCTCCCTCCCCCTTCTCTGTCTCCGGAGTTCAGCATTCTTGTGTTGCTGAGCTGTCAAGTGTTTGTGATAAGAGCAGGAGAACACGGGAGCTGTGAGGGCAGACAAGTAAACAATGACAGTCACATGGGAGGTGTTCTGTCAGTGCAGCGCCCAAATCCTCCTGTGTGTCCTTCACCATCACCTCCTATCTACCTAACCTCATCCTCAGCCTACCTGTGTGCCCCCCAAATCCATGTCACCCCCATATAACCTGCACACTGAACCCCTTCTCCATCACTTATCATCTCCATCCTCTCCTTCTCTTTGTGCTTTCCCTGTCACCTAGTGTCATCTTCATCCTTCTTCACATCAAATTCCATCCCTTTAGGATTGGTAAATATGTCTCCAGGGGAGGGGCACCTTAGTAATGTCCAACAGAATGGGCAGAAGTGGCTTCAGGTGCCAGTACTTAAGATGGTGCCTTAGGGAATGATGAAGTGAAGATTGTAAGTACCTTATTTTTTCTCTGTGTAGCAGTTTTCACAGATGTTACTGCTGACAGGTGTGTAATATGTCCGTGTAATGTATGTGGGAGATTCTTTTTAGTTTACAACCGCTTTAATGATTTGCATTACAATATAATGTGAATATGCAGAAACACACAGATCATCTTTCAGGAACAGAAAAGTCCCTGGGAATCTAGTGTAATTACTAAATAGAGGAGATTACACGTTGTCTTGTAGTCTAAAATGTGTAAGTCAGATTTATAATCGTGCAGCAGATAACACAATCTTTACAGAGCAGGACAAGCACACTTTGCACATATATTTTCTGTAGAGCCAGTAAAAATATCAGTTGAAAGCTCCAAACAGCCCCAAAGCATGATTGACCCCCCGCCATGCTTCACAGTAGGCAAGGTGTTCTGGTCTCCAAAGAATAAAAAGAGTCGGCTGAAGTATGCCAAAAGTCATGTGGACAAACCACAAAAGTTTTGGTATAGTGTTCTGTGGACTGATAAAACAAAATTAGAACTGTTTGGGCCCATGGATCAACGCTATGTTTGGAGGAGGAAGAACAAGGCCTATGAAGAAAAGAACACAAAGCGGGGGGTTAATCATGCTTTGGGGCTGTTTTGCTTCTGGAGGTACAGGAAAGCTTCAGTGTGTGCAAGGTACCATTAATTCTCTTCAGTACCAGGAGATATTGGAAGGAAATGTGATGCAGTCTGTCACAAATCTGAGGCTTGGGAGACATTGGACATTGTTACAGGACAATGATCCCAAGCATACCTCCAAGTCCACTAGAGCATGGTTGCAGCTAATAGGCTGGAACATTTTGGAGTGGCCATCGCCGTCACCAGACTTAAATCCGATTGTGAACCTCTGGTGGGACTTGAAGAAAGCAGTTGCAGCGCGCAAGCCTAAGATTGTGACTGAACTGGAGGCTTTTGCCCATGAAGAATGGGCTAAGATACCCGTATATTGCTGCAAGACACTTGTGTCAAGCTATGCTTCATGTTTAAAAGCTGTTATACCAGGAAAAGGATGTTGTACTAAGTACTATAAATGTCACTTGGGGGTTGAATAAAACTGATAATGATGTGAGCGCAGAAAATACCTTTGTGGTTATTTCATTATTAATGTTATGTTATAGTTGTCTGACTTACAAGCGCCTCTTTCATTTCATTGTAAACAAGATGACTGAAATCATCAAAATCAATGTCAAAATGGCCAAAACACTCAATTTCAGTGGGGGTTGAATACTTTTGAACACAACTGTATATATAACACATAACCAGGAAGAATAATTGTAATACATTCAGAGAAATCAACACACATTTCAGAGATTAGTTTTTTTATTAGAACAATTTAGCCTTATATGATCTTTACATTTTTTATAGAGTTTTTTTACAGTTAAGATAATTGGACAGGGCAGGATTATATTATTATTAATGCTATTTTGTTTGTAAAGTAACTACATAGCAAGTCAAAAAACAAACACCTGCATAGTAGCTCAATGACTCGCCAATATGATAGCCAATATGGTTCTTCCTAAAAATCTAAACTTTGATAATAGCTTTCCCAGTGTTCTCTCCTTTGAGCATTCCCATGAATCCTGCTGGCATGTTATCAAATCCATTGGTGATGTGTTCATGATATTTCAATTTTCCCTGAAAAAAAGTAAAGATTATATTTAAATTGGGGAAGGTACAAATAGTAACACATTTTACAATGAAGGAAAAAATAAACACCATGCTAGCCAAACAGGAAAAATCATATTTTACTGTACAATATATGTATTCACATTCCTTTAGCTTTTATTGATACAATTGTTTTCAGGGTTTGCTTCATTCATACACATATAGTATCCCATAATGACAAGTGATTTTAGAACTGTCTAACCAGATCTGCTCCAAGATGATGTGTATATGAAAATAGTGATGAGCGGCATAGGCAACATTCGTATTCGCGGCATGCCGCGAATTTTATGGAAAACATTCGGAAAATATTCACATTCGGCAATATTCTGGTTTTTTTTTTGTTATTGCGAATATCGGCAGTTTATTGCGAATTTCGCGCGCGCAATATATGTTTAACATGGCGCGAATTTTTATGCGAATTTTAAAAGTGACGATTTTCGCAATATTCGCATCGCCCCAATATTCATTTAAAAATCTGTTGATGGTGTTGCTAAGCTCTTGTTGCAGCCTTCCCATTCGTCCACTCACATTGAGAGGGAAGTGTAATGGATAAAAAATACCGAATATCCGGAATTGCGAATATTCGGCAATATATTCACCATCTTCGCGAATTTCCGAATTGACGATATTCGCGATTAATATTCGGAATCCGAATATTCGCGATCATCACTATATGAAAATATAAATGCCTTCTTATAATGTAGACCTACAAAGCAAGGATATAGCCCTGCCAAATCTCAAAAAAACAAACCAAAATTTAAGTGGACCTACCACCTGGCAGCTTAGCTGATACTGCAGAGATCCGTGATTGAAAATAGAAAAAACTATTTTTGAAAGCAGGCGGGATGTCTTTTTAGAGAACGCCTCTCCCACGGCCAAGGCGCTACGTCACACAGCAGCAAGGATATTTAGGGTATCTCTCCCAGATGCCCTTGTGGCTGTAGTAAATCCCCAGTTCTGCACAATTGTAATGTCAGCGTCACATCTGCAAGACTTTGTGATGGGTGTACAGAGAAACCTCCATGGATGCAGCTGCCTGCCCCCCCCCCTCCCCCATTCCCCCACACCGGAGCTCTTCTACAGAGGAACAAATTTCCGTTGAAATCTCCGTAGGAGTGCGGGGGGAGGGGGGCAGGGTTGCTCTTACTTGACACGCAAGTAATGTGTCTATTTCATGTATGTGCTTTTTTTGTTTTAGTTTAAAACCGCTTCAAGGTTCAGAAAACACAAAGCTTTATAATCATCAGTAAACTCTCCAGCTTTCCTGTTTTGTTATGTAAGTTATATACAGAACATCCACAAATTCCTTCCAGTCAGTGTTTACAATACTCAAAGTATTATTTACCTCTACAATCCACTGCAAGAGCTGCTTCTGACCTTCCTGAAATCTCTTCTGCCAGCGAGACACAATAAACCCCTCCATTCTAAGTTGTTTGAACAGGAGTAATGGCTGTATGTATGGCCCTTTAATGAAAAAAGAAAAGTAATCAACAGGAGACAAATGTAAAATAGAAATAAAACAGAAGAAATATTTTCCATCAAGAAAATCTTATATTATATAGCCTAGTCCGCTCAGGAAAGTCTCATTTCACAAACCTTCATCTAGGGCTAGGCCAACTACTAATCAAGACTATGGCTTTGGGATGATGATGCTATGGATCAACCTTTTTTTCTTGCAAAAATAGTTGAGAGAGTTCAGATTCTTGAACTTTTTTATTTGAAGATTCAGATTACAAATATTGTTACCTCATTTATACACCAAAAGGTAACCAAAACCAAACCAATAGTAATGCCTGTTGTTCCTCACAATTTTTTTAAAAGTTTGCACTAACTGACTTTTATAAAAACACCTGAACATGTATTATTAGCAAAATTGCTGTAGATGTAGAGAAGAGTTCTGGAAAATGTGTTTGTTTTTCTACTTTTTAACTTAATTTATGCAAATGATATATGTGCTAGAGTAAACTCGTTTCTTTGCTCACACAATTCTATTCTACATCGACTAACTCCCTAATAAACAAATTGACAGTTCATGGCCCTCTTTACTCGCCATTTCTATAAGTTTTACCAACTTTACCAAGAGAGAATGAAGGTACATTTTCTTATTCACTCTTAAGCCGGCCATAGACGTCTTGATCCATGGCCGGCTTGTAGCAGACTTGTTACAGCGTGGTGATGTCACCACGCTGTGAGGAGTTGGCTACAGAACTGACAGGAATCCTGTATGCTCCACTAACACAGGGATTCCCGCCACATTGTAGCCATTATGCGTTCGGCGGGAGCGCGCATGATGGTCGATCGCCTGCAACTATGGCCGGGAATCGGCACGTCTATGTCCGGCTTTACAACCAGTGCAGTAATTATTTACCTCTCCTTGCCTATATAATTCTCATTGGTTCACTTTCCATATGCCTTTGAAATCGTGGTGTTGTGACTGATAAAATGTATATTTCCATTCAATAAATTTGCTTAGCAATAAATGCTTTCTGTAATATTTTAATCCCTTTACTACTAGGTGTGATCTTATTTCCTGATATTACGGGAAAAACACAGAAAAACAACAACAAAAAAACATGTTATAAAACAAACCAAATCAAAAGCTCCTGCATGTTAGTCCTAGTCGGCGAGTTATAAATAAATATTCTCCTTACACAGGCCATGTAGTATTATCTACAATCTATGAATGGTATCATTGTCAGGCAATTATTTACCTGAAGGAGGCACTGCATCATTGTACATGGAGATAGCTCCACACACAGAAATTCTTCCAAACTCTTTCATCTGTTGCATCGCAACATCGGAAAACTTCCCTCCTACCTAGAGAAGAATAAAAATAATAGGTATAACATTTCAATTCTTTAACAACAGAATGCAGAAAACATTTTCTACACAAATATAAAAAAAACAACCAAATACAGGAGCAGCTGGACATTTACTATTTGTATCACATGTTTGAAATGAGAAGGGGGGAGGGTTCAGAAAACATGCGCATCTATTGCTTGGTGTTTTACTTAAGGCCCCCACACACGTACCGAGTGGGGGCCGACAGAGCAGGAGAGATCAGCTCTAGTGTGCAGCGTGAGGACGTCATTGCGCTGCTTTTCAGAGCCGACAGCATTGGCCGGCACCCTTTGTGTGCCGGCCGTTAGCTTCAATGGAGATGCCGGTCTTCATTGAAGTTAACGGCATCGGCCAGCACCAACCAGAGAATATCGGACATGTCCGTTCTCTGGCCAGCCGAGCTGTGGGGTGACAGGGATCTGCCGCTCGGCGCGTGTATGGCTAGCTTTAGTCCTTCTGACCAACCCTCAATATTCAAAGTAGTTTTATGTTGAACAAAACATAATCACAACACTTTCACACAGTAAGGTCATGTCTCCACTTATGAGTCTAAAAAATACATTGTCTTTAAATGGTGCGTCTGGATGCATTTGAGCCCTTTTTTGGAGCATCCATTCATTCTCGCTTTTTGGAAATTTTGAATGCGTTTGGGCATGTTTTTTTTGTTTGCATTCCATTAATTCTCTATGGCTGTGTTTGCTGCATGAGGGGGGGGGGGGGGGTTTCCACAACGTTGTGTCATCCATCGGGCCCCTATGTTAAGCACAGTGCTTGACAGGTATCCCGACGGATCTCATACACTTTAGCTTGCTGGCAGATGTACTACGTTAACCCGTGCATCAGCGGAAGGAATCGATGCCGTGAGAACACAGCATCCGCCGAGCAGGTAAGTGATGCACTTAGCGTAGGGGGTCCTGACAGATGTGAGGGAGGGGTCGGATGACCATACCTCCTCTTAAGTGTCTATGACCTTTAGGACTGATTGAATTGTGATGATATTTTATTGAGTTGCTTATGTAACAATTTTTTATGTGGCATATCTTGGACTGCACCATTCTGGTGTTCATGTCCCCAATGACCTTTTATCTATCTGACCTTTGTTTACTATTTATGCACCAAGAAAGTATATTTATTCATAATATTCCAATGTTCCCACTCATATTCCCAGCCACAAAAGTCCTTGGAGGCTAGCCACCTCATTTTGACCTAGCAGGATGCTTTTTGGTTTCTTGTTTTTGATATGGGGACTTGGCTGGACCTAGATGCTGATCCCCCATTACTTTCTTATCATCGCTTGCCCATGATTTAACCACTGCTACATGTGTAAAAAAATTAAACACCTACCGATGTAGTTTGCATTTACCAACATTTGTGGAAGAATGAGCAGTTTTAAATAGTCCTACGATTTTAAGCATGGTACTGTGGTGGGATGCTAATTTAGCAAAAGGCAATTGTTTTGATAACTAGTGTTAAGGAACAACAAAAGCTCATCTATACAGTGGCAGACCATATACATTCAAAAGGGTCACCAAATGTTGAGAAACAAACTGCTCTCTGATTCAGTCACAGCTAATTCCCAAACTTTTCGATTTATTACATTTAGAACAAAAATTTGCAGGTAAATAGAATGGGTTTCCATACATATAAAGCTCCATGCAAGCCTGATATTACCAAGTGTTAGATGGACTGGTGTAAACCATAGCTTTATAACACTGGGGAAGAAGAAATGTCCTATTTGGCGTGATAAATGATGCTTCTTTGTCAGGAGAATGTTTCCTACCTAATGCCATTCTACTTGTTTGGTCAGTGCCTAGAAAACAACAACTTTCCTGTAGTCTCAAGCCAGATACGTTGCATTATGCGAAGACAGAAATGGAAACACATACTATGTCAGTCTGCGTTTACTTTGAAAGAGCATTATTTTTTTCTAGCGGTTGTAGTTGAGAACAATAACATATATTATGCTATAGTGAGAAAATAAATAGTTCTTCCTTCGTGGTATCATATCAGCTATTCACTTCCTGCTATAATCCATGTACAAGCATTTAAAGCTGCAGCTTGCCTTTCCTTTGCTGGCCATTTAGATAAAATCTTGTATTGTATTGAATGCCAAGGAAACTCATTATTTGAATGACGCACCCATATAAATTTATTGAGTCTGTTGAAACGCAATGGTATGGGTTGTTCGATTCCTTGATCAATCCATCCATGGTAAGACTTAAGCCCCCTATAGACAGGCAGACTCCTCCATGCAACTTCTGTACAACCAACTTTTCTTCTACCAAAACCATGTAATAGGAGGACCTTTCTACACCTTCCAATCACTATGTATTCTATCAGGGAGGTCACTATACTAAATAGTTGTTGGTAGGTCTCATGAAAGTTGTATGGAGGAGTCTGCCTGTCTATGGGGGGCTTTAGGGCTTGTTTCCATTATATGTCGGGACCCCTCCGCTGAGCGTATTGCTTGGCGGGAGGTCCCCACATAGCACATAGACTTACCTGCTCGGCGGATACTCAGTCTTCACTGCGTCGAGCCACTGCCGATGTAAGGCTCAACATAGTCGAGTACATTGAGCCTCTGCATCGGCGGATGTGGAAACAGAGCGTCTGTCGGCAGGCAATGTCTATGTGCTACGTCGGGATCCCCGCCAAACAATACCCTAAGCAGAGGGGGTCCTAATGTAAAGGGAAACAAGCCCTTACGCTCCACTATGCCTTAAGGATGCACTGCATTAACGGATCCAATAAACACAACCCACGCATTAGGGACGAGTAAGGGATGCGTTTGTGACGTATCTGTTTTTTTGTGTTTGTTTTTTACCATGAACAGATTGAACCACGCATACTATTGTGTTTCAACGGACTCAATTAATTTTCTATGAGTGCTTCAACGCACCCATACTTGCATTGGCCTACGTTGCGATAATGTCAACGCTGTGCTCTGTGTTGATTTTAACGCAATGCAAGCTGACAGATCACACCAACGGATGTGTAGACACAACCATTGACTTTCAATTGATTCGTCAACATCCCTGTGTTTGATGTACCCCAGGGTTTTAATGTACCAAGGCATAAAAAAACCAAACACAAAAAAACGGATACCTCACAAACTCATTCCTTAAAGCATCCCTGGTGGATCTCTAACGCATGGGTTGCATTTAGTGCATCCGTTAGCACGGTGCATCCTTAACACATATAGAGGAGCCTAAGCCTAAGCAAGGGAGAACTCATAGGAGTCTCATAGACCAATTGAAAGGAAGAATATGTGGATTTAAGAAATAAATAAATCTTAATACAAAAAAATTCTATGGTATATATTTTTGTGAACTGATAAACATTAAAGCATTAAACATTAAACAAGAAACTTACATTCTCAAAAAAACAATCGTAACCCTCTGGTGATGCTGTCTTCAGAGTTTCCTCCAATGAGCTCACAGTTTTGTAATTGAAAGCTTCATCAAAACCGATTTCCTTTAAAAAGGTAACTTTTTCATCTGTGCCAGCAGATCCCACTACTTTACACCCCTGATAGGAGAAAGATCACATTACATTCATAGTTATTACCAATGCTTTATAAAGATGCAACTTTCCCTTTCAGGCTGAGAGGACATTTTTGCCAAGTATTATTTATTTTCACCTTGCAAAGTGCTATTTAAACCAATATGCTTGCTGATATCATTTATTACCAAATAATCTTGTGTACAAGAAGGTCCCAGCACCCAGACAGCTGAAGCTTTGTCCACAGAAACAATCAAGTTGTATAGGGTTTAAAGAGAGTCTAAAGCTAGCCACACACGGTTCGATTTTGGTTCAATCGATGCTCGATTAGATGAATTTTTTCATCGATTGAACGAAAATCGAGAAAATGCCCACATGGTACGATCGACGATAATTGTTCGATGAAGGCAGAAAAATGTATCGAATTTTGATCGGACATGTTGGAAAATCATCGTCGATTGTGCCAAAATCGTTTTATAATTGTCGATGTTTGTGGTGTTTCTCCTGGATCGATTAGATTCGATATAATAACATAGACCACTTCAATCTGAACTTCAATAGTTTCCATACCAAAATCGACTATTTTAGTAATATTTTGGAATCTAAATCTCACCACAATCGCAAACTCAATGTGGGGTGTATGTTGATGCGATTAAGATCGATTTTCGATTAGACGATTGAATTCCTTGATCTAATCGAGCATCGATTGAACCAAAATTTAACCGTGTGTGGCTAGCTTAAGGTAGTTGTTCTCAACTTTTGGGTCGGGACTCCTTGGGGGTAAAACAACCATTTCGCAGGGGTCGCCAAGTTCACTGAAAGCATCAGAACCGCTGCTAACAAGAAGCAGTGCTAAGGTCCACAAAAGGGATGAAAAGTTAAGAGGCAAAGTAAAGCCCCCTCCCTCCTAACTTAGAGGGGATGGTGAGTTTCTCACTCTTCCCACCCTGTACATAATTTGCACATTACTTACCTGATCATGCAGAAAATTATGTTGTGGAGTGTCACTTCCAGAATTTGGTGCACACCAGCATTCCAAATACAGGAAGTGACACTTCACAACGTCACTTCCAGGGTAGTGAATCTAAAAAGGTTGAGAACAACTGGTCTTAGGTGTGTTATTTGGGCTACATACCTATAGAGAAGTTGGGGGGTTTCCACATCCGTTGGAACCTCCTCCACTAAGCGCAGTACTTGGTGGGGATCCAGACAGATCACATACACTTTAGCTGGCGAATGCTGTGTTCAGACATCCACCAATGCAGTAGTTAACGCATTCGATTATGTTAACCCCTGCATCTGTGGAACGACTCAGCACTGTGAGAACACAGCATCCGCCAAGCAGGTAAAGTCAATGCGCTTAGCGTAGGGAGTCCCGACAGATGTAAAAACATACCCTTAACATATCTTATGGAAACATTAAAAGGAAAAGTTTCCCATTGTAATTTTTCACCTTGATTCATATATTGGTTACAAGTCAAGTTAAAATCCTTCCCTAAGCCTCAATATCATTGCACAGGACATTAGTAATCAGAAGCAATTAGACTGCTTAACAAGGACACAGACAGCAATTCCTAACTACTTTAACGAAGCGTATGAAGAAAAAAAAAGTTTTGCCTTTAGTTATACGCTATAATAATTTTTCTAATTTGTTGCTTTTAGTTGCTACTTACAATGAAGGGGAAAGGGAGTATGGAATGGAAGTATGGAATATGTATGGAATATGACTTGGCTTGCTCACATGTTATTTTCCTAAAGAGATTATCGGCTTTACTTGCCACAAACTTACTTTGTGCCGTAGCTTCATATGACCAGTACGTAAAGCAGGCAAGAAACATGTTCGAAGAAGATGAATGAAGCCAGAAAGTACTTTTTTTGGTGAAAATAAAGACATAGGAAAGTATTCCAAAATCAACTTACTTTAATCTTTGCAATCTGTCCCACTATAGAACCTACAGCACCAGCAGCACTGTTAACAAGTACAACTTCTCCTTCCTTGGGATCGCAGATTTCCAACAAGCCAAAGTATGCTGTCAGACTGTTGCAATAAAAATCACATGTTAATGCAGCTATTGAGGTGGTTATTATTATGTACAAATTAAAAATTCAGTTTGCTAAGTTAATTGCCTATATTTCTTCATAAAGTGAAATCCAGTGTCTTTGAAAGCTTAACTGTAACTGTAATCTCTTACTGCTAAAATTTAGCAAAGGACTGTAAAATTTTTCTCTCCCATACCAGAACATGGACTACGCCAGTGGTTCCCAAACTTTCCTTGCAGGGCCCCCCTTTTCTATTTAGGAACATTAATGAGCCCCCCCCCCTTCCTATTCAAACACATGTTAAGAATGAGGGGGGCCCATCTCCCAGTTTGGGAACCACTGGACTACACAATAAAACACATGGACTGTGCAATAGGGATTTTAAATGGCCACAGCAGCCCTTTTATTAACAACTTACAAACATTGATATTTTATTACATAACTACCAGAGGAAATTGTTCTTTGATGTCTGTTAGCCAAAAGGCTTCACTTAAAATAACCATTGTATAGTGACTATCGTCCCCAGCTGCACTCCATCAAGCACAGCACCGATAATAACCACTCCTGTATCCAATATGGCTAATCCCAAATTTTTATGTACATCAAACTGGGGGAACCCATACCACCAGAGGATGAGCAGAATAGGCAATATTCAAATAATTCTACTAATATTGGATATCCACAATATGAGTGTATGGCCATACATTACTAAAATATATTCACAATTATAATCTTACCTTCACAATGAATAGTCACATGTGGTATTTATTTTCGCATTGCAAATATAGAATCACAATGCATGGCCATAAGCTTTCCAATGCATAATATTTTGAATATTCAATTGTGAATATCTGCCACCATATTCACAAATTTTTGAATAGCTGATATTCGTTGAATATATTCGTAATTCAAATATTCAAGCTCAACATTAGTAACCATAAATGTGCTTTAAACAGATGTTTTTTTTGCCACGGCTGTTCTGACAGAATACATACAACATACAACTTTCTTCTTTGCCGACCTTGCAGAAAGAACTCCCTGAAGCTCCAACAGGGACTCTGCTGCAGCTCCTCCTATCACCTGACCTTGACCTCCAATCCTGTAAGACCACATATTTCTCTACCCCCTCCCTGCAATCCTTAACCCCTTCAATGCTTGGGGGACTATTCTTCCAATAGTCATGTAGACCTTATGTCCATCCTGTCCTGCAGGTCTTTCTTTAGTTTTTTAAACAGCAACACAATGAAGCAAGTGCCTGCCAACGCATGCTCTGCAAAGAGCTTTTAAAAGACTTAAGGTGGGTTTACACATGTAGATTTTTTGTGCGACCAACTGCCGATTCGAATTTCTTATAGATTTTTTTGTCGAACATCGTTCGTCCATTTATAGAATGTAACATTAGTTTTTTTTGTTCGTTCATCCCGATATCGAATGAAAATACATTTGGAATTACTACGACCAATAAAAATTTACCAACATGTTCAATGACCTTTTGAACGATTTTTTTGTTCGAGGTCGAACAAAATGTATACATCAAACAAATTTGCCATTCTAGATTTTTGTTCAATCAACCAAAAAATTGTTCGTTCTTCATTGATTGCACGAAAAAATCTACAGGTGTAAACCCACCTTTAGATCTAGGGGATTGCCCACCATAATAAGAACTGAGCTCCCCTGTAGGAGTTTTAGAAGCCTGGTGATGATGTCAGAGGAGTAAAACAACAAACATTAATATATATACATACATATTTAGGTCATGTCTGGAAATACACTTTAACAGAGGCCATCTTGAAAGGTTCTATATATTATCCCTTTCATATTCAAAGTAACTCATAATTACTTTAGTGAAATGTCACAAAATTAAGAAAACATGAACAAAACATAGAAAACTTCCCCCCATTCCTCCAAAACCTTCAAATATTTAAAGAAAGCATGCATGCATGTTTAGATTACTTTCTCCACTTTAATGACATTAATAATGGCATCCACCCACTCACATACAGAAGCGTTGAGAGACCTTTCCAATGGACAAGAATACACTGGTCAGGCTGAAACAGTGCCTTTGTAATCACGGTAGCAAGGTGCAGTTGTTCAGTAACAATAGAATAGTACCCAGTACAAAGACTAATGGGTCAGGAGAAAAAGTAATGTGGGTTACTGCAGATATAAAAGCAAGAACCTCCTTCCAGTATTTGAGCAATTTGGGCAGCACCACATGAAGTGTAAAAGATTCCTATGGTCCCTAGCACATTTGAGGCACATCGGGTCAGGGAGATATATCTAATATATTACATATATAATTGCAGGGCCTTTAAGCCCTGCAATTATATAATGTTTACAGAAACCTTGAGTACATGTTTAATGATCATTTCTATTGTAATTGAAATCCTAAAAAAATAAAAACAAGAGTTTGACCCTGGTATGAAATACTAATTGACAATAGAGATGGTCGAATTTTTCGACTTGCTTATTTTGTGAGCTGATTGCAAAGCCCCTAAACATGGTATCATCACCAAAATTGTTGGAGATGTAGAGAAGGGTTGGGGGAACATTTGAAAAAACAGTTTTGCTCTAGCATATAAATTAATTTAAAAAATAAAGTCGAAATTCCGATTTCAAAATTTTGACTTGACTTTGAGCTTCATTTGTGCAAAAAGTTATTTGTGTTAAGGCCCCCATACACGGGTCAGTTTCCCACCGGATTCCGGCACGATCGATTCCGGGCGCGTGCACGCGAAACAATTGTGCCGGAATCGCATGCAGCCCACCTTGTCCGATCGATCAGGTCCGATAGTTCATGGGCCCAGAATCAGATCAGACAGAGAACCAACATGTTGGTCTTTCTGATCCGATCCTGCCCAGATCAGGGGGAGTTGCCATTTGTGAGGTGGACAATCGGACACGGAATCGTCCCGGAATCCGTTGGACAAGGTGGTATGCAGCAATGGATACTCTTAATTGGCCGATTGATCACACCTGCGATTCCCGGCAGAATCGCCGGAATCGATTGGGTGAGTGATCAATTGGCCATGGAATCCGACACGTGTATGGCTAGCTTTAGAGACATACTTTTTTTTTTTTTAAAGTATACCCCCAACCCTTCTCTTCATCTTTAGCAAGTTTGGTGTTGATACCATGTTCAGGGGCTTGGCTCGAAATCGCCGTAATCGTCGAATTTTGTAAAAAAAATTATTCGACCATCTCTATTGACTAACTGAAGATTTTCTTAACCTTTTCAGGGGAATTGTTTTGTATGTTAATCCATAACTTTCCCATCTCATTCATCAGCATACATATCCATGCCAATCTCAAAATGTATGCTATCAATTAGACTCAATATACATTGTTACCTAGTTTGACTTGTTTATAGGGCATAACACCAATTCTCCTTATTAGATCTGCAATCAGACCAACTGGTTATGTTGAAGAAGTGTTACCAATGTATGTACAACTCACCCAGGCATGCCAGCTGCTCCAAGTGCCAGGGATTTAGGCAGAGATTCAGGCCAGCTAGAAGGTAATGCACTTAGTCCTTTTGCAGTAGATATGAAGTGTGTTGTCCATCCGGCATATGCAACACAGTATCGTCCTACAGGAAACTCTGGATTTTTGCTCTCTGTCACCCTACAGTACAAAAAATAACCGAATGCGGTTTAATGTGATTTACCATACATGATATAGGCACAGCTAAACCAGGATTAGGCAAAACAAACATGTGCTTTGACAGCTCAGTAACCCCAAGTTATACCACTAGCTATGTTTTGAGACCTTTCCTTCCCACCTCATTTAGGTAACAAAGTAAATGTTGGTTACTTCTGAGTAGACAGTCTCACTGTCTCACAGTCTGCAACTTTTGTCCGGGAGGGGCCAGAGAAATTTCAAAGTAATGGGCCCCAAGATTTCTGACGGCGGCCCTGTGTTACTATCTACCAAACCAACATATTACTTAAGCTGGGCATACACGGGTAGATTTCCGTGCAGTCGGCCCGTGATCAATCACAGGGTGGTGACGTCACCACGCTGTGATTGATTGCGGGCCGATTGAACGGAAATCAATGTGCACCGCATGGGCACATCGATTCAATGGGGACCCGTTCTCCCCAGCTCAGAGCCTGTGTTGTGAGAGATTCACTCACTCACATTACAAAGCTGCAGGTAGCCAGCCAGCACACAGCCTCACATGCCCCCTTCACACTGAGCACTGGAGTTAATGGAGATTGAACAGGGTTTTCCAACATGTGGAAGGCATGCACGGGTAGATTTGTAAATAGATTAGAGCACAATCAAGCACTGTGGGTTGTGCTGTGCATTTGAGCCTATTTTCAAAGGCACTGTAGTATGCATTTTGGCTGTGCATGTAAGGGCTTCTCCCCACATTAGAAGCAGGCCCCGGGGGGCGCAGTCCCGGCAGCCGCTGTCAAAGATCACTAGCGGTCGCAGTTGCGGCCGCTGCTAGCGGCTAACATGTCAATGTAGTCGCTGGAGGACAAAACCGTGGCCGCGGGCAGCCAAGCAAGTGGGCACAGCTCCTTTAAAAACAATGGAGGCGGCCGCTACTCGCAGCTCAAAACCGCGCCACCACGCAGACACATTTGACTGTGGGGACAAGCCCTAACACGTCATGTTTTGCAGTGTGTGCTTTGACATATATATTTACATATCGCACGAAATTTCAATGGATAGAGAGACAAGGGGTCCCAGTCTCTCCACCCATTAAAGTTTTTTCCTTACCGAGGACACCAGAGGTTAAACTTTATCTGTATACTAAAGACAAATCTATCTACCATACTGTGGCCCCTCGTTCCTCTTATGCAGTTTCGTGACGGACTGACCAACCCATTGACTTACAACCTTTTGAAACCACACCTCCTGATGAAGACGTTTGTAGAAACGCACGTCGAGGTTGATGGGACAAAATATAAACCTAACAGATGAAGTGGATATCATTTATTATCATCCTAGTCCGGAGGAACTCGTGACACTTGGTTTTATTGTGTGAAGAATAAGTTTTACTTTTTAACAAGGACTATACAATTGGACTTTATTAATTCTCTGCTGATTTGTTACTGCTTCGTTATTCTGACCATGTTTTGACTGTTATTTATCCAACTAGCTACCATTATTATAATCCCCCACAGGGGGTAATGTATGAAAAGTAGGGTGGCCTCCAGAAAGTCCCCTTGTCTTTACCTTGGTAAGGAAAAAACGTTAATGGGTGGAGAGACTGGGACCCCTTGTCTCTTTATCCATTGACATTTCGTGCTATATTGTCTTTGGGATGTTGGCCATTGACCTACTAGGGTATGTGGTAATCCATTTGTGCATATATATTTACATATACAATGAATGAGCCATAAGGGTTTACTCCAGTGAGGTAGAGGGTTGATAATAAAAACAAAGCCACTTTGACAACTTGCTGGATTTCCATGCCTATATCACAGAAGTGGAAACGGTTTACCTTGCAACCTGGCTTCCTAAGATGAGGTCCCCTTCCTTTAGCATTTTTCTACTGTATGGCCTAAGGGATGCAAGAAAAATAAATTATATAAAATCAAGGACCAGAGGGCTAGAATAGATATAGAGTAAGGTACCCCATTTTCAGGATCAACACACAGAGATAAGCACAAACACACTACACGCTACCCAAGCACATTTCTTTACAGGTTATGGTGTCTTCTCAGTGTTGGCGCTAGAGCATCAGGAGTGGACAGACATGGAAGGGCACGGGCGGCTGATCGAGGTGGCACGTCTACATTTTACAGGTTGGGCTGCATAGGTAGGGGGCTCTAATGGAGCGGGCACACAGACCTGACTGGGCAGGCCTGGCCCTCCATGGCCCGCCCATAGCGCCGGCACTGTGTCATCTTTGGCGAAAGATTAAGGAAAGGCCTGGTTGGCCTCAAATCTCTTCTACAATATTTACAGATAAGTTGCCCTAAGAAATCGAAAGACATGTAAACACTGAACAACCTATTCTATTAAAAATCCTGGGATATATGGTCTGTAAACCGGTAGACCTATTCAACTTCCTGTACATATTCTATATTATCTATATATTGTTCTATATTATATTAATGTCCTTGTTTTTTCTAGTCTATGTCAAACTCTATAACAATAACATATATCTGCCAATGTGTTAACATGTCTATGATCCTAAAAATCTTATTTAGTTTTGTTATATGAAAATGGAAATAACTGTCTTTTGTCATAAATACATTTTGTTGCGGTTTAAATTTACTCGTTACGATGGCAGATTAGAAAAAAGGAAACTGTAGGGTCCAAATGGGCCTTTTGGACTACCACGTTGTGACAACACCATCCTTAACTGCCATTTTAATGCATTTTTACAAATTATTATGCAGGGGGTTCAGTGAGAGTTAAAATTATTTCTGTCCTGAGCGGTTGCTATTCCACAACCATTAAGAAGAGTTTTTCCTTAGCTATTTATATGCTGAACGAAAATAAACTTTTCAGTGAAGAGAAGTGAGTGGTTCAATGTTCTTTTCTTCAATGTAGTTCTTGCAGTTCTGCAGCAAAATGGCTAATTGGGTCTAAATATCTAATATATCGACCCTACATTAACCTATATAGAAATGGTCTGCTTTGTTCTTTTCATTCTTGATCATCTTGAATTGAATCTTGATCATTAATTAAACAATATTTACCTAATGTATGGGTCCACACTTAAAAACACGGACTCCAACAACACCTCTACAAGTAAAAAGAAAATTCTATGTTATCATTTTCTAAATTACAGTATATAGACATATGTATACAATTGAATAGAATCTTGGTTAAGAGACGCTGTAGCATTACCACTAGCACGTCCTTTATGGTAAAAAAAATGCACCATAGTTAAGTAGCGTGAAATGGCCTCCAAACCTTATTTGAAATACAACTCCCTTTTTCAATCATATATACACACACCAATTATACAGAAACATTCATCATTCACATCGCAGACAGTGCAATTCTAACATAGAGGGCTCCAAGTGCCAGCTTAGCTGCCCACCTAGTTGCGCCCCCCTGAAATACCTGCGTGCCACCAGTTTGAGAATCACTGCTCTATATGATGCAATGTGCCAGCCCAGGTGGGAGTGTCCAGCCTTAGAGTTTATAAAAAGGTATAGCCCCATAGTTTGGGTTGGTCTTCTTCTAAGAGAGCAGTGGTTGCAGAAGCTCCAGCTGTTGGCTGTTATCACCTCATGGGACAGGCTCTCCAGCCTGCTGGCAAGAGGACCTGTCTTGAAATGCAATCTCCATCTGTTCCTTTACCAAGGAGGGAGCAGGTGTCTTCTAGCTGTAGAGGAGGCTAGAGGGCTGATCCATGAATGTCAGTACAACTCCCACAACAGCTGGCACAGTGGCCTTTGAGTTTGGGACTGTCCACTAAGACTTTATCCTGTAGACCCCCTTGGGCTGCAGCGAAGCAAACATACCCCCTTTATTGACTCTTCCAATAAAGTACCCCAGTTTATTTGGCAATGTACTTCTGCTGTGGACATTCATTCCTTGAGCAGGTAACGGGTGTTAGACGGGCACAGGGCCAAAAGAAAGTTGGCGCCTGGGACGGGAAATCATCTAAAGATAGTAGTAAGAGAAACACCTGCCAACCCCATTCCTATCTGCACTCGTTACAAAAACAAGCCCTTGATCTCTGGCACAAGAGTGATATTAAGAGTTGCTGTAACAGAAAGTGTGGCAGGTTTCTCTATATGTTGAGAGATGGGTGTCAAGGAGATCATTGGAATGGTATTAGAACAACAGAGTGGTGCCATTTAGAATGGCTTCCTATGCTCTTAGTAGCAATGCAAACACATCAGCAGTACAGTGTGCCACACTACTCAGCATGCATGAGCAATTTTGGGGTGCAGGAAAGAGTAAATCCAGGACTTCAGAATTAAGTAGTCTATTATAGAACTTATTGGGGCAAGAAGAGATTTGTTTCTCTCATTTACTACATTCTTATCACTTACATAATCGCCACTTAACCCCCAAGGCATTTCCTCCTGGGTGATGATGGCAAAACCAGGACAGGGGGCGCCCGGCCCTGCATATTTGGGCAAGCTTTATCTCTATGCAGCTTCTGGTCTGCCTAAACAGGGGAAACATTACCTGGTAATAATTAGTACTTTAAGACCAGAGACAGGGTACAGTACTTGGGGTTTACATAACAACAGAGGCCGGATCTCAGATGCTGGCTACTCAGAGGCAAAGTGGTTTCAACCCTCACGCTCTACCCAGAGCTCATGTGTGAGGTTTAATCACATATCAAATGGTCTTTTCAGTTTCTCAAGCCTAATGACTCCCTTCAATTTATGATGGCAGTAATATGTCTAAATAGAACAATCGTATTGTGGATATAGTTATAGCCAATGCTTACTTATAAAAAAAAATGTATATACTTTCAGCCCCTTACCTCCATCTTGAAGTGGTGGCAACTCCTTTTCAACCAACTTAAAATCCTCAGGTTTGGGTGCGCCATCAAAATGCTTCACCAGTGTCCAAGACTTTGCCACAACCATGATTACTGGCCTGTCATACAGGATGAGTTATTAACCAACAAGGAGACATGTTGCATAAATAATCAATATACTCACCTCAATGCTCAAAACAATGGTAAAAGTTGTATGCAGACATTCCTGCATTTTTCAATCTATCAAAGTATCAAATATATTTTTTCATGTTAAGTGAATTGTCAGTAATCTGGGAGTTTAAAGCAGGCCATACACCTTTAGATCTCTCTGATGTCCTTTAAGGCAACCATACACCTTTAGATTCCTCCATACAATTTCCATCAGATCTACCAACAACTACAACAACTATGTAATATAGTGACCTCCCTGATAGAATACATAGTGATTGGAAGGTGCAGAATGCTCCTCATATTACATGGTTTTGGTAGAAGAAAAGTTGATTGTACAGAAATTGCATGGTAATTGTATGTGGTGTATGGGGGGCTTTAGATCTACCAACAACTATGCAGTGTCGGGTCCTCTGCAATTGAACACAGGTAGTCCCTCATATTACATGGTTTTTGGTAAAACAAAAGGAGATCGAAAGGAAATCTGACAGAGTAATCTAAAGGTGTATGGACCCTAACAAGTTTAAATATTCCTCTGGCAATGTCTGAATTCTCTGACATTACTACACACAGACTATTTTTTTTTACAGGTACTATCCAGTGTCACCATCTACTTCCTAAATTGAGAAGTTGACATGGAGTGCAATTATGTAAATGCTGGTTTCGGTTTTTAAGGTGTAGACAAATATCTAAAGCCGGCCATAGACATCCTGATCTATGGCCGGCTTTTAGCAGACTCTTCACAGCGTGGTGACGTCACCACGCTGTGAGGAGTCGGCTACAGAGAGGACAGGAATCCCGTGTGTTCCACTAACACACGCGATTCCTGTCAGACTGTAGCCAATTAACTCGGAGGGGGAGGAGACTCTCCCTCCGAGTTAACAGCCTGCAGCAGGATCGTGCAGAAAAAGAACCAGCAGGATGGATCCGTGTGCGATCCGACCTGCCGGCTTTTTTTCTATGAAACTCAAGGTGGGCTCCCACATAGTTGCGGCCGACCAACCTTTATGTGCTCGGCGGGAGTGAGCACGCCGGTTGGTTGGCTGCAACTATGGCCGGGAATCGGCCTGTCTATGGGGGGCTTTACACAAATCAGTCCCCTGCTAAAGACTCTAACCTTGTTACTTGCTGCTTGCTTACAATGCTTAAGGTGACCATACATAGTTGGATAATTTTATACCATCGAACAATAATCGAGTACCGAACAACTTGTTTAATAGAACAAAAAGTTTTTAATATGGAGCAAAAATTCTATCATAAGTGATCAGGCATGTTGGCAAATTTCTATCAATTTGTTAAACTGTAAAATTTATTTTCATTCTACATTGTGCTCGGTCAAACAAAAATCAAGTGTTTACATTCAATATAGGTATGATTGATATTCGATCTAATTATCGAACATCCTGATTAAATTGATTATTGATCATCTAAAAATCTACACTTTTATGGCCAGCTTAAGTTCCTCCTGCTTGTTCTATGCAGATAAACTCATGTCAGTTTAAAAAAATGCACTTGTTGCTCCTTTTCTATAGTGCCCTCAGACACATATATAGCATTACACACACAAAATCCATAAAAAACTAAAAACAGAAATTGTTGTGCTTTCTTTAACTCGTTATCATCCAATGCTGATTAATATTTAATAAGAGGTTTACTTTTCTTTTAGTTTACTTTTCTTTAAACAGTTTGTTTGTTTCCTTGCGGTTTCGTGAAGCTGTATCATAAGACCTATGATATTTACACCTCACATTATAATTTCCTGCTGGCATAATGCCAAACCAAAATTGGAAAGCACTTTCTTTATACACTGTCATGGCCTAGAGAGGAATATATATATATATAT
>CM070032.1:113121151-113159289 GCA_036250615.1 Ptychadena robeensis | reverse complement strand
ATATATATATATATATATACACACACACTTTAGGTACATTTTCACTACACTACTATATTCTATGAAAACCTCAATACACCTGTGAAGATATACAAATACAGATCCTATCCATGGACAGATTTCCCAGTAATTGCAATGCTTATAGAAATACAAGTTAAAAGAGATTACACATTCTTGTGTGGCCTAATTATGTAAATAACATTCATTTTTGCACAGCAGATTCAGAAAGAACATAGTCTTATTTTGTACAACAGTTCTATATATTCCCTGCAGAAGCAGATTTCCAGAACAAAGGTCAAGGCACTTACTTGCTAAAGGATTGTGTATAGAGAAAATATTTCCTTGCTGTTCAATGTCCAAGAAACAATGCAGAAGTGAGCCGTTAGCCCGCTAATATACAAGGCTGACAATAACTTCTTCCTTGGTCTGTATTACCAGTACTCACTGCCCTTCCCCTTCCCCTGCTTCTCCTCTGACAAGCACACACAGAATCAATGGAGGACTTTCACCCTTTAGTGGCTGTACAGAAGTGACAGAAAAGGAACAAGTCAGCCATTGAGTCACAGCCTTTTTAGTTTAAAAAATGTCATTGCCATTTCCAAATATATTTTGAGTATAGACATATGTTTGTCACAAGCATAGTTTAACCCACTCTAATCCTAACTGAAATTGCAGCCTAAAGCCTGCCACACACGCACCAAGCAGCGACCGATTTTGCCGCTGACCGATGTTCCTGCGCTTGCAGCTGTTGGCGGCAAAAGCGGGGGTACCCACATGGGTGACAGATCGCGGGCGGGCGATTGCTCATGCAATAGGGCGTGATTGGTCAGAAGATTTTTACCCGTGATTTTAAAAAAAAACTCGCCCTCATTATAAAAAATAAATTGCTTCCATTGAGAATGAATGGACGCACTTTTTCAATTGTGTCCATTCATGACTATGGGTATGTAAAAAAAATGAGTTGAGTGGGGACAAGCCCATTCAACTGAATGGATGCGATCAACGCAGATTTCCGCACGCAAATAATAATTTTAAATGTAGGAACTTTCTAAACAAACAATCAACTACAAAGTTGTTGGGAGATCTAATGGATATCTGACAGAGAGACCTAAAGGTGTGTGGCCAGCTTAATTCCAGCTGAACCCAGGTGTATAGACCTGCCTCAGCCCATGCTGTCTACACATCAGCTTCACACGTCCAAATTAGAGATGGTCGAATTTTTTGATTAGATAACTTTGTGAGTTAATTGCAAAGCCCCTGAACATGGTATCATCACCAAAATTTCTGTAGATGTAGAGAAGGGTTGTGGGAATAGTTTTGCTCTTGCATATGTAGTTCTTGCATAAATTAAGTTCAAAATCAAAGTCGAAATTTTGACTCAAAATCGTAGAATTTTTTTTAAAAAATTCTGAAAGAAAAATTTTGAAAAAATCTCTAACATCCATGAGGTCCAACCTGTGGATTTGCCTGTGTTTAAAGGTAGCCATAGACAGTGCAATCCCCACCCAATTTTGCCAAACGAGTATAAGTCGCACGAGCATAAGCCGAGATGCCTACTTGTATCTAAAAAACGGGGCAAAGGTATTGACTGGAGTATAAGCCGAGGGTGGGAAATGGAAAGGCAAATCATGGAGTTTTCTAAATGAGAAAAATATATAGAAAGTATCATTACCCCAAGGAATGAATCAGACAGATGAATATTAGTGCCACACCCTCAATAAAGTTAAGAGAACACAGGTTTATTGTTATTACAGGATGGGTTTTCACAGCACTTCTTATGATTAAAACATAAAAACAGTTTTCCATTTAAAAGGTCCTTTTTAAAAATTAACAAATAGTCCACTAGATGTCGCTGACATCAAAATTTGCTTACACTTCACCAGCCGATGTCAGAAACACATGGGAGCATTCACAGAGGTTGCCGATGCCTGCGAATTAATAAAAACCCGTAAGGCGAAACACACTTAAAAAGCGTGCCACATGCGCAACAATCAGGAGGTTAATGTCCTTGTGATCTGAATCATCAATCATAGCTTGTTATACAATCAAAGAGCTCCTGTGTTTTTTAATCTTCCTTTAAACTACAATAAAGTTATTGATTGACTACTATAAGTGATCATTACCTCAAAACGTATGTTTTTGTTTCTTTCTGTTGTCATAAAACATTGAGCCAGACAATTCCCGTTTTCCAGCAAGCCAAAGACTTTGGTGGCAAATTATCAAAAATCGGTTTATTATGTGGTATTGAGATTGTATGCCCCAGCATTTGCAGCTTTTTGAAAGAGGTAAACTTTCTGGCTCTACAGCCACAAAATGTCTCTTTTATTGCCATTATTATAGTCTGATCTTTTAATTACAAGGACACTGACTAGGAATAGCCAATAAGAGATTACTATTACCAATACATATACATATTTTTTGCACACTGATACAGCATTAACCGATTTCTTTTATATGAATTCTTACAATTAAACATCTAATTGTTTTCCTGGTGAACACCAGTCATTGTGAACACAGGCTTGCAGTGCTTTGTAGTAATGACTCTGCAAAAAAAACACACACACAAAGTCCAACTACTGTATGCATACATCGTTGACTTCCGATTGCCCTTCTTCAGGTTTACAAAGCAAGATCCCATGTTATAAAAGACTTTAAAGGACACTGTATAAACTATTATTTCTTATAGTCAAACTCCAGGTCAAACCAATATGTACTATAATGCAAACAAAACGTTATTCTTAACCAATCTGGTGGTGTTTTCTAAAAACAAAAGTATTACTAAACACTCTCCGGCTACTTTATTAGGCACACCTTGCCAGTACCGGGTTGGACCCCTTTTGCCTTCAGAACTGCCTTCATCGCATAGATTCAACAAGGTACTGGAAGACATTGGTTCATATTGACATGATAGCATCACGCAGTTGCTGCAGATTTGTCGGCTGCACATCCATGATGTGAATCTCCCATTCCACCACATCACAAAGGTGCTCTATTAAAGTGAGATCTGGTGACTGTGGAGTACAGTGAACTCATTGTCATTTTCAAGAAACTAGTCTGAGATTCGATTCGAGACATGGTGCATTATCCTGCTGGAAGTAGCCATCAGAAGATGGGTACACTGTGGCCATTAAGAGATGGACATGGTAAGCAATAATACTCAGGTAGGATGTGGCGTTGCAACGATGATCAATTATTACTAAGGGGCCCAAAGTGTGCCAAGAAAATGTCCCCGACACCATTACACCACTACCAGCCTGAACCCTTGATACAAGGCAGGATGGACCCATGCTTTCATGTTGTTGATGCCAAATTCTGACCCTACCATCCGAATGTCGCAGAAATCGAGACTCATCAGACCAGGCAACATTTTTCCAATCCTCTATTGTCCAATTTTGGTGAGCCTGTGCAAATTGTACACATTAGGACCATATTTGAATGAACAACAAAACAAAAAAGACAGTATCAATGCAAATTTTTATATAGACAGTTAAGGTAGGCCTACACACCTCGATTCTCCCTCAATAGATGAGGAACAGACTGCAGCGTGATGACGTCATCATGCTGCAGCTGGCCCCTCAGTGGATCCCCTGGCATCCTCAGTGGATCCCCTGTGCCAGACATCCAAAGTAATGGGATCGGCCGGGAATATGATCCGACATTCCTGGTTGATCTCCCCAGGTGAGCGCACCCAATTTTTGGCCAGTCGATTGGCGGGAATGTGCACAGCGGTTGATCTGCCGAGAAATCGTTCAGGAATGGCTACCTTTAATCTTCTAAAAGGTTACCCAGCTGGTTTACAATAGATAAAATGTATTTACAGTTGGTCGTTTATTTGACGATCATAACTGATACACTTCATGTGGCAGATATGATCATCACATTAATGACCAACTGTAAAGCCCCCCATACACCTTACCCCAATCTTGCCATATAGTTTTTGTACAATTCCCTTTTCTTCTACCAAAACCATGTAATATGATGACCTTTCTAAGCCTTCCAATCACTATGTATTCTATCAGGGAGGACCCGGCACTACATAGTTGTTGGTAGATGTAATGGAAATGGAGTGATCTAAAAAGGTGTATAGGGGGTAAGGGAGAACTGTATCAGATATGATTGTCACATAATCCTGATGGCCTGGCCATTATTCGGGTAATATAAAGATTTATACCAGATGTTATTATGTTTAAAACTTTATTCTTTTTTAAATACCCCTCAATGGTTACCATACTTTATGTTGTGTCCATTGGATAAGTAAATCTAGAAACAACGAATTCTTGTTTTTGGATCTTAAAGAGGAGTTTCACACACCTGAACCCTCACCTCCTCCATGTAAACCATTCTGGTTTACATATACTTCAGGATTGAAAAACTTATTTGAAATAAGCATTGTAAAAAATCCCCCCAAATATCAGTCAGACGTTTAGACATATATAACATTTATTTGTATATACCCATGGCATTTGTACAACACAATTTGTATGTTTATATAAAAAAAAAATTGTTACACTATAGGATGTTATGATTGTTGAAACTGACCCTCGAGATACCAGTACAAATGTATACATTCAATGTTCATGCTTTGATTATAGCTTTCCCGATGTTTTCTCCATTGAGCAGTCCAATAAAACCTGCTGGCATGTTCTTGAACCCATTAGTTACATGTTCATTATATTTCACCTTGCCCTGCAAAAAGAAAACAAAGATTTCTTAAATGTATGCATTCACTTTATGGTTTTTATTTAATGTGCATAAACAGCCCCCTCCCCTTAACTAAATAATGGCCCACAGCCATACAAAGAATTAAAAGGTACCCATACACGTGTAGATAGCTCGATCAATGGCCAATTCAAGTGATGGCGTCACTCCGTGCGCATTGGCTGCCATCAATCGCATGGCCATGAATGCGTCTACCTAGGAAAATCTCATATCACCGGGTTTACACAGGACCAGGGTCCACATGGAAAGGGAATCGATGTGGAAAGTTGTACACATTGATTCACCCTTTGATGTTCCTGCGATCGAGCGAAGGTTAATCGAACGGGTATCGACCCATGTATGGGGGCCTTAAAGCCAATATTAAAAGCCAAAAACCGGAAGGGACATCACATCCGGTACCTGGAACATATAATTCCTGGTTGCCATTGCCGGTTGTTACATCACTTCCGGTCTTCCGAGCCCGCTTTTCGTTGCAAGACCGGGTTCTCTACTCTGTCTTAAGTGGAAAGATTCTTACTCCAGCGGGATCTTACTGCTACTGTCGGAGAAAGAATAGTGAGCTCCTTCTGCCGGCAAACGGGGCAGGTTGAACACCTGTACTGCGCGCTGGCTAGAAGTAATGCAAACATCCATGTTCGCGGCCAAACTGTCCTCCCTGCAATACAAACATCCTGACCAACAAACAAAATGCTACAATTTTAGTTTGATCCTTGTACAATCGCGAATCACTTTTGTTCAAAATGTTTTGTTTCCAGGGGAATTATTAACGTAGTTAATGTTTGTTTTAAACTGAACTAATGGTACTATGGAAAATTGGCTTGAAGATGGATTTACTTTTACATATTGTATTAGGCATAACATACCTCTAATATCCAATCTAACAGTTGCTTCTGTCCTTCTTTATAGATAGGCTTGTCCTCCCAGCTAAATATAAGAAAACCTTGCATACGAAGTTGTTTAAAAAGAATTACTGGGTGGACATATGGCCCTGCAGGTAAAAAAAATTATTAAATTAAAAGTTACATTTGGCAATATTTGTTAATTTAAAATGTATCATACCTTAACTGGAGCCTCTGGCATTATGACATTTTTGCACATAATATCTAGTTTAATAGGACTTTCAGACTGTAGACATGGTGCTGTAGAAGACAGCAACAGACAGTATTTAGAAATAAAAGTGAGTACACATCTTAGATTGCGGTAAATGGTAAAAAGAGCTTTTCATGGAACAACACTGAATATATGACACTTTGATACGATATGAAGTAGTCATAGTACAGCTTGCAAATTTAATGTCCCCTGAAAATCAATGAATGCACAGCAAAAAATGTCTTAACCTCTTGCAACAAAACTCAGTATACCACTAAATAAAACATTTTCAAATGAAAGGAAATTAGCCATTTTCCCTCCCTGGTGTCATGTGACTCATTAGAGTTACAAGGTCTTAGTTGTGAATGGGGAGCAGGCGTGTTAAATTTAGTGTTATTCCTCTTACACTCTCCCATACTGGTCACTGGAAGTTTAGCATGGCATAAATCTCAGAGGATCTTAAAAAAAAACTTGTTCTACATACAGATGGCCTTGTCTAGAAGAAGTTGAAACTGAGCTGCAGAATGTTGGACAAGAACAAGAACAATGGTTTAACAAAAAAAGAAATCCTCATATTCAGAGGTTATGCTTTGAAAATAGAGTGATACCCAAATTGCTGCAGAGGTTTAAGCGGTCAAGCTTAAATCAGTGGTCAGACCATATGCTGTATACTGCTTCTAATTGGTCGTCCCAGAAAGTAACCCCTTCTAAAGATGGTGGACAAGAAAGCAGACAAACGGTTTGCTAAAGACAAGCAGACTAAGGACAACGATTGCTAGAACCCTGTCCTGTGGTCTGATCAAAATTAACTGAACTTTGGTTCAGATGGTGTCAAGCGTGTCTGTTTCCAACCAGGTAGAGTGCAAGAGTACAAACATGAGTGTGTCTTGCCTTCAGTCAGGCACTGTGGTTGGATTGTCATGGTTTGGGGTGAATGACTGCTGCTGGCACTGGTAAGCTACAGTTTATTGAGGGAACAATGAATCATGTACCCTTACTGGGCTGGACTCAAGACAACCTTGAGATATATAACAGCCACCAGCTATGGGATGTCATGGAGGAGTGAAAGAGAATTCAACTGGTAACCTATGAAGCGCTACAGAATTCCATGCCCAAGAAAGTTCAGGCAGTGCTGGAAAATAGAGAACCCAGTTTTTCCAAATCCTACTTAGGGTTTTAAAGGTTAACCAAAATCTTTTCAGATTTTGCAATTGCAGTTTACACACTTAAGACTCCTTACATTGTATTTCTATGGTACTATTTAAATTTATTACCAGTTTGTGGAACAGAATCATTGTACATGGAGATGGCACCACACACAGCAATTCTTCCAAAATCCTTCATTTGTTGAAGAGCAACATCAGCAAACTTTCCTCCGACCTATATATGCAAGAATGAGAATAAAACACATTTTAGGCAGTAGTGATATTCTCTAACACTCTTGATAAATACATCAGGCCATTATATTGTTCCTTGGACAGCCGGATTACATTACATTGTCCGCAACAGAACTTTACATTATAGTTAAAAACATCAATAAAGAGGAGCAACTCAGTAATATAAACAAACATAACAACATTGCTCAATGAGGTGGCTACATTAACAAAACAATTGATAAAATGCTCTACAAACTCAGTTACTTACATTTTCAAAGTAACAGTTATAGCCCTCCGGAGATGCTGCCTTCAGTGCTTCCTCAAGTGAAGTTACGGTCTTATAGTTAAAAGCTTCATCAAAACCGATTTCCTTCAAATATGCAACTTTCTCATCCGAGCCAGCAGATCCAACTACTTTACATCCCTATAACGTTAAAAAGAAATATGTAAAGCCTTGGAATAATGTATAAATATATGATATACATGTGTAACCCCCTGTAAGAGGGAGATGCAATTTTGTTATCAGACTGTTAGTTGATCACAGAGTGCACTGTGCTTAAGCTGTCACTAGATGACAGTACCAGCAGGAAAGAAAGAATCAGGAACCTATTGTGCAAAGACAAAATAGCTGGAGGAGTGTGTTTTTGGGGATCACAGGAAAAAAAAAAGTTAGATCATGTGGGGACAGGGAAGGAGTAGGAAGTGTGCTTGCCTGTGGAGAGCCACAGATACTGCTCTCTAATGCTAGCCATACACATGCCGATAAGCGGCCGATTGTTAATCTGACCGACGGGCGTGCGCGCTCGCGCCGTCGGTCAGGTTAAAAATCGGCCGCTAATCGGCATGTGCCCACATGGGGCGACAGATCCCTGTCGCCCCACTTCTTGGCCGGCCAGAGAACGGACATGTTCGATCTTCTCTGGCCTATGGGAGCTGATGAAAGCCGATGCCATAAGCTGCAATGAAGCGGCGTCTTCATTGCAGCTTATGGCCGGCACACAAAGGGTGCCTAGCCGATTGAAGGGGCCCCATAATGCAACGGGAGGCTAACATGATGACCTCATCACGTTAGCCTCCCGGAAAGATATCGGGACTAGTCTGCCTACACACATCGGCGTGTGTATGGCAGGCTTAAGCTGAAGACTGAATCTACAGTCTACAACACCACACACATAAGAGATCATCATCCAGACTGAAGAACAAGTGAGGTTGTGACAGATGAGCATCTCCCCTGGAGGCAGTTCTCCCCATTGTCTATAGGAACAGGGCTGTGTGATAAGCCATTCCTTCCTGGGGATCTCAGCTATTCAATTGTGTATAGCCAGCTATCCTGATCTGCTACTGTCCCTACTGCTTATACCAAATGTTGCCTTTACCTGATCTCCCTGCAGAAGAGAGGGCAAGTATCATTAGGAAAGAAAATCCCCTGCTTAACTACAAAGATTGGATTAACCCATTCATCACCAAAGATTATCATCAGAACCATACCTGTAAAACTTTTTTACAACTGCTTTGGCGGGGAAGTCACGTTTTACATGGGTCTTTCCTGGCCAAATTCCCCACTAAATTCCAGACATTACCTGGGGTTGTGAAATCGGGTTAATTTAGGAGGGATGGGGAGTTTCTCTCCTTCTTAAGTTCCCACCCCGCACATTATCTACACAAACAGGGCCACTGCCACTGTCCACTGCCAATTCCCTGCATAGGACATACGCTCAATGCAGGCAGTTTAGGGCACGCTCAGACACAAGCCCTTAAGAACTTAAGAAGGGGAGCAACGCTCCCTCCTTCCTAAGTTAGCCCGCATCGGTACCGGTCCTTTAGCCCTTTTTGGGGACATCATGGGCAACTCATGCTTGCTTGGAGTGTTTTCACTTTTTGTGCACTCACTTGTTTTTCACATTTGTTTTCACATTTTTTTTTTGGGGGGGGGGGCGCTTGCACTCGCCGAGGCTCAATAAGAAGAAAAAAAAGCGTCTCTCCACTTCCGCATTCCAAATACCGGAAGTGACATCACTGACTTCACTGCATGTATTTATTTCCTTGTTTATTAAGGGAAAAGTTTATAGGCATGATCAGAACCTGTGTATGTGTCACAGCCTGCATTTTTGGTGCAACCACATTAACTATGATTACCAGTTCAGATTGATAAAGTAGCATTATTCTTTATAGCCTTGCACTGTAACCCACTGAACAAGACCAACTCTGTACTGCAATACATTCTATTGTAAAGGTTAAGTCAGTTTAAGGTAATTTTATTTAAAACCCAAAATTCATCTCATACACTTACCTTTATCTTAGCAATTTGTCCAACAATAGTACCCACAGCACCAGCTGCTGAGTTGACAAGAAGTACTTCACCTGGCTTTGGATCACAAATTTGCATAAGACCAATATATGCTGTGATGCTGTTCAAGACAATTAGACATAACATAAGTTAAGTGTAAACGTTTATTGTAAAATTTCTCTAATCTTTGCTATTTGGGGTGCTTAATTGATATATGATAACTATACAGCTAATGGTATCCTATTTGATAGTTTGATAGTCAAAAATTATTTGTAACTCAGCATCTTTATGAGTATGATAACCATGCTATGAAAATGCATGTTAAATTCATACACAAACACAACTCATTCTGCTTTACTGATTAGATGATCATCTAAATCAAACCCTATTTAACCTCTCGGCGTTGCAGGGAGGTGTCATGTTCCATAGCAAAAGCAGCTTGGGAAGTGGTGATAGTATTTACAAGAGAGGCCACAACGTTTCCGATTGCCGAACGCCACTTTCGGTTTTCGGAGTCGGCTTTTCACTAGAAGACCGGCTTCTCTACCCGGTCTTCTAGTGAGAAGATTCTTCCTCCAGCGGGATCTTACTGCTCCTGCCGGAGGAAGAATAGTGAGCTCCTTCTCACCAGCAAACGGGGCAGGCAGAACACCTCTACTGCTCAGCGGCTAGGAGTGCAATCGTTTTTTTGTTCTTTTGCTGGTCATTAAAGTTTAGTCTGTGCGTATATATATATATATATATATATATATATATATATATATATATATATATAAAATCATTTTGAATTCCTCCTTACAAAAGTTGTTTGCAAACCAAAAAAAATAAAAAAGTGTTGGCTCTAGATGACATTTATTTTTTAGCCTAATAATGGCTTGCTTCACTGAGGTGACAGCTCTGTGGATCTCATCTTGACAGTTGACAGCAACAGATTCCAAATGCAAATAGCACACTTGAAATTAACTCTGGACCTTTTATCTGCACATTGTTATTGGGATAATGAGGGAATACCACACAACTGGCCATGGAACAGCTGAGAAGCCAATTGTCCCATTACTTTTGGTCCCTTAACAAGTGGGAGGTCCATATGCAAATTGTTGCAATTCTCACAGGGTTCACTTGATTTAGATGTAAATACCCTCATATTAAAGCTGACAGTCTGCAGTTAAAGCACATTGTGTTTGCTTTATTCAAAATCCATTGTGGTGGTGTATAGAGCCAAAAAATATTAGAATTGTGTCGATGTCCCTATATTTATGGACCTGACAGTAGGTAGATATACAGATGCCTGTAATATGCAGATTTTGGATATGAGCTATGAAAAAAAACATTTTTTTACCCAGGCATTCCAACAGCTCCAAGTGCCAGTGAGCGTGGTAGGGATTCAGGCCAGTTGGATGGTAAAGCGCGGAGTCCTTTACCATCTGATATGAAGTGTGTTGTCCAGCCTGCATTTGCAACATAATAATCCCCAGCTACAAATGCAGAATTCTTGCTTTCAACAACCCTACATATAAAGATAGAATAAATCACACTCAGTTTCAGTGTAAAAATTTTACTGTGCCCTTATAAACACTGCTGGAAATTAGGCAAGTGAAACAACTTCTTATTCTTTTCTACACCTTAACCATTCCTTTTTTTTTTTGACAGGTAACCCCACGAGTTGAGAGTGGCACATTTTAGCATGAAGTAAAGTTTTGTATGTAGGAAACGGCCATAACTCTACCACATCCTCCGTTATGCAACTGCTCCATACTGGCTTTTCAAATTACACAATAATCTAGAGGTTTTTTGTTTTTTTTTGAAAAGGCAAAATTCCCTTTTTGCATTTTAATTATATGTATACAAAGGTGTAAGAGGAACATTAGTATGAACCAGTTTTTTCTTCTGCTGAAAACATTTTCTTCTGAAAGAAAATAAAAGAAAGATTCTGTGGAAGGTATAATTAGGCTATTCATAGCTACTTTATTTGTGTATTTATTATATTATACTTAAAAACCCAGCCTATAATCACCTATGTCCAAAAACTTGTAGTACACCCAGCCCTTTCTCCTTGTGCGCAACTCCGGCATATTGTCAACATCTACCTGTAATTTTGCAGTTGTGGCTAGTTTTATTTACACAAAAGAGAACATGTTTATGTATCCGAAAACTCAGAACTAGAGATGGCCAAAATATTTTCATAACATTTTCTACTAACTGGATTTGTGAGGTAATTGCAAAGCCCCTGAATATAGTATCATCACCAAGAGACAGGATGAGGGATCATTAAAAGTAAGTATTGCTCATGGAAACATGTAGTTTTTGCATAAATTAACCTCCCTGGTGTTATGCCCAAAGCCAGTATGGGTGCATGCCAGGATCGGGCCTAATCGGTGGTTCTCTGTGAACCTGCAGTGTTTCTGCATAGCTGCAGGCTCACTGAGTTCTTCCGGTCCGAGTCTTTGGCATCATCGGTGCGGCTGCATAGGCCTCTATGTTAATGGAGGTGGCGTAGCTTTTTCCCCTACACACATTGCCGGCGTCTAAGGGTATGTTTCCACTGCGTTTTGTGATCCGTTGGGACCCCCTATGTTAAGCGCAGTGCTTGGTGGGGGTTCCAGCGGATCACATACACATTACCTGCTCGGTGGATGCTCTGTTCAGACATCAGCCGATGCAGAGATTAACGTACTGCACTACGTAAACCCCTGCATCTGCGACTCGGCTCAACACTGTGAGAAGAGAGCATCCGCCAGGCAGGTAAAGTGTATGCGATCCATCGGGACCCCCGCCAAGCACTGCGCTTAATGTAGGGGGTCCCGACGGATCCCAAAATGCTGAGGAGACATAGTCTAATTGACACCTGCTTTGTGTAGAGCTGGGGGGGAGGGCGCAGAATCACGGCGGAGTACAGTCCACTCCACTGCGATTGCCAGACAGTGGCAATTTAAAGTTTTTTATTTTATTGAGCCAATAGTTCCACTTTATACTGTTTGACTTTAGCAAGTTGCTTGTATGTGATCAACACTTTGTTTGCGAAATGTTAGAAATAGAAAAATAATATATTACCTGGCAACCTGGGTTCCCATCATAACATCCCCATCCTTTAATGATCGCTTACTGTAAGGCCTAAAAGATATCAGACATCAGAGTTTAGTGACATATAAAGGAGACAACAAATATGTTAGATAAAGTTGGAATTGGTAATGCATATAAGAACATGATTAAATGGTGCCATATTTGTTTAATAAAAAAACCCCAACAGTTTCATCGATGGTAGCTTTTAAAATGTGCAGATGTGTGTCAGTGTGTTACAAGGACATCAGTCACATTCCCACCATATTCCAGCATAATAGATTCATACATTTTAAATTTTCCTCTTGTTTTGTTGAAGGACAGCTTCAATGTCAGTAGTAGAAATTACTGTATTATTCAATTACCTCATGTATGGATCTACGCTCCAAAATTCTGATTCCAACAAGAGCTCTGAAAGCAGAATTAAAATGAATTAGTTCTAAAAAAATTCAAATGCAATACACTAAAAATAGCATACCAGTTGTAAAAAGAAAAAAAAAACACACTATAGATTTCCTGCTCAGTGTAGTTCCAAAAACCAGACAGATGAGAAACAATACAATCTACATCTTCTGATCATGATTTTGGTCTCCGCAACATTATGGTGTGTTTATAGAGATTAGGCCAGGTTCACACTGACCTATAGTGTAATGGAATGATTGTATTCTCATGTTTGTTAAGCAATGTGTTTTTCTGTGTAAATAAGTGTATATCTTTAAATGTCTAGAATTGTATAGAAGCTTCCAGCATGGTTGGCTAGTCATATCTTGACTTCCCCTTTCTGTGAGGAGCTCTGCCCAGTAACAGAAAAAGTGCTGATAGGTCTTTGAGGTTATAAATATGAGTGATAGGAGCAGGCCAGAGTCTCCTGCCATCTGCCGGCTAGGAAGAGTGCCAGGGCTCTGTTCCTCTTTTCAGGATGTGGGAATGGGCCTTTCCAGCTATGCCTGAGGGACTACAGAAACCAGCATCATTACGTGAGTGTGCTTCCATAATGGCTAGGGGTTGAGAGCGGAGTACTTTTCTCCACTTTAGCACCTGCTTTATCCCTGCTGTATTGTTTTGGACTGTTTGTAACTATCCACAAACTGTAACCTGCCTATGGACCCATTCAGAGAAAGCCTCTACACATAGACTAGTTGGCATACACAGTTCGATTTTAGCGTTCGATCGGCCTAAAAAGATCAAAGTTTACATAAATCGATCTTAAATCGTATACTGCACACATGGTTCGATCGGCGAAAAAAGTTTGATGCCGATCAAAACATTGATCAAAAAGTGATCAGACATATTGGAAAATTTTCGTGTGTTGTGTGACGATCAAACAAAAATCGTGGCATTTTGTTTGTTGGAGCCATTGTATTTGATGAACACGTTTATATATGGCTCTTTCCTGTGTTTTTTTATCTAAACTAAAATCGTTGATTTTGGTCACATTACGATCATACTATGATTGAACCTTCCATGTGGTACTACTTTGGATTCAATTATGATCTGTGTCCAATAAAAGGTCAAGATTGAAAATCGATCTTGTAAACCGTGTATATGGAACAAGGAAGTGCCTGTGTGGAGTGTCACTTCCTTGTTCCAAATACCAGCATGATCAGGTTAGTGTAATATCCTATTATTTTCCTAACCTGCTTGTGTAAATGATGTGTGCCACATCCCTCCTAACTTAGTAGGGCAGGGGCGTTATTTTCTCTCCTAACTTTCCACCCCACTTGTGCAAATCAGACCTGATTTGTGATGCTTTCCATGAAGGCGCTGATCACTGTGAAATGGTAATTCGACCCCCAAGGGGATCCCGACCCACAGGTTGAGAAACACTGCCTCCTGTACCCCACTATTTATCAATGTGGCTGCCCATAACAATGATAGGTCAGTTTACAGGGACAAAGGGTGAGAGACTTCATCACACCAAGGCTTCTAGGCTACTTTACAAAGACATGTTCCAATTTCATTGCAATTAAACTATTTAACAGGTTTGCTTTATTTTTCACAAGAATGCAGATATCTCACCTCCATCCTTAAGTGGTGGCAACTCATTCTCTATCAGTTTGAAGTCTTCCAGCTTTGGAGCACCCTCAAAGTGCCTCACCATAGTCCATGATTTTGCCACTACCATTCTTACTACTCACTGCATGCAAAATAAGAAAGCATAAACAGATAATCTGGTAATAGTATTATCAGGCTGCACACTAATATACAATTATCAATGTGGTACTTGCATCTTTATATGTGGGACCAAAGGGTATCACCCTGTAAATGTTACAGCATTCAGGAATCTTTTGTGCTCTATATGTACTACCTATGGCCATCAGCATCGCGACGTGGTGACATCACAGATTCATCCATGGTTCCTATCCAAAGTAATGGCAAATTGAACAGTGATTTACCAACATGTTGGTTTCCTGTTCAAAAGACATTTCTTGGACCCCATGCTGGTTGACATTATGTGGATTAGAGCTATACCCCAGAGTATATATTCCCGGTAAAATTGTGTATAGTGTTAAGTGAGAATATTCAAAATTCGAAGAATATCCAACATTTGAGTTTTTGCAATATTTGGCGAATGTGCGTTCTGATATTTGCAACGGTATATATTGGTCATATTATGCTTTAACATTGTTAACCGGCATACATTGCGCATATTTGCGAATGGATATGCGCAATACACACAGTGCTCGTACTGGCACAGAATGAAGAGAAAAAAGGAACAAACACAGCAAGTCCAGTTGATTTAAATTAAACACTACAGATATACCTGGATGAATGAGAACATTCACAGACACTATTATTACAGGTATTAATCCTAATACAACATAATTTACTATAGTAATAATAATCACCCAATGATACTAGCACGTTATAGTACATTAAGTTTTAGAAAAACTCCAGTCCAGTGAGTTGCAAGACAGAAAAAAAACAGTAGCGGTTATTATGTATGTAGGTATTTCAAAAATGTTGTTAAACTAGCCAAATGAAAACTTGTAGTAATCTATAGTAAAAGAAAATGCAGGAAAAAACTCAAACAGAGAGAAGACACGTTAACAATGACATGTGTGAACTGGTTATGTTAAGTATTGATCTTGAATATTCCACTCTCAAATTTTTATTGCGAATATCGGCACTTTGAGAACTTGCGAAGATCTCGAATATAGTGCTATGTTTTTATAATGGCGAATAGTCGAGATTTTCGATCTGTAGTGTTGATCGCGAATTTGCGTATTTTTAGTGCAAAATCTTTTTTGCAATGATGGTAATAATGACTGAAGGTCACAAATTCTCAAATTTGTTTCAAATATTAGGTTTCCGTTTTCCATTTTGGTCTATTTTATATATTATTGAAAGTGCCTTTTTAAAAAAAATTATCCTTCTGGTGACTTCTTGTGGTGACTTTATTTGGTCTATGCTGCAGTTGCCATTGTGAAAGGAAAGAAAGAAGGAAGTGTCCTGTCACTAGATTAGAACTGTATGGTTAGTGAAAGTTTTAATCCTATAAGGCTGAGGCTCCGTTGCGTTTTTTGTTTAGGTGGCGTTTTGGGTGTGTCCTATTGCACTTTGGACATGTTTTTGCATGCGCATTTTCTTTTTATTTACCATTGATTTTAATGGAGCACATGCATCTAAAAAACACATCCACTGTATTCTATGGTCATGTCCGGACACATTTGCTGTGTGATGCTCTTTGAAAAACACGGTAAGCCATGTTTTTCAAAAAAGAATACATTACTCTACAAGAGTCTAACCGATCCTATTGAAAATAATGGGAAGCTTTTCAGGTGCATCTAAAAGACCCACCCGAGGGCTCATGAAAGTGTATCCTTGGCTGAAGGCTTTGTTTTCACAGGGTGGTATGAAAGCATCTGTGTGACACATTTATGCCGCCTTTTTATTGCCTGCCATTTGCCCACGGTTTGCAGGCGGACTGATTAAAGGCCTCAATACATGTTCAAATTTTCCCCATACGATCAACTTAAAACGATCAATCTTTAAGTCGGTTGTCAGAAAATTAATGCCTGCCCACATGGTCCGATCGAATTACAGCAATCGTAATTGGGAAAAATAAATAAATCGATCAAAAGACGATTGAACATGTCGACAAAATTTGATCTGTCGAGTATAAATAGAGTACCCTTTTGTTGTGACTGTTCAGCCAATTTGCATAGTAGTTAGTGATGAGCGGCATAGGCAACATTCGTATTCGCGGCATGCCGCGAATTTTATGGAAAACATTCGGAAAATATTCGCATTCGGCAATATTCGGGGTTTTTTTTGTTATTGCGAATATCGGCAGTTTATTGCGAATTTCGCGCGCGCAATATATGTTTAACATGGTGCGAATTTTTATGCGAATTTTAAAAGTGACGATTTTCGCAATATTCGCATCACCCCAATATTCATTAAAAAATCTGTTGATGGTGTTGCTAAGCTCTTGTTGCAGCCTTCCCATTCGTCCACTCACATTGAGAGGGAAGTGTAATGGATAAAAAATACCGAATATCCGGAATTGCGAATATTCGGCAATATATTCACCATCTTCGCGAATTTCCGAATTGACGATATTCGCGATTAATATTCGGAATCCGAATATTCGCGATCATCACTAATAGTAGTACCATGTAAAAAAAAACAAACAAAAAAAAAACATCCAACAAAACAATCAACATACTTCAATTTTTCTTTAATCAACCTCCAATGGAAATAAATAGATCGTTTAAAGTCGATCGTACAGGAAAATCTGAACATGTATGGGGGACTAGGGAAGACACATAAAAACCATGCCCAAGGCTTTTTTTAGTCCCACTGACAGGTCCATTGATATTTGTTGTCCTAGCAGTGGATCCTCTCTTTTTCCTGCATTGGAAACTAGCCCGAAGGGCTTGTTCCCACCTTCGCCATCTCCTGCGATTATAATTGCGGTGTGGAGATCACGCCCATGCATTTGATGGGGCTAATCCCCACAGCTGCAGTCGGCCGCGATCTTAAACACCGTCCCCCCAATTTCCAGGTGATAGCAATCTCCGTGCACGATTATAATTGCGGGGGACTGTCGGAGATCTCTAAAGTAAAGTGAGAACAAGCCCTAAAGCTGGAAATAGATGGTAAGATTTACCATCGACTCCTGATCCGATTTCGGCACGAACCGATCCCTAGGGGATGCGGGAGCACGCACGGCATCCGATTGGCGGTCGGGTCGTGCAAGAATCGGAACGTCTATGACCAGTTTAAAACAGGCAGTATGTTTCTGGCAGGAGGAGGATCAGGAAAACAAATGCAGCCACCATAATCTCTTCACCCAGGTACAGAAGATCACAATAAAGAGATGTGGTTCCAAAAGTGTAAATAGGCATTTTTATAAATGACTCCACAGAGGGCCATCGCCTTAAAGAACTGACTCAGGGTTGCAGCTACCTGTACAAAAGTTAGTAACAAATACCTGCTCGATAAACTCAAACCCCTATAAAACTTTCACATCTGATCCTGGTAGGTTAGATTTTAATTACACAATTTTATTAGCTGCAAGAAATACCTCATCATTGACCACATCACTTAATGTCGGTATGACAGTGTGTCCATGTGTAATGATAAAACCATAATTGTACAATGCTGTATCGTGTGAGATAAAATTACATAAAAGTACACAAAACACCAAAAAACCTTACCTTTTGTAATTGTGCAATAATGTTAAGTTTTTCCAATGCCATTAATATGCATTTTAGCTGTGAAATGATAATAATAAGCTATCAGTATTTACCTGACCAGCAGATTTCCTTTTGCCGTATGGATATATTCCTAGGCATGAGACTCTGCTTCCGTGTGTTTATACCTTTAACGAATGCATAGCTGTCAATCAACTGCCTCCCCTCCCCCTCCAACATCTTTGTCTTCAGGTATGAACTAAACAAAGGCATAAAGATGAGAGATAAGGAGGGACAAAAAGGGGTGGCAACAGAGATCCACTAAATAGTTGTATAAGGGTCCCCATACACAGATTTCTCTGTCAGACTTCCTTTTGTCTACCTGTGCAGCGGACCCTATACTACATAGTCGTTGGTAGATCTAAAGGATATCTAACAGAGAGATGTAAAGGTGTATGGCCAGCTTAAAGCACCAAAACACCGTTAAAATAAGCTGCAATTTATATTTTTATTAACAAGAAATTAAATATTTTGAAAGATTTCAAGATTCTGTACAATTAAAATTCCTATATTGCACCTGTAATAAGGTAAATCTTCACTTCTTAAGTCCAGAGCCACAGTGATGAAGATGATTTTCAACAAGGGGTTAATATTCTCCCTAAGAAGCAGTTCAGATGTGGTTCAGGTAATGATCCTTAACACTCATTAACATACACATATTAGCCCTACTAAAGATATGTGAGTTATATACGTTCATTTCTACAATATATTGCCTACAATTCATACTACACATCTGTCTTTACATATATTATTATTACATATATTTATTAAGTAGTAGAATCCCAAACTAAATATTAAATGTGTCAATACATATGTCTAATACTTAATAAATGTGCCTAATGGAATATCTAAAGGGTGGTTAGCATTGTATCATTCATTCACATATCCTGGGTAAATCTGATAAGAATACTGTGAAGAATGTTAATGATCATTACTTCTAGGTCAGAGCTACACCATCAGAACTACTTTATTGCAGGATGTTTAACATCATACAGATTACTATACTGGTTAATGTGGGTTTGCACTCAGGAAGTTTTCCTATCTGATGGGAAACATCTAATTGCACCTAGGCAGAAACATGACAAATTTGCTTCTTATCTGTAATGTCTTGTAAATAGAGATGATTTTTTTTTTAATTCGACCATTTTGATGATTTTGAGTAATTGCAAAGCCCCTGAACATGGCATCATCACCAAGCTTGCTGGAGATGTAGAGAAGGGTTGGGTGTATACTACAAAAAAGGTATGGCTCTAACTGTTGTGTAATTAGATTAATATGTTTGATATTGCCTGTTATGTTGGTGGTCACCTGTAGGGGCCACTGTTTTATGTTCTATACAACTGCCTGTTGTTCCTGATACAAATACACTTGTTCCTGCTTTTCCTCCATACCATGTGGCTGTGAAGTGTGTGTCCTTCCTACTACTCTAAAGAAACAATGGATGTAACACTAACACAAATAGTTTTTGCACAAATGAAGTTTGCAAAATTTCGAAAAACTGATTTTTTTTTACTTAATTTATGCAAGAACTGCATGTGCTAGAGCAATACTTTTTGTTCAAATGTTCCCAAATGTTGCTGAAAAGGAAGCTGCGCTTCATGACATGTAGTACAAGGATCCTTCTGCTTAAAATATTCTAAAACCCCCCATACAAGAAAAGATCTGCGTGCGATTTTGTGGACAATCGGTGGCCGTCTGCTTTTGATCAGCTGCACACAAATGTTGCACTCCGATTCTCTGTACGACCATTATGTCATCACGCTGCAGTCAGCCATTTGGGAATCGCCAGCGGATCTATGCTTGTATGGGGGACTAAACGAAACCTGTGATTCCTTTACCTCAGGTATGTCCAGACCAGTCTCCAGAATTATTTATAAATAATCAGTAATCATCTAAACATATCCTCAATAATAATAAGATGTGATCGCTAGTCATTGAGATTATTTCTCTAAAAATCATCAAATCTGATCACAATCATAGATGATCATATCTGATCAGGGGATCTACATGATATGTTTCAGTAAGAAAACCACAGGTAGGTTTATAAGATATAGAGGCACAGTGTGCAACAAGGTATAAAGCTAGCCACACACTGGTCCTGATGTCGATTCCCAAAAGATCGCCGAACCATCATTTGAGAATGAATGCGCCCACCTTGAACGGTCAACCCAAAAAGTTTGAATTTGAACAAAACATGGATCGAACAGGGATCCTGTTTGATCCCGATTAGTGTGGATTGAGACCCTCGATCGCCATCCAATGTTTTAGCCAGGGATCGATTCCCCAAGGTGGTACACATCGATTCCCCTAATGATCGGTGAACGATCGTTCGGCATGGTCAAAAATCGCGTCCATTCATGACTATGGGTTCGGTCAGGAATCGCATTCACCCGCGATCTTAATGCAGGGAGACGCATTTCAGATCGTGGGTCCAACCATGTCCGTGCCCGAGCAAGCCCTTTCAACTAACTGAAAGTGATCACAGCGCACAATTAAAATCATGTCTGCCCCGCAGCTGATCACCAACTTAGCCTAATGCTGGCCATACACATGCCGATAAACGGCCGGATTTTAATCTGACCGACTGGCGTGCGCGCTCTCGCCGTCGGTCAGCTTAAAATCCGGCCGTTTTTCAGCATGTGCCCACATGGGGCGACAGATCCCTGTCGCCCCACTTCTCGGCCGGCCAGAGATCCGACATGTCGGAAAATCTCTGGCCAATGGGAGCCGATGCCATAAGCAGCAATGAAGACGGCGTCTCCATCGCTGCTTATGGCCGGCACACAAAGGGTGCCTGGCCGATTGTGGGGCCCCAGAATGCAATGGGAGGCTAACGTGATGACGTCATCACGTTAGCCTCCCGGAGCGATATCGGAGGGCGATATCGCTCCAGCTCGGCATGTGTATGGCCGGCATTAGAGATTATCTGAGGTATCACTACTTCTGACTGCTAGTATTTCAACTTCTAGGGCCACATGTAACTTTTACCAGAGTTTGTAATGTCGTGTGCTTGTTGCTCTAGTGCTACGTTCTCTTTGCTGAAAAGGAACCTGCAAGGATCTTTCTGCTTAAAATATTCTAAAACCCCCCATACATGCATAGATACGCGGGAGATTTTGTGGCCGACATATCTGTAAATTCTTAGATCGATTTCCTGTCCTATTCATGGATGAATTTACCTTTTAAGCATTAGATTTGCGGATGATTTTGGGGCAGATCAACAGCCGCGAGTGTGCACAGCAGGCGATCAGCGGCAAAATCGCCTGCAAATCTAACTATGACCCAAAGAGATATAGGAAAAAATTCTTCATTAAATGTTCTACCATACAACATACACCTTGCACATATGTAAACCAACAATGTAAGACATCTTCAGGTCAAGTGTCCCATGAAGTGGGGGGGTCATATCATTTCCTCTGTAGTCCTGGGACTGATGGCGGTAAGCGGAGGGTATGCACACTTGTTCCCCGGGAGAGTGTGTGCATGCAATTATAAGAATGTGGTACTGTGAGGTTAACAAGGCAGAATTATTATATATTTACCCCAAGTTAAATATCTAACTGTGTAAATAGTTAAGGCTGCCACACACGCACCAAGCGGCGACCAATTTTCATGTGCCCTCATGGCCGTCGGTCTGTGGCAAAATTGGCCACTGATCGGGGTGCCCACATGGGCTGACAGATCCCTGTCGCCCCAAAGCTCGGTCGGCCAGAGAATGGACATGTCGTCGGCCGTTAGTTTCAATAGAGACCGGCATCCCCATTCAAATTAATGCTCTGAGCGATGGAGTGCAGCACGATGACGTCATCACGCTGCACTCCATCGCTGATCTGTCGGCCCCCATTCAATACATGTGTGGGGGCCTTTAGGTTCACATTTATGACACAGATCAGGGATACTTCAAAAGATTTTGTCATAAATGTTAAAATATAGAACCCTTGCTTGAATATAGGTGTGGATGTGTGTCTTGGGGAAGCGGGGGGGGCAGGTTGATGCAGAGTAGGATTTATTGTTTTCCACTTATAATTCTGTTTTAACTTGTTTCCAGTGATTTAACCTCCCTAGCGCTCTTGTGAGGTCCAGATTTCTGTAGCAAAAGTACACCGTAGACTAAAAATGTAATCTTTATGTTGTAGGTCTGTAACTTCCCAAAATATGTCTGTACACGGGTCTAATAGACCTGAATAGAATAATGTTTGAAACACACAATTATGTAAAAAAAATTACATTTAAACTGAATGCTAAAATCTCTAAAATACTTATTTTGTATGATAGTTTTTAAAACAGTATGTATTCATATTTATGTTTTGTTTATAATAAAATTTTTATTACAATTGGGAATGTGTTGTTTTTTTTAACTTTGAATTGTATTGGATAAAGTTATCACTGTATCCAGTACAATTCCCTTTGGCACCTTCTTTCCTCTGGTGTGATGAACACACCAGGGGAAAGGGGAGGGGACCACCAGGGGAGGGAGGGTAAACTGCAAAGGGCACATCTGGGGAATCACACTGAAACCGCTTTCTGCATATAAAACTGATTTAGTGCAATTCACTTTTGAATGTCCCGCCACCGGCCCGATGTGGCATCATCATGTCACTCTGGGTGGGGGGGGGGGGCAGACATCGGCTTCAGTAAAGAAGCCACTTCAGATGATCGAAGTCTCCGGGACAGCGCAAAACTGTAAGTATGCGCTGCCGGGGCTCCAATATTCGCTGGGTGGCGCCATCTCGTCCAGAGCAGTACTGACAGAACAGAGCTGGATGGTGCCGGGGTTAATAACATCTCATGGTTATTATTGTGAAAATTTGATCAGTCAATACCCCTTATGTGAAGAACCTGGCACTATGCAGGTAAAAGGAAAATGGGATGTTGCTGGAACAACAACCCAGACTGTTTGTAACCAAAATTAGCTACAAGTTCTTGTCAAAGGAGTAAGCCAATAGCAGAAGTATTTAGATGTCTTGTGTAGATAACTTAGCCTCCCTAGCGGTTGCGACAAACCCAGTTTGTCTGGAGTTTGGGTTTGCCTCAACTGCTAATGGAACGGGGATTGGATTAACCCGATATACCCCCGGAAATCTGCGGCAGTTCTCTATACCGGGATTCTGGAACCACCCCTTTGGCATCATCAGGGGAAAGGGGACCATGTCATAGACCTCCATTATAATGGGGGGGATGTCGGTTTAACAGCCCATTGATGACTCCGGCAACATGTGCCATAGGAAACCAGTATGTATGGCTTTTTATTAGGAAAACCTGTGTGGTATTCGTAATGCTTTGCCGCAAGCACAGCACATATAGTATAGTGTGAAAAAGCTCTGAAACATTTTCGAGAGAAAATTAGAAAAATAAAGAGACCCAACCATTCACATATAAAGTGAATATACAGAATGTTCCAGCAAAGAAGGCAGGACTGGACCATGCAGTATTCATCCAATATTACTCCAGCCAAGCCAAAAAGCCAGTGCCAGGAGCTATTGCTTCCGGGATATTTTGGGCTGAAAATATATTTGTTTACATATTAAAACCATAAGACCCACTAACATTTTCCCATTTCATTTAATTGGAAGAAAGTGAGTCTAATAGTCTGAAAAACATGATAGATATTTATGTATGAACGTGAATGTATAACATTAGGATTTAATTGTATACTTGCTATGAAGCAGATGATATCGTTTTTTTGCACTGTACTGTATTATTTGTTACTTAGACACCAAGTTATTAAATGATAAAATAATGACAAATTGTTAATATTCCGAAGAACAAATAGTTAAAATATATATTTTTTAGGCAGAAAGGGACTGGCATATATGTACAGGGTATAAAATACTGAGTGCTGAAAGACACATTGACTTTTCTCAACTTTCACATTTCCTTTCAAGTGTAGCCATTGTGACAAGTCCTGCTGTGGAATTACTTCATTACCTTTAGCCTGCTTCTATCACAGTATTGCCAATAAAGCTGAGTGATAAAAGTGCTGACTCACGCTGAACTTTTAAACTTGTGTGTGTTTGTATACTGCAGTGTCACAATTGTAGTTGAAATACGGTAACTTTCACACAACTTCCCTTCTCCTCACCTAATGTGTGAGGCAACCATAGTGTAAACAGGTCTTTAACCTCTGTAATCTTATTAGATAATAAAACATGCTACTCAGCAAGCAAAGAAAAGGTTCTGTCAGCTACGATTAATTGTTGAAAATGATTTTTAGATAATTTTGTATTGCAAAAAAATGCCAAATGCAGGGATTTTGGAGCATATCCACAGCAGTGCCAAAACATACAGTTCACCAGTGCTTTTCTGGTGTGGTTTTTCAATTCAAATATATAAGCCGTAATATCGCTGTGACCATGATGGCCTGTGGACACAAGCCCTTACGAAGAATATGGAACAAAGAGACTCTCATCATTTCTCGTCTGGACTACTGTAACATCATCCTCTCTGGTCTCCCTCTTACTAGACTATCACCTCTTCAGTCCATCATAAATGCTGCTGCTAGACTTATTTACTCCTCTAACCGCTCCTCATCTTATCATTTTTCATCATTTTAAATCACTCCCCCCACCTATTGTATACTTTGATCCCCAACCTATTAGATTTTAAGCCCCTCCGGACAGGGTCCTCCACTCCTCCTGTGTCATAACCTGTACCTGTGTGTACTATATTGTGCAGTATCTCCACTCTAATGTATTGTACAGCGATGGGTAATATGTTGGCGCTATATAAATAAATGATGATGATAATAATAATAATAAAAATAATAATAATTTTCAACAAATGAGACATTAGTCACAGACAGACATGACCAAAATTCCAAAGTCAATATTAACAAATCCTTTTGTTAATTACATCCTTGATATAACAGCACATCATCTAGACTAGATTTTTACTAGATACCCTGTTACCTCTAAAATAAGGCATCTTCAGAAAATAAGGACCCCCTTTCATTTTTGCCTCACGCTGAAATATAAGGCATCCCCCCAAAAATAGGGCACCCCCGAAGATACGGTACTGTAACTCTGGACAGGGGGGATCAGAGGGGCAATCAAAATGACACAGGAGGATCAGAAGAGGTTACTACAATGGTTATCCCCCCCTCTGATTCTCCTGTGCCATTTTGATTCCCCCCCCCCGTATGTTCGTCCTGTGTCATTTTAAGTGATCCCCCCACCCTGATACCCCAGTGCCTTATTCTTCTTCATGGAATAATAGGACATCCTCCAAAAATAAGATGTAGGTCATCTTTGGGAGCATTATTTTTAAAAGTTATATAGGACATTTTTGGGGGAAATACGGTATTAACTTCTTACCACTGTGCGCAATCCCCATGTACACAAGTTTCCCATAAGAAAACTTTTTAAAACACACTGGTTGTGGCTGCAATTGCATTTGTGCTTCTAATGAACTGAAAAGCAAATGGCAACGCAAGCAAAATACATAGAAATCAGGATGCACTACAGAGTCTTGCAGTGCTATTTAACATTGCATATATTGTGAAAGAGGCCTTATTCTTTTTACTCTTTATCTGAACCTCACTAAATTCCCCTTTTATATAGTCCTACTTACCAAGAGCCAAAGCCAACCATTTCCATACAATCAAATCATCACAGAATGGTTATAGACGTGGCTTTAGTTAAACTCAGAACTTAGTGTCTTACAGATGTAAGATACACTATATGTTAGAAAGGACAAATTAGTTTTACATTTGAGATTAAGAGAATATCTGTAGCAGCCAAAGAACTTTCCATTCCAAAAATGGCAGTCCAAAATCATCTGCTACTCTCATGTTTTGCTAATTTAAAATTTGTATTCTGTCAATTTGACAAATGTAAACAAAACAAATGAGATTTCACTGAATAACATGAGGTGTGTGAATTTTCGATTGCAATGGAAATACTTTATGTGCAGTATCCTATTGCAACAGTGACAACTAGACCTTTGGATGGATACTTTGTTGTGCACTGTTCTCCTTGCTGGAAAGGAAGCTGTACCTGAATGCTCCACCTGCTGAAATGTGGAATAATCTGCCGGCTTCAAGTTTTCTGTGCAGCTCGGACATGAGGAAGTATCCCATATTTATTAAAATGCCCATCTCTAAAGGTGGCCCAGTGTGGAACCTAATATGGTAATTAGTTCATTATTAGCTGAAGCAGAATAGGGGCAATGTCCGACTTCCAGGATCCGTTCGAGCTAAACTAATCTTAACTTATATTTTCCACTTCACGTAACATCTACCCCAGACAGCCCTTTAATTCCTGACCATCTAGAGGTTACCACCTAAATCCTAGGTGCCCAACCTGCGGCCCCCCTCAGTTCTGGACTTGCGCCCCCCAAAACCTAATTATTAATGCATAGGGCATAGGAACTCACCTGTCCTTCAATCCCCTGCTGACAGTTCCTTGTCCAGGATCTTCTTAGAGCGGTAAGAGGAGGAGAGGCAAAAAACGTACGTGATAGGAGTATGTAAAAGCCAATCAGTGACCCAGATTGTACCTGAGCAAGTCCCTCTCTTTTCCTCCTCTAGTGTTAACGGGGGATCAGCAGACAGGCGAATGCCTTTACTCCCACTATTCCATTCCACCCATTCTTTGGCCTCATCAGGGAGGAAAGACTATCGCGGGTATGACAGACTATCGCAAATCATCACAGTTGTACCCAGGTCACCACCTACTTTTGTTTAGGAGATTGAGCTGGGATTTTTACACTTTCCCCCCTGATGAGGCTCAAGAATGGGCTAAACACTAATTAAGTTTATTACTTAATTTTTTGTTTTTGGCATTACACAGTGATGAGGCCACTTCTTTAGTTCTATATATGTTTTTATTTTTTTTTACATTTAGCTGAAGTTAAACTCCACAAGCCTTTTTGGCCATAACTTCCAGATCTTCACTTCAATGGTTCACAGACAACAGTTCACATCATCTTAAATCAAACAATTATTATATTTCACACATAGTGACTGGGTTATGTATTTAAAACAGGTTAGTTTTAAAAAGAGAAGTCATATTTCCCACAGTAATCTTCAACAATCAGCATCTGCTTTGACACATTTCATGACATCATAGTGACTGGATACTTCTTATCCTGGTATGACACTTTTCCCATTCTGGCCATAGACAGCAATTAGGTGTAATAAGTGCTAAAGGTGGGTTTACATGTGTAGAATTTTTCGTTCGATCAACAAAGAACAAAGTATTATTTGGTTGATTGAACAAAAATCTAGAATGACCAGTTTGAAAGGTCATCGAACATGTTGGTAAATTTCTATTTGGTTTGAAAGAACAAACTATGTTCAATAATACCACAGATTGTGGTTAGAGCAACCAGATTCGACTGTTGCTCCCAACCAAATTTTTCTTTACCAGCAGTAAAGACAAGGGGCTTTAGTGGCCACCAAGAAAGAATTAGTTTTGTTCCAAAGGAAAATAAAGATAAATATACGGTCCAAAAATTTATAATAAGTCCAGTAATAGATTAAAATCTAAAAAGTCCAATGTTTATTTGTTCCCATCATTGATCCTGGGTGTCATTATTCTCCGGGCTGGACATGACTTGTAGGTACATCTAATTCATCTGTCTGATCGTCAAAGAATCATCATACCCCAACGCGCATTTCAAAACATCTTCATCAGAAGGTTTGATGACATCGAACAAACAATCTAATTGGCAGTTGATTGAAGAAAAAGTCTACATGTGTAAACCCACTCTAAGTCTCCTCTACCATATTAAAAAGAAGTGACAGGTTGCTTCCCATTTTCCCTGTAGTTATGTTGGTAACCACTAGATGGCGGTCATGTAGAATGATAACATAAATGGACTTCTTTGAAAGTAATTGATTTTACAGCTGAGCACATCCAACTTTCTTTTTTGTACCATCCAATAGCCAGTCCTAAGGGAGAAATTAGAACAGCAAGAGCAAGAACAGCATCACATCTGGCTGTGTATCTCAGGCACAGCATCATTACTAAAGAGCTCCCCTAGGATCCCAAAGTAAATATCTAGAATCTGGGATGTAATAATCTGCTCTGCTATGAAAGGCTTCAAATCATTTCTTTTTCTGTTGCATCTAATTGGAAGTTTAATGGTAGGTATATATATATATATATATATACACACACACACAAATTATTCTTCTGTGCACTACCTGCTGTCTGTATCAATGTATGTATAAATGTTTTCACATTTAGGATATATAACTTAATTGGCAAAACTTCTTTCTTTTAGTCCAATATACATCCCTATATACATGCATACATACATTTATTCTCAGTTCTCTAGTTATATACATACATACATAAACGCAGTGAAAATGCTTTAATCCCTGATAGACTTTTTCATTTTCCTATTCACTTGCGGGGTTTACATTAAACGCTTGGCCATTACATTGACAGATAACTGCCTAAAAATCTAATTTAAAGTAAAAAATCTGAGTTTTTCTCCAACTTGATGTCACTGAAAACACAGATTACTCCCACAAATCTAGCAGTAATACCCTCAAGGGAATGATAAAATCTGCAACATCTACAAATATTTAATTTGCGAATATTTTTCTGAGAAACATATTTTGTCTAGATTTTTATTACGATTTAATATATTCATTCGTTTTCATTTTAGCTCTTTACATTGGAAAAAGCTGAAGGCTGGCATGACTTGGATAACACAGAGTATGACTGCTGGCCCCTGGAGAAGCCTGATGAAGTAAATATGATAGATTGTGGAGGTAAGGCTGCAATAAGCACGATGGAGCAAGAGATGCTGATGCTGCACAATGAAGCTAGGCAGAACACATGATCTGCTCTCTAATAAAAGCAAAGTGTTACAATATGCTCAAAGTTTTATTGGTTATGCTTCAATATTATAAATAGAGGTTATTTCTAAATGATATACAGAACAATTATATAGAGATAAGTTATGTGTTACTATATCTGCTTAACACATTCAGAGATGAGTTCTGATCTCTTTTGGCTTGGAACCCTAAAGAGAGAATTAAAGGTCATCAATTATTAAAATGAACACTTAATATAAATTAGTAAGGAGCGTGAATATTATTATTTAGGGAACAAGCAGAATCTCTTGCTCGCCTTGAAAAATGTTCTTGAGCTTCTTTCCTAAAGATTAGGTAAATCATTGGGCTTACATGCTCTTGTAAGTAGAACAAATATTTTAAGACTACAGAAAGTTTTTTTATTTTTTTATTCAGGAAACTAACACAAATTATGCGATCTGCAAAGTGTAATCGTTGTATATCAATATGGAAACACTAATTAAAGTCTATTCATCTGTAACAAAAGTTTTCAAACATCGTTAGCAGTCATCTGATTTCTTTCATTATTGAATGAAATAATAAACAGTCTTTCTGTGCTTGTGTATGTAATGTCCTTATGTCTTTCTGTGTATCTACAATATATAATCTACTATCCTTCATTGTATTGGTCTGCTTCCCTCTCTTTTACTATAATTATATGCCTCTGTCTCTTTCTGCATGCCTTTCCATTATTGTGGCTCTTTCTGTGTATTTATGTGTCCCCTTGCTAAATGGGCATTTACGCAGTTACAGTTTAGCACCCCCAGACCATCATGTCCCATGCTTCTTTCTGTATATCTATATGTCCGCCTGTCTTTAAATGTGGTTTAATTTGCTCCGCTGTCTCTTTTTGTATGTCTTTCTGAGGATCAACTTTGTCTTTTGTCTCTTTCTGTGCATCTTTATGATCCATTGTCTCATGTATGTCGCTATCTGCTCCTCAGTCTCTTTATGTGCATTTATATTATATGTTCCATTGTCTCTTTCAGTGTATCTATCTCTTTCTGTGGTCTTATGATCTCCTCTGTCTTTATCTTCATCTTATATCTATCTGCACTTCTGTCTCTTTCTGTGCACCTATATGATCCTCTGTTTTTTTCTCTTTATCATTGTGATGTCCTTGTGTCTCTTTCTATGTATCCATCAGTCCCTCTATCTCTTTCTGTGTAACTATAGCTGGGAATGCATGAGTAGATTTCTAAATAGATTCAAGTACAACTGAGCCCCGTGCCTACCCGTGAATGCCTTCCTTTGAGCGGGATAACAGTAATTGTCTAAATAAAAATCTGCATAGCAGGATTATTAGTAATTATTTAATGAAAGATACAAATTTTCGGATATTTTATCAACATACTTGATTGTTGACTTTGTTTTAAAAATGCAAAGTCTTCTTCATGAAAGACGGCCTTTGGCAAAAAGCTGTGAGTGAAGCTGGCCATAGATGTTTCGATTTGCAGACATTCAGCTCAAGTTAAACTCCACATGCCTTTTTGGGCATAACTTCCAGATTTTTACTCACTCATTATGTATTTAAAACAAGTTGGTTTTTAAAAGAGAAGTCATATTTCCACAGTAATCTTCAACAATCATCATCTGCTTTGACATATTTCATGACATCATAGTGACTGGATCCTACTTTTCCTGGTATGGCACTTTTCCCATTCTGGCCATAGGCAGCAATTAGGTGTAATAGGTGCTAAAGGTGGGTTTACATGTGTAGATTTTTTTGTTCGATCAGCGAAGAACGAACAATTTTTTGGTGGATTGAACAAAAATCTAGATTGGCCAGTTTGTTCAATGGATAAACTTTGTTGGACCTCGAACAAAAAATAGTTTAAAAGGTCAAATTTGTTTGGTAAAGCTGATTTCGCCACAGATCAACCACCGTACGCACTCATGGAAATTGATCTGCTGCGAAATCGGCCGCAAAACGAACAAGCCCACAATCCAAATTCGACCACTTATCGGCTCAGAAATCAATCTAACAAATTACAGACATGTCCATAATTTTTAGATCGATCTCTTTACTTTCGATGGGAACCAGTAAGTAAATGCTGGCACACAAAGGGTGTGTGGACAATTGTTGGCATGACCGGCCTGCTGGGAACTTGAAAGCAAATAGAGACATCTATGGCCGGCTTTATATATACTTATATATAGGTGATTAATACACAGGTATATAAGATGTGCTTACCTTATCCCCGCTTAAGTCTATGTTGCATAGGTAGGGGTAACATTGGGATCCTAGAAAATGATGACTAGTGATGCTTTATTAAAAATAGACAGTACATGGATACATTACTGCATTTATGTTATCTAGAGAGTAGAGTTATTGTATTGCTCTGGCCATGTGCCTCAGCAGACTATAATAAAAAAAACACATTAAATATAAATGTAAAGAATGCATGAAGAACAATTACACACATTTATTGAAACAAATGTGGACCTAAACTCATCCCTGTCCTATGTGCTACAAAACCTATTAACATTGTTTTACTAGCACATGGTGTCATGTCATCTGTATCTGTTTCACTGGGCTTCCATGTTTGTGCAAATGTATCACTAACATTTCCTGCATGGCTTACAAATCTGCTATTTTTTACTCTACAGTAGACTACATTGAGATAAATGTGTTTGCTTACCCATGCTTTGATACATGTATAACAATAGTACAGAGCGCAGGCAATCAGTACCGGTATGTTTGCCATAGTTTTTGTGTGAGAAAAATGCCTTATTTTTTTTTGTTTGTTAAGTTAAGTACACAACTAAATCCATGTCCAACTTATACCACATTTTCTTCAGGTCTAGAGATGGCATGGGTGCGCAGGCCTCCAGCGAGGGCATACAACGGAGAGCACTTTGATGTCACCTACTCAGTTTCAGCATCTGATGAATTTTATCAGTTTGCAGTAATGAAAGGCATTCTGCCGCAAAGGTAGTTGTAATTCTATTTTTTTTTTGGACAGTTATAAGTTTAGGGGTAATGGGATGCAGCTAACGAAGGGTCAGTTATGCATTGGAATGGGTGGTGTCAATAGGCCTTGTAATTATATACTTTAAGTAAGGAACCTTAAAGTACCCATAAACGGATCGATTTTGCATTCGATTCCTGTACCATCATTCATGTCGATTGTTCGGGAATCAAACACTGCCCATCTGGAGCGATCCTGCTCCAAGCAAATGTTGATCTAACAGAGATCTAACAAATTGGTAAATTCCTGACCTTACTTTGTATGGGGACTATTAATCCCAAGCCAATATATCGGCCAGGGAGCAATCACCTAAAGTGGTGCACATCAATTAAATGGTGCGATTTTTGCGTCACCGCAATGCGAACAATAGTTTAGTGATCACGGGTAAATCAATGCATGTGCTTTGCATGGCTAGCTTAAAGTTACATTTGAGTGGTATGATAAGATCTTAAAGCGGACCTATACTGAGAATAGCCCATATAAGATGAAACTCTTATTTATTCCTACTTTTTCAGCAAAAAAACTTTATAACTAGTTTTTGGCCTACCAGAAACAACAATTTAAAACCCTTTCTTCAACTCAATTGTAATTGCACTCTTATCTCTCTCTTTTTTCCATCTGTCCTACCTTTTTTGGGGTCATGATGCACTAACAATGCACTGATCTTCCTCAGCACTGAGGGAAATTCTTAATCACCTATGGGGTCCTTGCTTACACCCCAGTGTATGCTCATATATCTGGCTCAATGGCAAGTTTCTGAACACCTCTGGGGTCCTTGGGTGCAATCCCCAGGCAATAGCGTTTGTACTGGCTGTACAGAAGTCTATAATTTACAGCGTCATTAACACTTTCTTCCACAGGAGGGCGCCTGGAAAACAAATTCTGATCATAAATCAAAATTTTGGTCGTATTTTGAGTTGGCCATATCTCAAGCCCCTTGCATGTTGAGGGTCAGCTGTACCTATTATCTGCTATTTCCTTAATCCTTGGGAGTTGCCAATTGATGGAATTTTTTTTTAGTTTTCCTATATAAATTTCTATGCAGCACTGTAGTTGGCCACTAGATGCTCAAAATGTATATATCTAAAAGTTTAGAGAGAGAGAGTGATTGCATTGGATGTATACTTTGATACTTATGCTTTGACCTTCACACTCCTAAAAATATGTGCTTACCTGCTGTTCTTTGGAATCATATGAGAGATTCCATGTTTATCTGCCATACTTCCAGGGGTTGTTTCAGTGCAATATTGCAAGTGACCATTGGAGGGGTGCTATAAAATGATTCTGGGGAATAAAATCTACATGTGGTTTTCAAAAGACAGCCTGATTACATATTATCCAGGTTGTCACTGCTCTAAGAGACGTCATATTTCCTCCATGCTGCAGCACAGAGGTTGAGAGAGGAGGGGCCGATGATGGACATTCGGAATGTCCTCATTATAAGTTTTGGGGGGGCTTTTTGTTGTGCCGAAAAAGCAGGTGATAGGTCTGCTTTAAGTCAGTTATGTCTCCATTCCCAAGTGTCCTTGAGGTAGAAAGAATAGAAGCCACCGGATGCGCAGCTTGTCAATGAAACAGCACCGCAAATTGTCAGTAGATCGCTCTATACAATTGTCTTTAGTGCTCAAAATGTATATCTAGAGCAGTGGTTCTCAACCTTCCTCATGCAGCTACCTAGGAAATGAAGTTACAAAGGGTAACTTCTAAGTTCCAAATGCAGTAACTGACACTATGCAATGTCACTTCCAGCACAATCAGGTAAGCATTGCTTGTTCCTTCCCTCCTATTTTCCCTAACTAACAAGGGAAAGGAGCATTACTCTCCCTACTAACTTCCCAAGCTGCCTGTGGGCATCACTGCTTCTTGCTTTCAGTAGACCCGGCGACCCCTGTGAAATGGTCATTTGACCCTCAAGGGGGTCCCGACCCACAGGTTGAAAACCACTGATCTAGAGGCTTATGGATGGAGCATGATTCAATTAGTTACATCTGCCTTCCCAAGTATCCTTGCCCTGTCAGAAGAGGTTAAGCAATGTTAAGCAATGTTCCCATTGAGAGATTTCCTTTCAGAATTCTCGTGACTTTCTGTCCAATGGCAAAGCTTTTTTAACGACAAACAGAGAACATGATACACCCCAGCGGAGGAAGACATGATAGAATGAATTCTAAAAAAAACTGACAGGGGTCCTAATCCTTCCATATTCCATATATCACCATAAACAGATATGTGCATGTACACTGATTCAAACTTCTAGATATCTATTACATAAAATTTAACTACTGGTATCCGTGCAGTTGTTGGTCATATCAGATTAATCTCTGTTGCATCCTAAACAATAAAGGAATGACAAGGAGCAATCAGGTACTGGGGTAGAAACTGTAGAGTGCCAACCACCATCTCTACTTAAACTAAGACAAGCAACAACACCACATCCAACCAATCTGGATGAGGAAAGGAGTGGCTACCCCCGAGAGATTTGGGTGGTAGAGAAGGGCACAACCATGGTGGTGTTCAAATTCACTTTATTACAATCCATTTAAAAATGACAATGGTCCCTGCCTATAACAGAGTCCAGGTAAGTATACAATACAAAAAGCTGCAATAAATATATAAAAGCACATTCTTATAATTCACCACAAAGAGTTCCACGACTTGTGGCCTACATCAAATATCAATATGTAGGTGGAATAAACCACAAGGAGTTCCAGGACTTATGTCCCACATCAAATCACAACATGTAGGTAGCAAGGAGTAATAAACAATCTCTCCTTCTTCATGGGTGTATATTGTTCCTCAATACATTTCGGCCATCTTGTTAGGCCTCATCAGGAGGGCTTTACACCATGGTTGTATACAATCAAGTAGTTATAGAATCTATAATATAAATAAAAATTAATAATCATGGAAGTAAGTCCAACATTGCATAGCATGAACAACCCAACATTACAACTGCATACTTCCCAAACAGACATAAGGAAGCATAAGGAGCTGCAAAGACATTAGGCAACATGATCAAATCCCCTTTCCCCTAGCACACCAACACCCACCCTACAGAGAAAACACTTAATACTAACAATATTTACCTGTAATAAGTTAATTGGGAAGGTCCCTCCTATCCCATCCTCTCTCCCTGCCTCTGAGAATGCAGCAGCGCAGTGGGGAGCAGTGAAAGAAAGTACCTGATCTTGGCTCTGCATTAAAAATCACATTGACGATTTTACCCATTTAAAACCTTTATAAACGCCCCCAGTGGCCACTTGTAATATTGCATGCTGAATTAACCCCTGGAATCCTTGTAGATAAAGAGGAAATCTCTGATATGATTCTATGGAACAGAAAGTAAGTGTATTTTTTAAGGTTGTGGAGAGCGACACCACCATCGTACCAGCTAAGAGGTAACTCAAACTTAATTGTTATAATATTAATTTTTTTTTAGTATACATCCGCCTTAAGGAAAGTTTTATATCAGTCAAACATAGCTCTCCACCATCAAGTGATACTGTGAGCAAACATTATGACATCCCAGGAATCAATACAATACAATTATTAAAAGGTCAGCTTTAAAACATTCACTTATAAATCATCATCATAAAATATTGTCAGGGGAAGTACTAATAGTTAAATTCATGCAGTTTATTGGCAACTCGGTAGACTAGAACGTTGGCTTTCTTTCTCAGGCATGCTATTCAAAATGTCATTTTCTACAAGTGCAGTATCAATATAACTATTATTAGTAACTCACTCTTGATGAAAATACTGTTGAGGCAAGAAAAAAAGAAATCTCAGGAGGCTTTGTTTTGTTTCCAGGGAAAGATTTCCTTTATTTCTTCAGATGTAAAAATTTAGAATGAAATAATGCTAAACGTGCACAGTATAATGATGTGATCATGTGAGTGATTTCTATGTCTATGCTGAAGAGATGCTGAGTCTGCTAAGAGGTTCTGCGAGGAACAAGAGTGTCCAGCCAACTGGAAAGATGCAAATGGAGAGAACTGCTGTGTCCATCATGCTAACATCCACTCCTGTCCCCTTTCCTTCATGGTAAGTACACAAGCCTTGCTACATGATGGAGTGCATTGGGGAAAAATAGGCCAGCACCTGGTGTAGCAGTATGCTGTAAGTGCAGAGGTACATAGTCTGTTTATTTATACCCTATAGTGCTATTTACAAACATAATGTATGCGTCTTCTTGTTGCATCATCATAAGAATATTTTATGCATATCATTTATCATAAAACGGTATTCACAATGCCTTTTTTCTATAATGAGATGGTTTTCTGGTTATGTAACATGTATTGAACTATTGTTTGGGAAATAAAAAATATATATGTATTTAATTAAAGCTGATTTCCAGGCAGCAGCTATTTATAGATTTACGTACTGTATATACAAAGGTAAACATATCTATATAAATATGTACATACAATGTACATAGGGCCCCTTTGACTTATAATTGCCTCGTAGAAACAATATTAGTATTCAAGTAGTATTAGTATATATCTACTTGTATTTATATTGCACCAAGATAATATGCAGCAATTCACATAGTACATAGTCATATTACTAAGGCTGGGTCTACACTATGTTTTTCTGAGCGGTTATGCGTAGTGCAGCCGCCCTTGTATTCCCCTATAGGAAATAACGTGGCAGTCTATACTGAAGCGCCATGACCGCGTTTGAGAGCGGTGCGGCATGAGTGGCAGATTCTAGATCTGGCAGCATCCCACTGATGCACTGGAAACACGTACCACGTCCATTGGTAAACAATGGACACGGTGTGTGGCAAAACCACATCCGATGCATTAATAAGTATAGGACGTGGTTTTGCCGACTGGGCCAATACCACGTCCTAAATTCTCTAAAAACAGCGCCCAAACAGTGGGCAAACCTTCCAGTTTTGGCCAGGAAAGTCACGTTTTTTAATAAATTCCAGAGTTCCGGATTTTTTACATTGGGGGGGGTATTTGGCAGGGAGAGGGTGTTACTCCCCCTGTTAATGTCCGCACATTATCAGCACAAGCGGGGTGGGACATTAGCAGGGAGAGTAACGCCCTCTCCTTGCTAATAGAGATGGTTGAATTTTTCCCCTAGCTGACTGTGTGAGCTGATTGCAAAGCCCCTGAAAATTGTATCATCACCAAAATTGCTGGAGAGAAAGGGTTTGTGGGAACATTGGTAAAAAAAAGTTTTGCTCTAGCACATGTAGTTTTTGCATAAAAAACTTTACTTGACTTGAGAATTTAATTTATACAAAAACTGTTTGGGTTAGAACCATACTTTTTTGTAGTATACCCCCAACCCTTCTCTACATCTTCAGCAAGTTTGGTGATGATACCATGCTCAAGGGATTTGCAATTAACTCAAAATGGTAGAAATCTCTAAAGCAGCCCAGAACTAAATCTGATACTGGAAGTGACGTCAATTACATCACTTCCGGCATTTGTAATACGGAAGGACCAGATTTCAAATACCAGAAGTGGTATTAGTGTACTGTATTTCCCCCTTTTTTAACAGCCTAAAACCAGTTATGGTCTATTATGCCGCCCGTGTTTTCTGGGGCTGCCTAGTGTAAATCTAGCCTAACTGTCTCTATGAGCTCAAAATCTAAAATCACTGCAATAGTCATATTTGTAACTAACTCTGTGTTAGTAAGAAAAATGATACAGTCATATGAAACTAAAGCCCTGTACACATTTCAATCACTACAATTTCCTTTAGAACTACCAACAACTATGTAGTGCCGGGTCCTCCCTGATAGAATACATAGTGATTGGAAGGGTTAGAAAGCTCCTCATATTACATGGTTTTGGTAGAAGAAAAGAGGATTGTACAGAAATTGTATGGTAAGATTGTAAGGTATATGGGGGGCTTAACCAAGGATATCTTCTGAGGGGGAAGCCAATTATCCTTCCTGAATGTCTTTGAAGCATTGGACATTGGAAAAACATACAAGCTCCTTGATTCGTATTCGAACCTGGGACCCCTGTGTTGCATGGCCAGGGTATCACTAACCTGTAGATTGGACAGTTAAAACAGCTGCTCCACTCCTTATTCTGCTTCCTCATTAGTTCCTTACTTTTACCTTTTATTTGTGGTCTGTGTGACTTTTTGAGGAAACCACTTTACCTG
>CM070032.1:113102588-113121141 GCA_036250615.1 Ptychadena robeensis | reverse complement strand
CCTGGCAAGGGTTGCAGTGGGGGCTGGGGGTATGGGGAGCTTGTTCATTGACATCAAAGGAATTCACAAACAGATGGTACATTGCAACCCAACACAAAGTACAAATGAGAGCTAGCTCATTGGATATGATGTTTTCACAAAGGACAGCTATCATAGTGCATTTCCCAACACAGAGTAAAGCACATCAGTATAACACAGTCCAAGATTTCAAATACAAATAGAAGCACATATTTTATTCTTAATAAACCAGTGCTATTATAGTGATGAGCATTATTTATTAATCACTTGTGTCTGTTTAAATGCTTTAGGGAAAAGGTGGAATATGTGGTCCTTGGATACCAGATGATGGTCAAATATTCACACACACATTGTCTACCTCAGGAAAAATGTCACAAGGGAACTGGACCGCCAAGGTAACCATTAAATATTTTATAATTGTTAAACATTTTTCTAATTTGAATGTCATTATGGATGTAGGTAGAAAGCAGTAAAATGTAGTAAGTCAATGTGTGCAAGTTATAGTTTCTTCACTTCTCATATCATAAAAGAGATCCTAACTGACCATCACTGATTAATTTTTCTCACTATGGTATTGTTACAGCTTTGACATTTTATATTTATATATATATAAAATATAAAGAAGCAAGTTGCTATTTCATGAGTTGTGTAAATAAAAGAAGTATAGGAGAACGCTGTGACCATTGTTAGATAGGGAATTAGAAATTTGGTAAAAAAATGCTGCTGCTGTATTACCACTTAACTCCAGGGAAAGATCTACGGTAAATGTAAAGATAAAATACATAAAATGTATTTGTATTTATGTTTATTCACTGATGACATTAACCCAGACAACACAACCAGGCAGAGGTTACTGTTCCCTATGACTAGAATTTTTAGAGTGAAAAAACAGCAGCAGATGACTGATCAGGTCATCTTTTGCTCACATCTTCAGGATCAGGATCTTTACAGAGAGTGCAGAATTATTAGGCAAATAAAAATAGTGAGATATCTTGCAGAGGGATGCAGCACTCTTAAAATTGCAAAGCTTCTGAAGCATGATCATCTTACAATCAAGCGTTTCATTCACAATAGTCAACAGGGTCGCAAGAAGCAACTACAAAGTGCGCCAATAACTGCCCCTGAACGATAAAAGTCAAGCGACGCAGCTGCCAAGCGGCAAGATGCCACTTGCCACCATAACATAGTTTTGGCATACCTTTCAGAGCGCAACTCACTGAGTTCTCAAAGCACATGGTGTGCATACTCAGCGAGACAAAAGCTGACGACACCACCACTCTGAACCAGACCACAAGCTGAAACGTCACGACTGGGCCAAGAATTTTCCTCAAAATACCACTTGCCTAATAATTCTGCACTCCCTTTATTTGTCAGCTATAGAATATAGATATATATATATAACAGGAGAGTGCAGATTATTAGGCAAGTGGTATTTTTGAGGAATAATTTTATTATGAACAACACCATGTTCTCATTGACCCAAAAACACACTTCATATCAAGCTTGAATATTTTTTGAAGTAGTTTTTAGTTTGTTTTTAGTTTTAGCTATTTTAGGGGGATTCTTGTGTGGCAGACCAGTGACTATACTGTGGGCATAATTGTAGGCAACGTTAACAAAAACCATTTATATCCATTTCAATTAGTATTTTTACCAGTGAAACGCAATATAACATCTCAACATTCACAAATTCATGTCTGACTTCAAAAACAAACAAAAACAAATCATGACCATATAACTCCACCTTTTTTGCAAGGATACTCAAAGCCTGCCATCCATGGCATTCTGTCGTGTTTTTGATTCTGTTCACCTCACATTGTGGTGCGGCAGCAACCACAGCCTCCCAGACACTGTCAGAGAGGTGTACTGTTTTTCCCCTCCTTGTAAATCACACATTGACATGATGGACCAACAGGTTCTCACTGGGGTTTCAGATCAGGTGAACAAGGATTCCATGTCATTCGTTTTTTTCTTCTGTTATAACCCTTTTCTTCTTGCCAGCCACGCTTTGAGTACTTGGACGCGTGTGATGGATCATTTTCCTGCTAAAATCATGTTTTTCTTGAGGCATGCAGACTTCTTCCTGTCCCAATAGCTTGAAGAAGGGTGTATTCCCAAACTGGCAGTAGGACTGGGAGTTGAGCTTACTCCATCCTCAACCCGAGGCCCCACACGCTCATCTTTGCTGATACCGAGCCCCAACCAAGGTCTCCACCCTCCCACCTGCTGGCCGTCTGAGTCGGCCTGGAGCTCTCTGCCCTTACCAATCTCGCCACAAGTCGCCCATCCTCTGGCCCCCTCAAACTCACTCTCATTCATCAGTCCATAAAACCTTGAGAAAAATCATCCTTGAGATATTTCTTGGCCAGTCTTTTTTTTGACGTTTCAGCTTGTGTGCTGTTCAGTGGGGTCGTCTTTCAGCCTTTCGTCTCCTTAGTATTGCCACCTTGTGCTTTTGGGCACCCAGTGATTTGCAGTTCTGAAATTGCCAAACTGTGGCAAGTGGCATCTTGGCAGCTGCACGCTTGACTTTTCTCATTCATGGGCAGTTATTTTGCCGCCTTGTTCACACGCTTCTTGCGACACCTGTTGACTATTTTGAATAAACGCTTGATTGTTCGATGATCACGCTTCAGAAGCTTTGCAATTTTAGAGGCTGCATCCCTCTGCAAGATCTCACTATTTTTGACTTTTCTAAGCCTGTCAAGTCCTTCTTTTGCACCCTTTTGGCAAGGAAAGGAAGTTGCCTATAATTTGCACACCTAATATAGGGTGTTGATGTCATAGTACCACACCCTTCCTCATTACAGAGATGCACATCACCTAATTGCTTAATTGGTGTAGAGCCTTTCGAGCCTATACACTGATTGGAGTAAGACAACATGCATAAGAGATATGTGGTCAAATACTAATGTGACCATAGATTTTGCACTCCCTGTACATAAACATTTAGATACCATGCCCCTGATTGAGCTGCAAAGCTCTCCTACATTAAGCAATCTACAAATGAATAACAAAATACTCAGATAAAAGCATAATATATAATAAGAAGTATATTTACTTGTAACAGTATGTTTCACCTTTTTACAGTATGTATAACCTTTTTTCACCTACAATCTTTTGGAAAACTTTGGGGATAAAGACACAGCATACATGATGTATCTTAAGAATCGCTTTTCCAGTGACTTTGAACACACATCTTTACTGACAGCCATACCTGTAATGTTGTTACTAATTTAATATAAGCTGTTTATGTTTTCCCATGTCATCGACAAAATGTGAACATTTGCCCCTGAGCAAAATTGATAGTACAACAGAATCCCCCTACAATCATAAAAAGCAGGTCAGGTAATAAATTCCACCAACAAAGGTAATAATGTCACTGTACTGAGTTTTATTACTTTCCTTAGATAGGCACTACTGAGTTTTAAGGTTAGGATGTTATGATGCTGGCTTTGACAAACCTTCAATGTATTTGTAAGTAAATCTAGTTTTACATATATATAGTAAGGTATTACAGTTAATATATATGGTGTGTATAATATTATTTTATTTACATATTCTTTTCAGGTTGTCTTGGTTCATCCTGGTGTAACCTCCCTTATCGCTCATATTAGGGTTGGCAACATGCAAGTTGCACTGGAGGCTAAAACACTGGTGTTACCTGTAATAGGTAGGTTGTACATAATAATATACAACACCGTAGGTTTCATCAGAAGGGTTGCCATAAGATGCATTCAATAGCAACCAGTTAAAACTTTGTGCTTCCACTCATTTTTATATTCAGATTTGTCTAGTTCAGTGGTGGCCAACTGAGTTGATATGGAGGGCCACATGTGTATCACTAAAGGGCCACACATAACATTTTCAACCTATACTGACTTGTAGAGGCATTTTTAATGAACAATTACAGCAGATATAGCTAGAAAACATTATTAATTTTTAAATAACATAAGCATTAGGGAACACTGTAGTATGATAATGCAAATTTTGTGTCACATACATTGTCAAAGGTTATGTGCCCTATAGATATCATCAAAGCCTCTGATTATATCTATGGGGCACATATCATTTGAGGTTATAAGGTTATATTCCCCTATTCTCAGGTAATGTGCCCCAATATATATTATACAAGCAGTCTGCTGATCCCCCACCAACACTAGAGGATAAGAGTAGAGGTGAGGGACTTGCTCAGGCACCATCTGGGTCACTGATTGGCTTTTATGTACACCTATCACAGAAGTGTTTCGCCTCTCCTCCTCTTCCCATTCGAAGAAGCTCCTGGCCAAGGATCTGTCAGCATGGGATAGGTAGACAGGTGATTTCCCATGCAATAACAGTTAGGTTTCGGGGTCTGCAAGTGGAGGACCGAGGGGGGTTGCCGAAGAACGCCCAAAGGGTCACAGCTTGGGCACCTAGGGTCTAGTTTGTAGAGAAAATCACTTTTCATTTATAATGTTTTCTCTAATCTACAGTCTCTGTGTTTTAGACCTGTTGGAGTTTTTTTTACAAAAAAAAAGTGGAGTGTGTTTGCTATGCAATTGAAAAACAAGCAAATCTGTAAGTGGAAAAATATATTTAAAAAAATCAAAACAATAGACTGGTTGCATAATCAATTTATCAATGCCCCTAAACTATTAAATTGCTGAAGCACCTTTTGATTTCGTTGTATCATTCAGTTTTCTTTGTTACAAATCATCCATCAATTAAACAGAGTCTGACTGCCACCAAAATTGTGCAGCTACCTAATTGGGATTTTGGCCACTACAGCAAAAACCATGGTTCTTCATATTGCTTCTTCAGAAGTACATGTTAGCACTTTGTATCTGTGTGGAGCAAAAAGGGAAGAGTCACCAAAAGAGACCACAGACGTGTCTATAAGGAGATATTTCCACACTTGTGATGTGTGTCTTTCACCTACTGCCTCTGGTGACATGTCTCTCGTCTTGTGTTTAATTTCCCTCCATGTGCCAACTTTCCCGCCTTTTTATGAAGTGATTATAACAGACATGGGCAGACTACGGACCGAGGGCCATATATTTGGCCCATTAGTTGCTTAATCCAGCTCATTAGTCTTTTAATCCGGCCCTTTGTCACCTTTGAGTAAAGACACCCTGGCTCCCCTCTGCTTGTTGCCTACAACAAGTGGAGATAATGCCTAGAGGATGAGTGTTATGGCCTGTTTCTAAAGGCCATCGTTTGTCCATGCCTGCAATAGAATGTATCAAAAGCCTCAGATTTGTTTATATATTTATTATTTTTTAGAACATTTTTTTACTTAAACCTCCCTGGCAGTATTATTACTTTTTTAAGCAGTATGGAAAATGAATCAATGCAATCTGTTTACATTTTTCCACCCAGGCTGGGAGGACTTGGGACCTGCAAACCCATACAGGTTCTTTGTCTGTCCCCTTGGTCAAATTTAAAAACCTATTGTGGCCCAAAAGTCTAAAAGTTTGCCCACCCCTGGATTATGATAATCGGTTAAGTAAAAGAATGTGTGTCAGCTTAAGCCAATTAGAATGAGAGATTGCATTGGGTATAAAATGGCGCTTGCAGAGAGAGGAACGGGCAAGGTGGGCTGCAGGGGATTCCGGCACGATGGATCCGCGTGCACGCGCCCGGAATCCATCGCGCCGGAATCCGGCACGACTCCGTGCCGTGTATGGCAGCCTTTAGAGAAGATCAATTTGTTTTTCAAATTTTGACTAACTGAGCAATGTCCCATCACCAAAATTGCTGGGGATGTAAGACAAAATGATGTTAGACAAAATGTAGACTTAACTTTAAACTTATATTATGCAAAAGTACATGTGCTTAAAACCCTTCTCTAGTATCTCTACATCTCCGGCAATTTTAATGATGATGCCATGTTCAGGGACTTTGCAATTAACCCCCAAATAAACTAGTCAAAATGTCATAACGATCTCTAAAGTGATAGTCTTCTGCCCCCGAAGACTGAATGTCATAATTAAAAGGTGTTTTAACAAAGAATTAGTTTAAGGGTGTGCAGAAGTATGCAAAAAGCTTTTTGTCTGTTTCATGCTATTATATTTTCCCCTGAAGACTCTTCAGTGAAGAGTAATGTTTGTTTTCCATTTGAATAGTACTGGTTACAGATCACATTTAAAATCACTTTTTTTTTAATTAAAAAATTGTGGCTTCTTAACAGCGGAGTGTACACCTTTTATTTAGACTGTATATTCAGTGTGATTTCTATTTTATAAGATAGCAAGTGTGAAAAGTCATTAAAGTCTATTCACATTCATCTTTAGACATATTATTTTGTAGTACAAATACTTATTTCAAATATTTAGTTTGCTTACTCAGAGATACATATTTTTATTAAGATAATGAAACAGTTTTTCTGATCCCTTCTTCAGTGTGTGGCAATGGTTTGTGTGAAGAGGAGGAGCTTTGTTCTTCGTGTCCAGCAGACTGCGGGGAATGTTCACTTCCACATGATGTTCGGATGGCTATCGCAATTCCAGTGGCAATCATTGTTGCGGGTTTCATATTGTCTGCTATGGTAAATTCATACCTTTTCTGGTTCACTACGCCTGCATTCAACTTTTACTGGGCTATGACTGTGCATGTGTTGTATCAGACCTTTCTCACTGCCAGCAGAAAGTCTTTAATTTCCTAAACCATATTTCTACCGCTGTGTTTAATTAAGTATAGAGTTTTATGGATTTTCATACAAATAATACAAACAGTGCAAACATAACAAGTATGACATAGAGAAATAAAAAATATGAATAAGTATTAGAGTGAGAATTATGATTGCAGCCAAGGAAGAACAGATGCTGTGAGCCCTATAGCATAACCCTCTGCAGTATCAAACTGTACTAAGGTAACGATAGCAAGTGGGACAACTAGAAATTGTATATATAATAAAGCCTTGCATAAAATTTACCGCTGTTTTTATTCGTTTGTTTATTGGTTGTATTGGTATTTTGGTTGGGCATGCAGTGTAGGCTAGGGTAAGGTCTTAATCCCAGTAGTGTCATGTTTATGTTCTTGAAGAATCACCGCAAACTGCTTCCCTTTCTCTTCCCTATGGTGCCTGTTGCAAACCCCATCTGTTTTCTGATAATCTGATCTACCTCCAAGGCTAAAATCAACCTACTCAGAACCCTAACCCACATTTAACAGATGGCCAGATATGGGCAGGTAAACCTTGCACTAAGAGCACCAGGGTTATGCTTTCTGCACTGTTCATAACATTCTGTGCACTTCTGCTTGCATATGCATTGTAGCGATTTGGCCTCTACTTATGTTATGGTCACATTAGTAGACTACTGATTGGGTCTCTGCCAAATGTTGTCTCTGTACAGTACAGACTATTCATCTGCCTTCTCTGTCTTTCACGTTGTATTAGTGTGGTACCCAACTGTGTGTTAGTAGATATTTCAGGTTTCATTTGTACAGCATCAAAATAGGGTAAAGGATATCCATTCACTTTATGTACCGTAGACCCCTTAGTAAATTAGAGTAATCCTTACTTGTTAGAGATCAGTGGTTGGGTGCTGTGTTGGGTGCCCCCCCCCCCCCCACAAAAAAGATAGGATAGAGCAAGAGGGTAGGCGAACGTCAAACTTACGTATTTGGTTGCTGGTCAGTGGTGCTCTAGTGGCAGAGGACTACTGGTGCCAGCAACTTTCGTGATGTGCAGGCCTGTGGAGATATTAGGTCACTGTCTCCATGCAGTGCTAATTACATCAGTTCTTGGTCACACTCAGTTCAGCTTGTGGGAATCCGGCTTGTAGAGTTAGCGGGATCTGTGTTTCTGGTGATAGGTATCCAAAGGGGGGGGTACCCACTAAAAAAAAGAGCTTAGGTCGAGGCGCCCATATACGGGTACTCCCCTTTGGATACAATTGTTAGAGATCAAGTTTACCGAGTGAATTATTTTTACTATTTTCTAGTGACAACCGAGAAAAAGCTGACAGGGTTTAGTTTCTTCATCTCTGTCCCTAAATACCTTTGATTTAGGGACACTGGTGATGCACTGCACTGCACATGTGTGCTTAAATAAGTGATTCCCCTTATTTATATGTATGTTCTATAGATATTACTAATAAATGAGATGTCCCCCGAAGAAAGTGTAATTTCGGAAAACAGAGTTGTTTATATTTTTGATGCTAGATCAACCTTCCTAAACCTTTTCAACCCTTCAAATAAGGTCAAGTCTCAAGGAACCTCTGCTTAAACCTATGTATTTGATGTCCAGAAGAAAATGCCCTTTCCTTTGGTGACCAGTTAGAAGAATGTATTTACAGATATCTTAGAAGATCATTGGTTTCATGCTGCTGACTCTTTGCAAGGACTGCCAGATGGGAGGGCAATGAGACATAGCGAAAGGAACCCCTAGATACCTCTGTCGGAAAAAAAGAATAATTAATCACAATTCTGGTTGTGAATTGTTGCTATAGATAAGTTATTATGATATCTTGCTTGACAGAATACTTGTGCAATAAGAATACTGACTTAGAAAGAAGAAAGGGCACCGTTACTTTCATTGCTGTTATATAAGAACACCATTTTTATTTTCTTTATATTTCTTACATTCTAGTGGTTTCAATACCAAAGGCAAAAAATGTTTTGGGATGAAAGTTGGATCATCAAGTATAGCCATATAAAAGAAGGTATGAACATGTTAATACTTAGCATTTCTTTGTCCTTATTTGAAATGTATTTTATATATGTAACGCTGCATGCCTGCAAGTGACCTTTAGCATGTCATAAAGTATCTTAGTCAGCAGCCTATATCTGTTTTCAATGACAATGCACTTACACATACATATACATCTTTGTCTTTTATGAGTAGAAGCAAACTAGAGGAATGACATTGTCATCAAAATCATGTAGTGATAACCCATGCTAATGGTGTTTATCTGTATCAATGGCATCACACACATCAAATCTGTGGTGTCAGATGTTTTGCTTCTGAAATGTCATCCATAAATAAGTAGGACACATGGATGACCTGCCTGATCTCTTGTAACCTTATTTGATAGAAAGCATATATTTCACTGCGTATTTCTAAAAAATGACTAAAGATTGGTGAAGGACCATTTATCTTCATAAACACAATTGAAGACATGTTGGGGGTAGGTGCTAAAAGGTGCTTTATGCAGCCAAGGTAGACAAATGTTCATTGTAAGGGTAACAATGTAATCACTAGATACTTACCAAAGGGAACAGCATAAATAATTTCACTCCATATGGCAAAAAGAAATCAGGCATGGTACCCAGTGTGGCATCATGGCAGGGGCATGTCTACCCCACAGCATGCCCACCTATCTGGGGAGGTGTGGTGGATGGAGGTGAATAGTGAGTCCATGAGGTGAGACTTGGGGGGTGAGCAGCCATCAGTATGGCAGTAAAATATGATCACCTTTCTGTGTCTATTTTGTTATGCTGGAGGCTGCTAGAATTAAACAACTGGAGCCTGCCAGAAAAATTCTGTCAAAAGGGAACCATGCTGAAAGATTGGATTGCCATCAGAATATGTGTGGCAAATTATCACATAAAATGAGGGGGAAAAGTGTAAGGCTAGATTGGGTAAAGGAGTAGATGTAATATGGGTATAGAGAAATATGGGGATTCTTGTAGCCATAAGATAAAGTACCTAAATAGTCTGGGTTGTTGTATCTTGGTTAGCCCATGCAAGTCCAGAAAACAAAGCTTTGAATTTGAAAAGATTGAATTGGAAACATTAAGAGTCAGCTACAGAGAAATATAACAGGTGAAGAGCAAGGGGCAACAAGTGTGGGTGTGATGTTGGTATTTTGGATTTTAACATAAGGCTGAATGGCAGAGCTTTTAATCTAAACTACAATTGCTACCAGGGTCTGTGTTCCTGCAATTTCAGTTAGCGTGTGTTGTGTTTGGTCAGATGATTAAGAGAAGTAAGCAGAAAGTAGGTGGGTGATTACTGGGTGATGATGGACAGGAGGGCATCTGGTCTTACCCCTAAGATCCCCTAGGGGTGCTGGAAAGCTCACTAGCACCACACTCCACGCTGGGGAAGTCAGAACCTGCAGATTTGTCTGTCTTTGTCTTTGTTCAGCTACTCGGGGCAGAGGCATACCAGCACCGCGTACATGAAAGCAGTACGATACAAATGAAAGGCTGGAAAAAAAGCTCTCCTGCAAGTACATAAAGGAACGCAGACAGTATATTACCCCTTAGGTTACAATGTAAACACTAGGCTCTTAACTGTGGATCCTTTTCAATTGGCATACGCCTACCTTGGCCTCTGAATAATAGAAGTACCCACACTGGTATGCTTAAACAAGAAATTCCTTTACTGACAACAGGTATTATTATATACAGGTTCTTGAAACTTCCAGTGGAGATGGTGATATCTACTCAGAGGGGAAAAGCTCTGGACCCCAGGGCTGACTTTCAGAGAAGTAAAGCATTTAAGCCCGTGGGGGGTTTAAATGCTCAGATATCAGACAACCATTGGGTCCCTTAAGCTGGCCATACACCTTCAGATTTCTCTGTCAGATTTCCTTCAGATCAGATCAGATCTACCAACAACCATGAAGTATAGTGTCCTCCCTGATAGAATACATAGTGATTGGAAGGTGTAGAAAGGTCCTCATATTACATGGTTTTGGTAAAACAAAATCTGATCTGAAGGAAATCTGACAGGAAATCTGAAGGTGTATGGCCAGCTTTAGACCTGAGACTAGGCCTGTCTCCCACACGGCCTGCTTGCAATCAGTTAAAAACTCAGCTGGCAGCACTTTTTGTCCCAACTATCAAACATAACAAGCTCAGACATAGAAAAACACCATTGCCACCATCCTACTATGGTACACTAGATGAACCCTAATTTTGCCTAACATCATGCTCTGAAAGTAGGAACAATTTCAAATTTGGCCTAACTTTGCAAAAACATTTTAAAATGAATTTTATAGCCCCTTTCCTGTTGTATTCAGACAGATCCAGCGTTGTCAGCCTACAAAATGTGCAAGCCTCTGCAATTTGTGTAGGATAATGAGAACATGATCTCTTCACATAATTAACGCAAGTGATTAATTACCTTCAATATGTTGGGTATTTTTTTCTCTGAGAATGATGTGTGCATATATGATGTATTCAAAAACATTATGTAAGGATATAAATGTATGTGTGTGTGTCTGGATCTATATATATTTATAGATTGGATTCAAAGGGAATTTAACATGCACAAGTATCTCTAGATGCATTATGAGCTGTGTTCCATTTGTAAAGTGCTCTTTCCTATCTTCACATCATTCCACAGCCTGGAATCCTACAGGAAGCGCACTCCAAGCTGCCAGCGCTTCCAATGGCAGTTGTGTCACTTCAATGAGCTCCTGCACAGTGGCTGTCAGCACTTCCAGACAGCAATTCTTCACCAAGACCGGCATATAGTATGTCCTTATCAATCTTCTTTTCCCCTCTCTTTTTTCTACACAAACTCAATTGAACTTACTTTCCATCCTGCTCAGTCATTAGGCTTGCTTAATCCGACATGCGTTTGTTTTCATGCGGAATTATATTAACATTATTTGAATAATCCATTTAAATGTAGATAATGGCACACACCAGGAATAAATGTTGTGAGAAAAAGAGAAAATTACCAAATTTAATACAAATTGTAACGCATTGTTCTAGATACATATCATTTAAGATTGTCTTTTCTTTTTCTTTTGTTATTTTTTATATTGTGATGTATACAAATATTAATGTAATAAGGCTTCTGCATTATTGAGTATATGTGTCGGATGTTTGGTTCTTAGTTATCCATTATTTCCATAGCTTTCTAATATCGTATAAATCTGTGGTCCAGCTGCCAACCTTACATGTTTTAATATCTTCATTGTACAGTGATCTATATTCACTTCAAATGTGTAACCTTGAACAATAGAAGCGTGAAGGATGGCATTTCTGACTTTCTCTAACTTTTATTCCTTATCTTGCTAACTTTCATAATTAATCTGAAAAAAGTATGTAGACAAGGACTTTAGAGATGATCTTCATACACTCAAGTCCACAAACATTGGTGCATCAACACAATTCAAAAATGTTTTGGCTCTATACACCACCACAATGGATTTCGACATCAATGTGCTTTAACTGCAGACTGTCAGCTTTAATTTGAGGGTATTTACATTCAAATCAGGTGAACGATGTAGGAATTACAACAGTTTGCATATGTGCCCAAAGTAATGGGACAGAATCATAAATCAAATTTTCCCTTTTTAATTCTTGGTTGCAAATCCTTTGCAGTCAATTACAGCCTGAAGTCCGGAACACATAGACATCACCAGACGCTAAGTTTCATCCATGGTGATGCTCTGCTAGGCCTCTACAACAACTGTTCCTGCTTGTGGCATTTTCCCTTCAGTTTAGTCTTCAGCAAGTGAAATCAATCAGACTCAGGTCAGGTGATTGACTTGGCCATTGCATAACCTTCCACTTCTTTCCCTTAAAAAAACTCTTTGGTTATTTTTGCAGTATGCTCTGGGTCATTGTACATCTGTACTGTGAAGCGCTGTCTAATGAGTTGAAGCATTTGGCTGAATATGAACAGATAATATTGCCGAAAATCTTCAGAATTCATCCATGTCAGCAGTCACATCATCAATAAATACAAGAGAACCAGTTCCATTGGAGGCGTTACATGCCCACGCCATGACACTACCACTACCATACTCTGGTAGAAGTTGATCTTGGTCTCATTTGTCCATAGGATTTCGTTCCAGAACTGTGAAGGCTTTTTAAGATGTTGTTTGGCAAACTCTAATCTGGCCTTCCTGTTTTTGAGGCTCACAGTGGTTTACATCTTGTGGTGAACCCTATGTATTGTCTCTGGTGAAGTCTTCTCTTGATTGTTGACATTGACACACATACACCTACCTCCTGGAGAGTGTTATTGATCTGGCCAACTGTTGTGAAGGGTGTTTTCTTCAACAATTATTTGGTCATCCACCACAGTTGTTTTCTGTGGTCTTCTGGGTCTTTTGGTGTTGTTGAGCTCACCAGTGCGTTCCTTCATTTTAAGAATGTTTAACAGTTGTTGTGGCCACTCCCAATGTTTCTGTTATCTCTCTATGGGTTTGTTTTGTTTTTTCAGCCAATGATGGCTTGCTTCATTCATAGTGACAGCTCTTTGGATCTCATCTTGAGAGTTGACAGCAACAGATTCCAAATGAACTCTGGACATTTTATCTGCACATTGTAATTAGGAAAATTAGGGAATGTCACACACCTGGCCATGGAACAGATGAGAAGCCAATTGTCCAATTACTTGTGGTCCCTTAATAAGTGGGATGCACATATGCAAACTGTTGAAAATCCTACAGCGTTCACCTGATTTGGATGTAAATACCCTCACATTAAAGGTGACAGTCTGCAGTTAAAACACATATTTTTTTCATCCCAAATCCATTGTGGTGGTGTTGGAATTGTGTTGAGGTCCCAATATTTATGGACCTGGCTGTACCTACTCAGGTTCAGTGGTTCAAACAAATGAGGTCAGATGGGTATATTAACAACCAGCCAACTTTTTTTTCATTAGCATATGTTTTATTTATTATACTTTTTTACTAAAACATGTGTGACAGAACCACTAATCCTGGTGTACATGTTCTACAAACTTTCCACCACAAGGGGCAACACAGGGACCAGCAGGCCGAGAGCTGTTTGTCCTGCGGTTGTTAAAGGTAACAAACATGTTACCTTACACCTAGAATTCTGCCACTACGTGCTACTACAGGAGCATGTACCGATAATTGCTGCTATATGCAATTCCAACAAGGTCTGTAACACTCTGTCACAATCAGACAGGAATATTCAAGAGCTTGGTAACACAATCAGATAATGTCTAAAGCCCCCAATATACCTTACAATCTTACCATACAATTTCTGTACAATCAACTTTTCTTCTACCAATGTAATATGATGACCTTTCTTAACATTCCAATCACTATGTATTCTATCAGGGAAGCTGCTATACTACATAGATGTTGGTAGATCTAATGGAAATTGTATGGAGTGATCTAAAGGTGTATGGAGGGCTTTAGGTAGATAGAGTTCTTCTTTGCTAATCAGGGCAATGGAGATAAAGCATACAATTTTTATATTGTTTTTACTAGAGTGCAATAATGTATAAATATATACAGAAAAAGTACCAAACATACAGAAAATCACAGTAAAATAGGGATAAAGAGTGAAGAATTTAAAGTCCAAAGTAGTAGTTCAATCAAGGTCAAGATGGTATGGCTTTCAATCAATGACCTGAAATTGTCTTTCCTTGTTTTTGATGATATCGGAGAGCTCTTTAGTATGGGGTGACACAGTCTTTTCAAACCAAGCTCACAGGGTGGGACAACGGCTATCGCCCAAAGACAATGAGGTACAGGTAGGTTCAAAAAAGAGGCCAGACAACCAACCTAGGAGGTCTGGAAAGACCAGTCCACAATCTTAATATTATACCTGGATTCATATTTTCGCTATAACAGAATGACTAGCAAATTATGATCCTGCAGGAAATATGGAATCCAATTGTTTTAAATACCCCTAGTCTAGGATGTGTTGTTCCCCACAGCAGGTTTCTCAGGCTCTCTCTCGTAAAAATATAAATTTTTGGATTATAAAAGATCCGTAGTATGTTATGGTTTTACTGATGCCCACCTCATTGGCTTTTGTGAGGTTATCAGCTACAGACACTCCATCTCACATTTTGTGTATTGAGGGGGGACGATTAAGTAAAGGAGGTGTCAAGTCTTTTGGTGTTGATAAGTTAATTACATTACATCTAGATGAGACCCATAAGTTAATTACAGGAAGTTAAAGGAAACAAAATTCCTAATTACATAGACTCTGACACAACAACAATGAAAATATTAATAATATTTTCTCTCTGGGCCGTTAGAACATGAATTCATATTTGTTTTCGGTTCGTATCTTAGGTAAGATTTGCTTTGCAGGCCTTTCTTGATTGGAATGAAAAAACCCAAATATAGCGTAACACTGTGATTTCTTTGTACATTAGTGATGCTAGGACATCTAGGTTTAAATGTCATAAATGCAAAACTCGCATTATATTCTTCCAATGACCAAATCTGAATTATATTTTTCCAATGGCTAAACCTGACAATGCCTTAACAAGTTATCAAATTTATATAGTAGGAGCTAATACTCTTTATTGTACTACTACAATAAAGCAATATATTATAATGTAAAAGGAAATGACTCTCATATTACCCATATACAGATCTTTGCTTGTATTCCTAGCCAAACATATGATGGGAACATATCAAGCCAAATTGCATGTATTACAGTAGACACAATGCTGCAAGTATAGGAAATCTGCTGAATTGATTTACTGCATGTCTTATACCATATATCACAACCTACTACTGTGACATGTTATTCTACTGTTCACATGCCTTCTAAAACATTATTCATGTCAGCAGAAATATATAGCCATATAATATCTCCACTTCTACTAACATCACCACCTTTCACTTCCTGTTACAAAAAGTCATCATTTATAATAAGTATAACAAACTGTTCACAAATATAGTACACAAATCAATATTTATTATGTAGGGCAAAATTATTTTCATCTCTGAAATAATTGCCCATTATTTACACACACAACATTTCAGGAGTAGTGATGAGCGACTAGGCAATATTCGAATTCACATCATTTCGTGAATATCCGCCATAATATTCGATTCCATATTCGTAATCTCGAATATCCGCACTTGTGGACATGAATTGCGATCTAAAAATCGCAATTGCGATCAAATATGTGCAATGCATGCAAGTTAATGGAGCTTGGAAATTCGACTGGGAAAATATCCGTCATTTCCAGTTTAAAAAATTGCGATCGCGTCGGATATCCAATGATATATTCGCGAATATTTACGAAGTGGCGATATTCGAGCTAAATATTAGAAAATTGAATATTCGAGCTCAACACTATTTAGAAGGTCAAACATCCAGCATAACTGCAAAGTCCATTAACAAAAGTATATGATATCACCACGCGGACTAATTAAATAAAGGTTTATATAAATAAAGGTCTACATTATACATACTGTATTTTTCAGGCCGTAAGATGCACTTTTCACCCCAGTCAGATGAGATGCAGCCACAGCCACATTTCTTACCTGTACTGTACTGCTTCTACCAGCAGAGTGTTGCTGATAGAAGCAGTACAGCAAAGAGACACACATGAAAGTGACCAGCCGGCAGCTTCCATGTCTGCCTGTCAGCTACCATCACTGTGCAGCTGACAAGAAGGGAGGTGAACAGTGAAGAGTCCACCGCGTCCCCTCCCCTTCTGCCTTAAAAGTGCTCTCTAGTGACACCATTTTTGTGGCTGAAATTGGGTACTGCAGGAAAAAAATTTTTTCCAACTGAGAACATTTCACATTTTTTTTTCATTTTTTTCTTGCTCTAAAAACAGGGTGCGTCTTATGGTCCGGTGCATGTTATGGTCCGAAAAATACGGTACTTACAACATATACAGGTGGTACATGCATAATAAGCTGACAAATGCCTCCCCCAGATGAGGCGCGTCCCCAGAGGCCCATACACTAACACAGCGCTCCCTGCATCTCAGGGGGGAAGGGAGAGGGAATAACGGAGGACACAGATGCTTTTTTGGGGTTCCATGGCCATCCATCTGGAATATATGGTAAAATATATATTTGGTTCTAAGTGTCCTTTGGAAGGCAGCCTAAATGGGGACGCCATAGAAAATGGGGGATATTCCACTAATTAATGTATATCTATTTTGTCTAGTAGTTTAAAATAAATGTGCATACCTGTATTGCTGCACATGCAGTTATAGGTAAGGCTACCTTTCCTGGAAACCCTGTCCATCTTGTGTTTGTGTGGCATCAGCAGGATGTGACCATGTACCCCCACCCCTTTATCCCCCACCATAACCATGGCAACCCGTGATCATGCCCCCATTTGGGGGAGCAGTCAGTGATCACCATGGCAACGTGCAGAGGCCAACACCCAGCATCAATGAGCCAAAAGGTGAGGAGGGCAAAGACTAGAATCCCTCACTGGCCAGTTTACCAATGCAGACTTTACCACATGTATAATTTGATAGTATTTCAATAGTAATACCGTAATTTACATGAAGTTAATTTTATCATTGGACCAAAACATGGGGGTAAATTACTTCAAAATATATGCTTTGATCTATTTGTTCAGTATTCTTTTCCTTACTTCCAAATTCTGTGTCAGGGTAACAGGTTGTCACAAAAACACAATTTAAGACGAAGTCTGTGCAAGACAGACAGCAATTTTTCATGTTCTTGCGAATCCAACAAGTACAAAAAAAGTACAGTAAGATGTACTTGAGCATTAATCTTTTCTGTAAAGGAACTGAACTGTCAGTTCTGGTGGCAGTGAGGATGAACATTGTCTTCACATTTTCTTCTTGTCAAAGTAATCTGATAGATAAGGATAGATAATGTGCGAGCATGACATGTTCCTAAACTACGCCTTAAGCCGGGAAAACATGGCTTGATATAGGAGCCATTCAAAGTTTCTGGCAGCAGCGCAATTACGTCTTTGCGTTTCTGCCCGACATCGAAGGAGCTGAAGGTGCAGCACTCCTTTGTCTCCAGCTTCGACGATACTTTGCAACGCATTGGACATCGACAGTGGTTTATCTTCATGTCTGATATCCCTGTTTTCGAGCGGGATATCTCAAAAACAAGGATGGCCGCATTAGATATGGGCCAGATAGATGGCCGCGAGCATGCATGGTGCTTCAAGCGGCCTTCGATCTGCTTCATATGTATGCGTGTGTTCCCAGCTTTACTGTCCTGCCCAATTTCATCTGGTTCAATAGTAAGGTTTTTATGTCCATTTATTGTCCCACAGAGCACAGTCTGCCAAGGGTGTGGAGATTCTTTAAGACCTATATTCTTTAAGACCTATATTTGCTTATCCTTACCCTACTAGTGGTCTGGTTCTGGCTATCCAATATTTGCAAAGATACAGACTGTGTAGAGGAAAAAACACTGAAAAACAAGCAATGGAATGAAACATCGCAGTCTGGAACCTAGTTTTCTTGTATTTCTGAGTTTTAGAAGCACAGTGCAAAGATGATCTACCTCTCTCAGCCCTGTAAACTTAGGGTATGGCTTACTTCAGAAGTACCCACACTTTTTTGGCTTGCAAATCCTTTTGAAAAAAACAAGTTAATATGATTTACCCCAAAAAAATTGTAAACATAAATGTATTTATATAAATGCCAGGTATATTTATATTTATTAATATATGTCACATTTATATTTAAAATACCGTATATGCCGGCGTATAAGACGACTTTTCAGTACTGTAAAATCCTGCCCAAAGTCGGGAGTCGTCTTATACGCCGGGTGCCACACGCTGCTTTGGGAGATGGTGAGAGGGAGGAGATGCGGGCTCAGAGGCATTGGTAGGCGTGGCAATAAGGGTAATGACGTGCTGGGATCTGATGGGGCAGATGCAGGCGTCCCCGTGTTGCTAAGCA
>CM070032.1:113082854-113093841 GCA_036250615.1 Ptychadena robeensis | reverse complement strand
GGGTGGAGCAGTCAACAAACCCCCACAGTAGGGTGCACAGTACAAATGGGTTGTTGCTTTAAGAAAAACAGCTCACATAAAATGTGGATCATGGTTGTTTTGAAGGGTGCTCTGGAATTAAATTTTGGATTCCATGTCTATGGGTTTCAGTAGTATCTAAGTTCAGACTCAATAGTAACTCTAAAAATTAAGGTCCCCGTACACTTAACAATCTTTCCATACAATTTCTATAAAATCAACTTTTCTTCTACAAAAACCATGTAATATGAGGACCTTTCTAAACCTTCCAATCACTATGTATTCTATCAGGGAGGACTACATAGTTGTTGGTAGATCTAAAGGAAATTGTATGGAGTACAAAAGGTGTATGGGGGGCTTACGTGATATGAAGTTACTGAAATAATTTAATTAACAGTACTTTTTATGTTATCTAACCTAACATATACCTTACACAAACTTTTGCAGGTCTCATCAAAATTTCTAAGTTATGAGCTGTATCAAATCAAGCAAAATGGCAGCCCCCTGTGGCCTCTCTTCAGTAGACTTGCTAATTGTAGCAGAAAAATGCAACGGTGCAAAATAGCAAAACTATTTATTTATTTATTATATTATTATAATACTAAACATTTATTAAGTGATGGTAGGAAACTAAACCTCTTTAAATACCTTGTGTTTTTACTGTCAAAGGTATCACTTTTATTGTCATGTGGGTTTAGAAATAAGTGAATTTCTGACAGGTAAATCAAATAGAAGAGGCTAGTATTTAAGCAAGGTGAGCAAAAGAAGTAATACATCAAAACATACTTGTCCTTGCACTTTGTGTTGACACATCACCCCACTGTCTCTACAGAGAGCCTGCAGTTGCTTACATAGGGATCCATTAATGACCTGTGCTTCAAAGGGAGCCATACAGTATTGCTTTGCATAGCAAAAGGTGTGCAAATCTGTACAGTCATATATTGTTAACTCCTTTTGCCTGTATATTAGTGTGGCTGGACCTGTCTACATTCAGCAATCCCCCAAAACATAAAAACCAATAACATGTGAAGTAAATAACATTTATTATCTTTTTACATAAGTACCCTTCAAGCTATGACAGGTAAGTAACCCTGGGCTTTCAGTGTGTAAAATATCCTTAACCTGAGCTTTATATTTAAAAACACATTGGTCATGGTGATTATTAATTTAAACTTTCTGTTCTATTAAACATTATAACATATATAGTGCTTTTTGCTGTGTTTAGGTTCTCCTTTGCTAATGACATAGCAAATGGAATGGCATATCTACATCAGCATAAAATGTTCCATTCCCGGCTTAAATCCACAAACTGTGTCATTGATGATCGATGGGTTTGTAAAATTACAGGTGAGCAAAGTGTTTCTTCTTTTTTTATCTAGAAAGAAGAAAATTAAAAGTTCATCACCTATATTACGGACAAAGAAATATTTGTTTTCAAATGTGTAAATGTTGGCAGTTGTTATAATCAGGGCCACCATCATGAGTGGACAGTCCCAACCATCTAGGGGGGCCCAGGGTTCCACTTCCCAATCCGGTGTTCCCCTGTGTGCTGACTGACAGCAGCCTCCGTGCATCTGCGTACTACCCAGAGAGGGGAGAGACCTGCAGCGTCCACCCCCACCTCCTTTCCAATGTGAGTGAAAGTTGCCATTGATGTGATCTGTAAATTGAGGGAAAGTGTTCACTAGAGACATCTTGTGGCTGAAGTTGATATGGCAGATTGAGTTAAGATTAAAGTAAAACAAATTAAATAGCTGTACAAATAATTTCACTTTATCATGTATCCACTACTGTAAAGGTTTGTTGTTAAATGTATATAATTTATGTCACTAGGTTAACTGCAGGAAAACATTAATAACTATGAAAGGTGTATCAAACTGGGAATGTAAATTACGGATAAAAAAAATATGGAGGTGTCTTGGAGATCCAGGGGTTAAAGGTCAGAGTAGACATATGTAAGTGCTCATTTACATGGTCGTTTTTCAATGGCCCGTTAATCTAGCTATTAGTGCAACCGCCCAACGGACGTGTAGTATGGTCTGTCTTTATCAAAATTACCCGCGAGCACCTGCACAAGTTTGCAGGCACTCGAGACAGGTTGTTTCCTGGGCTGGAGGAGCGCTGTTAGTCAGTCTTAACCAGGGAGGTCCATCTGCAGCAGAATCTACCATGCAGGAAACTGATGCAGAGGGTAGTGAAGAAGACTGCACTTATTTAAACCATACTACATATGGGGTGCGTTCCAAACTCCTGGTACTCATCTGAGTAGCTCACTAAAAACGTTATGTGCTTCTCTGGGTAAGCATCTTCTGGAATTTCTGATGTCAGCCCTGGTTATATTTATTCTCTTTTTTGTTACCCAAGCAGTGGGTTTCTTGCCACATTGCATGGGTAAATGGTCATTATTGTATAGAAGGTTCTGGTATGGGGATTTTCTTATCTGATCATGGAATCCTAGTACTATCTTCCATCTCAGATCTCTGGTCTGTGAGTACAGCCTCAGCATTCTCCTTATAAAATACGCTTTGCATTGGGGGGATAACCTCATTTGCTCCGACCTGCGCAATGTGGGCTGGTCCAAGAGAGAAGAAATCATCGAGAGCATGCAGGTTTATGTAAGTGAGTCTCTTCTTCTGAATCTTCTACATAAATAAACATGCATTTAACCCTTGTAGTGGAGTGGTGGACCAAACAGTAATCCTTATTTACCAACTTGGAAAAAACATTTTCTCTTGTAATTAAAGTATTACACATTTCAAAACCTACAAATATTTGAATTGAAATGAGTTAAGTTCATCTGATGAATAGCAGGGATGGCAGGTTTGTCTTGGAAAAATTCTACTGTAGAATCAAGAAGCACGTGATCAATTTGATCAGCTGATTGATTTGATCTACCCTTAAGGTGGGTTTACACATGTAGATTTTTTTGTTGATTGAACAAAAATTTAAGAATGGGCAATTTGTTCAATGGATAAATTTAGTTTGACCTTGAATAAAAACGTTTGGAAGGTCATCGAAGATGTTGGTAAATTTTTATCTGTCGTTGTGAACAAACAAAAAATCTAATGTTACATTCAATAAATGAACAAACAATGTTCGACAACGACATCCAACAAAAAATCGATTTGGCAGTTTATCGAAGAAATAAATCTGCACGTGTAAGCCCACTTTAAATTACTGCTTCATGTGTATGATTAAACATGATAAACCAACCATAAAAAATACTTTTTGCTATTTAAAATGTTAATTTGCTTCTCCATGACTTTTCTTAGTAGATCTTTTCTAGGCACTTACTATCAATAATGACTAGTATAATATGTTTTGCACATCCATTGTCACATTAAGGCAGATTAACTGTAACCTACATGAATCAGAACATTCACTGACAGTCTTACTGACTTTTACTGTCTGGTCCTTCTATTAAAATAATGTACCTACAGTATAAATGTAAAATTCACATAGTCATTGTTCTCATTCTTTACCTCCTTTTAGATTATGGTTTAGACACTTTCCGAAAAGCCATATCTGGTGATGATTATGATAAATACCAAGAAACTTCAGTTCGAGCTTACATACCACTAGATGCTCAGTCTGCTCCCAGCCAGGGTAAATCCGCAGAAGCTGACATTAACAGGTATTGAAAAAAAACTTTTAAGAATTGAAGATTTCAGCAACTTCTTTCCATTCTTTGTCAAGGAAGCTAGCTTTTATCATTGTGTGGTGATAGACCAGAAAACAATAGGCTTCAAAAACAATGATTGATCTACCGTTCTATAGTTGAGAGTATGTGGGTGCACCCAGTTACTACTTATTAGTTCTACTGAGTACATATAATTAAAGCGGACCTTTCACCAGAGGTTCATGTTTTCATGAGTGGCTCTAGAACTGCTGATAATAGGGAGGATGGCATAAAAGATAAAAAAAAACTATGAGTAATTGAAGAAGATCCCTTGCAAGCCCCTCCTCGCTCCCTGGCTCTTATGATGTGCACCATGGTGGACCAGGAAGGAGCCAGCATCTCTGAGTTCAAAATCTACCTTTCTATAGTTGTAAGTTCTACCGAGTACATATAGTTAAAGCGGACCAACCACCAGAAATTCTTGTTTTCATGAATGGCACTAGAACTGCTGAGGAAGGATGAAAAAAACCTATTAGTATTTTAAAAAGATCCCACTATAGAAAACCACTGTAAATGCCCCCAGTGGCCACTCACCATATTGCACCCTGAGCTTATCCCCAGAAGCCTGGTAAAATAAAGCTGGAATCTTTTATATGATACCAGGGAGCAGCAGGTAATAATAATCTTTTAGGATTGTGGAGCACTTTACCACCATCGTACCAGATTAGAGGTAAGTCAAACTTTAATTTTACATTTATATATATTTTAAATATTGAATATACAGGATTCACAAATTTTCATGAAATAAAGTGCCTGGGGTATGTAATGTGATAATCATATTCTGCAGTAGTTAATGAAACATTAAGGTACCCATACACGTTGCGATTTCTCGTAGACCGATTCGATATTCGATTTCGATTCCCGATTTTTGCTTTACTGCTATTTTTAAAAGTCGGTCGAATGCACGATTTTTCACCCGATTTTTCACCCGAATTTTCACCCGATTTTTCACCCGATTAGTCACAGGCCACAAAATTACGGGCATCATCATTCGGGACCCGACCGACTTTTCGGCCGATTTTCTAAAAACAGCATAGATCGGACTACATTTGCATGTTACGAATCCCGAATGATCGACCTACCCGACCGACCGGATCGGTCGGAAGGGCTAAAATCGCACGAAAAATCGCAACGTGTATGGGTACCTTAATACCTTAACTTTTTTAATGCTGTACAAATGTTTCATCCTTGACTGAGGTAGTGTAATATTTTGGGTAATAAAAAGACAACTATTAAAGAACAATTAATATTTACAGTGTTAATTTTTTTAGAGTCCCTTGTTAAATCCATATTAGTTTATAACGAAATTACACAGTATACAGTTTATGTTTAAATAATTCATAAATAAATTCTGCTTTTTAGCTATGCTGTTATTTTACTGGAAATTGCAATCAGAAATGACCCTGCATCGGTAAGAAATTTAATATTTTATCTTTAATGATCAAATTTGCTTTTACTTTCTTTCATGGTTTGTCACTAACCACAAATATATTTAGGCTGCCAGAACTTACTACTGCTAAAATTTCGTAATTAAATTGTTAGCCAATCTAAAAAAAGATGGGTTACTTAAATTAAAAAAAATACATACATTACATAAATACATACAATAAATACATACAATAAATATTTATTATCCAAAAAGTTGTAAACTTGTAAAATGTAAAAAAGGTCATACGGTAACAGTACTGTAAAGTGGTTAACCTTGAGTATCTGCAAAATGTAGCATGTCTGATATTTATTACTGTACCACAAAGGTCACAATAATTTTTTTCTTAATTCCTAGTAATAGTCAACACATGCATAGTATATGACAACCAATGTGTTGTGTACAACAAATATTACTACAGTGGGGAGAGGGCCATTTGTCCTATGAACCAACATCACTTAACCAAGCTCAAAGGTGGCTTATGATAGAAAATGTGAAATGAAGAATTATTATTATTATTATCATCATCATTTATTTATTTATTTATTATATAGCGCCAGCATAATACGCAGCGCTGTACAATACATTAGAGTGGAGATACAATACACAGGAGAAGTAGAGGACCCTGCCCGGATGGGCTTACAGTCTAATAGGTTGGGGATCAGAGTATACAATAGGTGGGGGAGATGGGACTGGTGTGGTTGTGATGTTAGGAGTGAGAAGATGGGTAGGCGAGACTGAAGAGGTGGGTTTTCAGGGATTTTTTAAAAGTGCCAAAGGTAGGAGCAAGTCTAATGTGATTTTATGAGCAGGGATGTCAATAGTAGGTTACTGGAGGAGCAAGGTGCACATTTATCACCATACCCACAAATGGGTAAGGCACAATAAGACACTGAGCATGGTACATGTCATAGTAATGACTACTATGTGAAAACACATTACTGCTGTTCTAAAACAGGAGACCTGCCATACAATAGTTATTACTTTATGGTGCACCAGGCTGCAAATTCTAAATTAAGAGGGAATAAAAAGGGAAGATTTACACTTTATTGAAAACATCAAACATGACCTAAGCATATTGTATACTACAACCTTGAAAGATAAAAAAAGGAAAATACCAAAACCTTTCTGCCTGTGTTGTTTATGTTGTATGGTTACCTTTAATGAAACCAGTTGAACAGGATGAATGGGAAGGGTGCTGATGGGGAAAAAACTACTTGATGTTAAGGCCCCCATACACGGGTCGGATTCTGGCCGGATTCCGGGCCGATCGATTCCGGGTGTGTGCATGCGAAACGATCGTGCCGGAATCGTGTGCAGCCCACCTTGTCCGATCGATCACGTCCGATTGATCAGGGGCTCAGAATCGGATCCGACAGAGAACCAACATGTTGGTCTTTTTGATCCGATTCTGCACAGATCAGGGGGAGTTGCCATTTGTGAGGTGGACAATCGGACACGGAATCGTCCCGGAATCCGTTGGACAAGGTGGTATGCAGCGATCGGATACTCTTAATTGGCCGATCGATCACACCTGCGATTCCCGGCAGAATCGCCGGAATCGATCGGATAGGTGATCGAGCGGCCATGGAATCCGAACGTGTATGGCTAGCTTTAGAGATGAAAGGAAATGACCACAGTATCTGCATAAAGAGTTAAGATAACTGAGATTGGATAATGACACTCAATAGAACAAAAAAAAATACAAAGAACAATAACGCTAACACAGATATGAATGATTTTAAATTTGTCATGACATATGGTCTCCAGAAAGATTAAGAGGATTTATTGCGATGCTTAGGTAACATTCAGGATGCAAAGATAAAACCACATATACGTAATGAGTAATCATGATCACTCAGCATTCACAAAAGGAAAGGCAATCTATCACTAAGAATAGAGCATTGCACAGTGGACCACACAGAAGGCATAGTACTCTATAAATAATTAGTGATTCTAGTTTTAGGCACGGACACAATAATCCAGAAGTTACATGCTTGTGATCACTTTTGTCTGTTGGAATATATAAAATGTTATAATGGTCTTTACTTACTTTGCTTAGAAAGGAGACACAAATTCAGCAGAATACTGCTGCCTTCCATTACCAGAGTTAATTAAGGGCAAAGGAGATAATGCCTGTCCATGTCCATCAGAATATGTGGAGGTGAGTTATTCCAAAACACGTGACTTTTTATACTCATGTATAGGTTACAGTTATTGAAAGTAACATTAAACACTTAAATCAAACACTCAAGACCCTTTTTTTACATAAATTGGTGTGATGACTTTGAAAACAGTTGACACCTTTATTGCAAAGAAAATGAGTACATGAAACATATCAAATGTAAAAATGTTGCTTAATAAATTTCTTGTTATTTGTAACCTAGTAGGGGCAGGAATTATAGATCTTGTTTTTTAATATGTCTATTTTTTATTATTTATATGGGATGAAGATAGAAACTACATTTACAAATAATGCTCAGTTTAGGGTAAAATTAATTGGGACATTATATATATATATATATATATATATTTGACAGAATCCCCCTTATCGGAGAGGACTATAAAAATTTTCAATGTTTAATTTTTTTAAAATGACGTATTGACTGGTTACATAAACAGATCCCCTTTTTGGCACATGGCCTATATGAAGGGACCTACGAATGTGCATCATTCCAGACACCTTCTTTTCATGGCCTGGAAAAGCACGAAGGGGGACACGAAGCATAAGCATCGTCATCTCTGCAAGCAATACCAGGCCCTGCAGGCAACCTGGCTGGCCAGGGAAGGGGGATGATGAGTGTGAGCCTTCATAACCAGCCCCAAAGCTTTACCTGAAAGAGGAGGAGACATTATGAAAGGGGGCTTCTTCCCCACAACATGGCTGGTGTTGTAGGGGGTTGTGGGTGGGGGCTCCTTGAGTGACCTGGGTTCACTCTTTATACTGACATGGCAATCACACCAATAAATTGTCCTGAACAGCACCCAGGCCTGGGGTAGGCAAACATTTTGACATATGGGCCACAATGGGTTTTTATATTTGACAGAGGGGTCGGCCAAGAGAACATGGATGAAGTGAAGAATTCCTTAGGGCCGGCCATGTGAGTCAAGCCTTATGACATTATGACATGGGAATTGTAAAGAAAAATAGTGATAAAAAAGAAAAAATTATAAATAATTGGTTGAAATTTATTTCTATAAAAACATTTTATTTGTGAAAGTACATAATGCCTAGAGGTGTCCTTTTGTGTATTATAATTGTAATACTGCTAAATGTGTCAAAGAAACACCCAAATAGGGATCATCTTTCAAAGGCAAAATCCAAAGCCCAAAAAAAGCCATTGCAGCCCTCTGTGTGAAGCAATGCGTATTTACAGCAGGGAGTGGGGGGAATCTGTATGCAAGAATTTCAAATATCATCACTAGAAACAAAAAATTGTCGTAATGAAGAGAAATACAGATGCTTTGGGTTTCCCCTGTATATGTTTCATAATTGTGTCTGTAACAAGGCAGCAAGTACAGAAAATAGAATCAAGCAATCAAAGTTTTGTGCGCACCAATAAATCTGAATAGGAGGACAGCCCAGCAGGACAGCTTGAGCAGTACATTGCTTTATTGCCTACAAGCGAGAAAACTAACCATTGCTTACACTGAATCCAAAGGGCAAGCTCACTGTATCTTTGTTCTGTATGTATTTGCTAGATTATACCAATATCATCAGGTATCTGTAAAAGAAAAACACCAGAGCCTCTTTCATAGCAATAATGTAACATTTAAAATGAGAAATCACAGAGCTTGATAAAGCAAACAAAACACTACTGTTATCCACTGGGAAGCACTTGTGCTGTGTCTAATACCTAGATCACTTTATGCCAGTGTATTAAGTTAATCCAAGGTGACCTGTCTCAGCGATATCACAGCAAAGGCTTTTCACTACACATGGAGACTGCAATGTATCTGTGTGCTACTGCAACTGATCCAAATCTGACATGAAAAAGACCCTGGATTTCCTCTTTCTCTAATTTCTCCTGCAGCTGATCAGGAGGTGCAGAAGCCAAAACCTCGCACAAAGGCCTACATTTGAGCAAGTAAAGAAACTGCTCTACAAGATGAATCCAAACAAAGTAAGCCCCGTGGATATGATGATGACACTGGTAAGTATGCTTTCCATTACTATATTCATGCTTAGTATTATATGGCTTCAGTGCTGAAATAAACAGGCTTTCTTGTAGATTTAAAGCAGAATCTACCTTGCAAACCTCCTTCTACAACAAAAAAAAAAAATCCACACTTAAAGGTCTACATGTGCTTTCTTTACAGGTTGCAAACTGACTTATTCCTACTGTGTTTCCTATACTTTCTACATCATCTGTGCTCCTTCTTAAGCCAACATTATATTTGGCTCTTTGCTTTTCTTGTAATTTTGCGCATGGCTGCAATCCTGGAATACTGCGTATGCATTAACAAAGTTAGTCAAGAATTAGGGTGAAAGGAAAGAATTTAGGGTAAAAGGAAACATGTGCCTATGCATGTGTAATTATGTTATCGCAAGCAAGGCCTTCTAAAAATCATGACACCTTGACTGTTGTGTGACTGTTGTATGACTTGTGTGTATACTAGTGATGAAATAACAGAGGTATCTCTAGAAGGGTGAAATCTTAATGTGTATATATAGTGCACTTGCAAATAATGAAAATATAAAGTGTTGAGTTTATTTGTACTTTCATAATATTTGTCTTTATCATAGTCTGTCTTTATCAGGAAACTGTTAAGGGAGTTGATGTTTTCTTAAGGGACATTGCTAGAATTGTGAAAAACTGCTTTGGGCCCTCTTAAGAAAGAAATGATGTGTGAGCATGGTGGCAGGGGTATTGCTAAATAACATACATACAGTGAAAGGGGCTCACAATAACTAAACTATTACTAAAATTTTAAACTTCTTTGCAATCATCTACAGATTAGTGTTGAGCTCGAATATTCGAATTTCAAATATATTCGGCGAATATCAGCTATTCGAGAATTCGCGAATTTCGCGAATATGGCGGCAGATATTCACAATTTAAAATATTCGCATTGGAATGCTTATGGGCATGCGAAAATAAATAGCATTCATTTTAAAGGTAATTACGAGGCGATTATAATTGCGAATATAGAATTGAATGTTAGTAGAATTATTCGCGAAATATTGCGAATTCGAATATTGCCTATGCCGCTCATCACTATTACAGATTTGTAATGTAATAAAAACTAAAAAGATGGTATTATATGTTGCCCCAAATGTACAGCATTTGAGCTAACTATGCATCTGTAGGCCTGTAACGAGGGAGGCCGGTGCTGGATCTGTAAGTGCACCAGCGGCCCTGGGTTCTTTTTAGGAAAGTCCTATGCCCAGCGTTGCCTCCCACCAATTACACAGAAACTAGGTCAGACAGCTGATAGGGGATATTTACAAGTCTTTACTGGGGAAGATATATACAGTTCATCACCAAACCCAAGCCTGGGAATGGGGCACACTCTTGAGGATCTACTGTTACAAACACTTCCTATCAGCTGCAGGGTGACTGATGGCCTTCAAATTCCAGTGGGAGAGGGTCAGGATCACAGTCCAGTGTCAGGGAAAGTAGGGAGTGGTCCAGTGCGGGTAGAAAAGGGAGGAATCCTGCGTTTGCCTAACTCAGCACCTACCGGTGTAGAATGTCCATCCGCTCGGCGCGACTGAGGGAAGGCAGGCCTGGTCCAGAGGCACGACCTTTTCAAGGGCCACGGATGTGGGTCCTTGGATCTGGGGCACTAGCAGAGGGACAGCTGTCGGGAGAACCCAGGAAAGATGGGAGCCCAATGCTCCAGAGGGTGAGACACGCTGG
>CM070032.1:113059175-113082754 GCA_036250615.1 Ptychadena robeensis | reverse complement strand
CCCCCCCCCCCCCCCCATACGTGCAGTTATCCCTGTGCATTCTCCAAACGGCTATTTGACATCACACTGAAGCCAGTAGCTCAGTCCAAACTAATCTAAAGTAATGTGACCGGCCAGAGAAAAACGGACATGGCCATTCTGGATTTGGACCACATGGATCGGTCCCTTCAGTTGGACAGCTGGCAGCAAAATCACCCATGATATGTGATTATGGGTAGCCTCACGTAACTTGTTGAGGCCTTAGGATTTAACAGGAAGAAAAGGTTTTATTTTTTTATGCCTTAAGTGAGGCAATCCAGTATCCCTGCTTTGCAGATACCTTGACTATATTCTGCAACTTGGTACAATTAATGACAGCATCAGTCTCCTGCTGGATGTATAGAAAATTGTATGTTCAACTTGTAATGTATTGTCCCTAACATGAAACAGGCACTTAACTGCTAAAAAAAAACATGGGGACATTAAACACGTTCTTCTCAGAGCTCAGGTTTATGCCTTTCTATAATATTGGCTAGATTTTGTCCGTTACTCTTAGTAAAGTGCATAAGGAATCTTTCTTTTTAGACTAGTTCTATAAAAATACAGTATGTATTGCAATATACTTTTACTTACAGCTACTAAGTAAAAGTTACAGCTACAGTTACTAACTAGCCTATAAAACTGAGCTGATCTTTAATTCAAACAGTTTAAAGCACAATATTTTAACAGCAAAATGTAATGGCTAATTTGGGCTTTGCGTTTTCTCCCAAGCAATATATTTTCAGCGGCAATTTGAAAGACGTACTGTACAATATTTACAGAGGATGTTACAGCACAGATGGTGTTGATTGTTTTGTGGCATTTATGTACCAGAAATAATGTTGTATTCATGACACTGATGAAATGTGGGAAAACAGATGGCAGAGGATTTCATTAGCTAGCTTGACTTTAAGGCCCCAAAACTTCAACTATTACATCTCTGTGTCATAAATACTCTGGTTATAGTTTACATGTTCATTAATGTAATGAAATACTTGTGTTCATTCACCATTACTAAGCACACTGCGGTACACTGTAGCTAATTGGCCACTGATCATTCTCTATTATATCACTGGGCTTTAACATTGTACGGTCTACCTTTTACCAATGACTGCTCTATGCACCCTGTTTGTAGCTTATTTTTTGCTCACACATTTCTGCTCCTTTTCTTCCCAATCCTTGCGCTCACCTGGGGAGATACTATAGGAAACTCACCCCCACCCCCTCTCTCTCCCCACGAGTGGAGATGTTTGCCAGGGGAAGTGGATAGGGGGTTATATAGACCTCACGAGCATCCCATCCCCCGCGTGAGTGAGGGGAGATGAGACTCAGAGATCCAGAGTCTCACCTCACAAGCAACTCCACGTCCCTTCCTCACCTCACCCCCATGGGGGGGGGGGGGGCGCATGAGACGAGACTCTGCTGTTATAGACTCTGGGGATGGTGGGCGGCTGTCAGAGGGGGTGCCCATATGGCACAGAATAGGAGATCCCATGACTAGGGTATAAAAGACAACTGACACTTTTTGTCTGAAGTGTTCACCAACCTTCACTCTCAAAAACCTAAGTGGAATAATTGAGACTCGCACCAACTGGAGTTTAAATGGCCTGACAGCCTTTTTTCCCAACATAAATAACAAAATATCTTTAATGATAACAGCAATCATAAAAACAGAACATTATAAATTAAAATAAAGGTGCATTAACACAGTAATCAAACACCCTGTATCTGCATTACTCAATACCTAGGCCTCCAGCAACACAAACCTATAGATTATTACAATAAAATTCATACACCATCTTACTTAACTAGTTCCCTGACACTCCAGGGTGGGATTCCATACTTATGGTGGTCTCTTTCAATTTCCTTTTTTAGGATTAGACCACTTTAAGGGCCTTGCAACCCTGCAGCTACCGTGACAAGTTCTGAAACATAAAAACAAATGAATTAATCAAGGGTATATAAAAAGAAGAAAAGTGGGTGAGGGAGCGGAGTTCACCCAACACAAAATATCCTTCTGACTACAGGGGTGTGAATTTCTAGCAACTGACCCAACTTATCTGGTACATGATAACATAATTTAGGATTTTACAATTTAGTAGCCCTTAGTATGCCAGCTCCTTCTTAGCCCAATCATGTTGTCCTACAACTAGGACCCTGTTCTTTTGGCTCAGTCCTGTCTTGAGCACTTGTTGGCATCAGGTGTAACAGTTGAGTAAATCTACTAGCTACTTTGCAAATGTGGGAAGAAAAAGATGCCAATCATCTGAGAAAAATCTGCCTGGACTCAGGAATACTGTCTGTCTGCCACTGGAAAAATCTGTCTACACCTGGGAAAACTTGACTGCATTTAGGGAAACGTCTTCACAAAGTTTTGGTGTGCAAGTCCATTTGCCCATTTGTATCTCTTTCTAGAATTTCGATTAACAAAGGTATTGGTATAAACCTGCCTTATCACTTTTATTTATGTTTTATTCATTCTATTGCCATACCTAGCCATGCATTCTCCATTTACAAACATTTGTGTAAAAATGGGTCCTGCTGAACAGCTCAGTAGATGTAAGCTCAGCTCAGTAAGGAATGGTACTGCCATATGAGAAACATTTGCATAAGTAATTTTGTGAAGTTTCCTCCCTTCTAGTTATTCTAGTTGTAATCATAAAGTGGCAGACCATGCCATGTCAGGGGTCACCAAGTCCCTTGAGGTGGGAATAGATTTACCGTCTATTTCTTATCCGATTCTCTGCACTAGGAGCGGGCGTGATGATGTCATCACGCCCACCCGCTAGTGCCGAGAATCGGACGGCACTCTTCATTAACAGCTCATTACAGCCGTCCCCAGCCGAACTAAAGGTACTCATAGACTAGTCGATTCCTGAGCAATCGATGGACGGTCCGATCGATTCCGGCAAAGTCACAGGCATTGATCGACCATACAAGTCTGTGCCTACCACCTTAGGCCACCGATTCCTGGACGATTCTTTTACCAGTCGATCGATTCACAAATGTCACAAATCTGTGCAGATCTCCTGATGATCAATCTTGGGCCTCCACCAACGTCCCTTGATGTGTGCCCGATCGACCAGAAAAAACCGACAGGTTGGTTCCCTGGCCGATCCGATTTGGGGGCGATATCGATTGTTTGGGGTCTATCTGTTAAGGTGGGCTGCATTCGATTTCTCGTCGATCGATCGGTGTGCACGCGCCTGGTGATCGATCGGCCAGGAATCGAGTGTGAAATCGACCTGTGTATGGCTACCTTTATGGGATCGGGTTAAAATTTACCGTCCTGTCAGATAACTGTGCGATCCGACAGGATGGCTGATTTTAGCCCAATCCTTGTTAGTTGCTGCATCCAATTTCTGCAGGGATGCGGGAGCGCGCACGGCATTGGGTCGGCGGTCGGAGCATGCAGGAATTGGAACGTCTATGCCCAGCTTTAATCAGTTAGTGCCTCTATAACTGCCAAGTGCCAAATCTCTGCCATTGTCCTCACACATAAATTCTGCACTGAGTGCTTTCAGAAATGGGTTTTCATGGTCAAGCTGTATGCAAGCTTAACATCACTTGACAAATCACACTTCTCCATCTGCCAGCCTGATGGATTGCTCTGGTTTTGGTAAAGGCCAAGAGAATGTTACTTCAGCAATAAAAAAAATTCAGTTTTGTTTGTAAAGCATCTGGCTACTTTCTCTTAGCAGAGACAGTCTACCAGGCTATCATATAAAATGGTCAGTACATCACTGTAAGAATTAAAAAGAAAACTATTTGTTGTGCCAATATTTTTGGAAAAGCAAGAATGATGGAACATGGTCTTGTTATTGATGTCAAGTATTAAGACATGTTGGTAAATTTTAGTTGTCAGTATCTGAGGGGTTTGCTACATATTTCAATGGACTTGCATTTGATGGTACATCACACCATGCGCTGGTACTGTTTTACCAGTAGACTGACCATCGATCTTTCAATCACAAATCGATCTGGCAAAGTTAATGTGTGTATGGCTACTATACAACTGTCTTCTCTTTAAGCCATTATCTACCATTGATCTGCAGCATTTATTGTACTTGTGCTGCATATGCAACCGTTGTTGCATATGCAGCACAAACTACCCACCCACCTGCGTTTGAGATAAGTATATATAGATTTTCCATCTTCATTGACCTCTGCTCAGCATGTATATAGATACATCAGTGAGCAAATATTATAGTTTTGACACAGTGTTATATATGCATCACTTCATCCTTTTGTAGATTCCCCTCATATGAATGTATTCATTCACAATTGGGCTTTGGAAAGTTTCATAATATTTATTGGTAATTTTACACATAGCCTTAATTAAGGATGTTGGTATGGACTACATATATATGGACTTGCAAACTTGCAGTGGAATGGCTGCTTTCATGGAGAAACAAAGTAGTAATTAATGATATCACTGAAACACCTGCTTATGTTCTATAATCCACATATATGCTATAGAAGACAATACAAATGTATCAGCATTGTGCAGTATGAAGGCTGATCTGATCAGCAGTTGTGTTTCATTGTTCTTACTGCTCTAAACTGATCAGTGTGTTGCTCCACTTGACATATTGCTTGTTGACCTATTAAATAGGGCCACTGAAGTTTAAATCAGCTAGTGGCGATAGCAAAGAGCTACTGACCTATATGTTAGATAACATGTTCCAATACGTAGATATTTGAATGGCTGACTATCACATTCCTCCTAATCATGATTATTTTTATTTTATCTTTAACAGTGCAGAAGAGTTATGCATTTAGCTAAAATTCTATTCTAGTCACAAGCTACCTGAGCTAATGTATTTCTTTTAATGCACTTTATATCTGCAATCAAACTTACTGTGCAATTTAGGATAAGTCTAATTCTCTTCCTCAGTTTGTGTTATGTTCAAGGTGTATAAGATCGATACTCAGGTTCTGGACCTTTCTGTTTACTGGAACTGCTTTAATAAGCTTTATGTTTCTATTTCCATTGCTAAGTGCCATTTTCTGATATTGTTTTCGTGCCATCTGATTTTATGCACATATAAATAAGGCTACTTTGAAATTGCTTCCTGTATTTCCCACTAATACCTTCTTTAAACCATATTGTTCCAGTGGTAGGTTTCTGGTAGAGGTCTATGAGCAATTTTTCAATAAGTCTTATTTGCAAATGCTAAAGTGTGTATATATTTTATATATATATATATATATATATATATATATATATATATATATATACTTATACTTTTGATTGTCAGTGTGTGTGTGTATATATATATATATATATATATATATATATACACACACACACAGTGGCTTGCAAAAGCCAGGGCAACAATGGAATGGTTTAGAACAAAACATATCCATGTGTTAGAATGGCCAAGTCCAGATCTAAATCCAATCGAGAATCTGTGTCAAGATCTGAAAAATGCTGTTCACAAACTCAGTCCATCTAATCTGACTGAGCTGGAGCTGTTTTGCAAAGAAGAATGTGTAAGGATTTCAGTCTCTAGATGTGCAAAGCTGCTAGAGAATACTTTTGCAAGCCACTGTATATATATATAGTATAACTACACTATATACACAAAGGTTTTTAAACACTTTTCCATAGTTTCCATAATATTTCCCAATATTTTTTTGAATTTCAGATTAGCCCAAGTCTAATTAATGTCTTAATATTGTACAAAGTCAAGTGGAAAATGTAAGGTTAACCAAAGCACTTTGTCTTTAAGAAATAGTTTCACACCTTAAAGTTCAAATCTGTTCTGCAGCAATGGGGCTTGATGAAGTTTTGAAAGTTGGTGCCGCCAAGTTGTGTTTGAACACACAGTGATACCAGACTCTCCTGGGCATTATTTGAGTATGGTGCTGAAACTTTTTTTTAATAAAAAATAGTGAAGAAAAAGGCAAATAATAATGGAACCATTATAACACTTAAAAGTGTAGGTATTTCCTCCAAAAAATACAAAGATGTCAGTGAGTACTTTCCATCTCTATCAAAAGGCAGGACAGGAAGAGGTCTGGCAGACCCAAAGTCACAACAGCATTGAAGAGGAGCTCACTTATGCACGTGACTTTTCTAGTATTGTTCTTGAAGTGGGGGCCCTTGGGGGTGCTGGTGAACCCACTGACATCCACTAATTTTGACTGCTAAATTCTTCACCTCCTGGGTTGCGCAGGCATTTTTACAATCTAACCAGAAGATTACAGTACAGGGCTCACTGGACCTGTATAGCCTTATATAAGGTGGCATGCATGATCTGCCTGGGGAGAAGACTTGAACCTATAGGTCACTGTCTATCCTGTGGTACTCCATCTTGTGAGGTCTGTCCAAGAAGACACTTTCTGGCTGGACTTCTTAGTAACACGCCACAGTGTTCTACTATACTAGCTGCTCCCCAGCTCTTTTTTATGCCCTGGTGCCTCTTTCAGTGATTCCCACTATGTGGCACAGCTAGTCCCTGCAATGAAAATTCTTGTCAGTTTCTGTTAATTGGTAAGAGTTCAACACACAATGGTGAGCATAAACATGAGCTTCTTTACTTGGCAAGGAAAAAAGTATATGGCCCCTTAAAGCAGGTGCTAGGGTACATTGCTTTGGAAGATGGTTGCAAACAGGGTTTATTGTCCCAGAGTGGATGGGTAATGGCTATTCAGAAGGATTCTCGTCTACACCAGGGTTGTATCATAGGGATAGTCCCTCTAGCTCTACCCCTAGCTCAATGGGGGAGGAGAGTTAGTTACTCACATGTTATAGATGGTCTTTGCAGTCCCCCATGCCTGTGGATAGATCTGTATCCCATGAGGGCTTCCTTTCTGGTATGCACTTAGATGGTCAGGGGTCATCCTACATCAACATAATGACTAAAAACATAAGTCGAAGCTATACCAAAACTAGCCACAGTCTGCAATATCGCTACCGCCTCTGTTAGGGGCAAAAACCACAGCGTAGCATGGCTAGTGTAAATGACTACATATGCATACTGTTTATATTCAGCCAGTGTTTTACAATTTTATCATACTATAAAGCTGGAATATATTATTATTTCTATCATTTATTAATATAGCGCCAACATATTACACAGCGCTGTACAATGCATTAGAGTGGAGATACAACACAATATAGTACACAGGAACAGTTAATGACACAGGAGGAGTAGAGGACCCTGCCCGGATTAGGGGTGAGAAGATGGGTAGGAGAGACTGAAGACGTGGGTTTTCAGGGCTTTTTAAAAAAAAGAGCTGAATGTAGGAGCAAGTCTTATGGTGCAAGGGAGAGAGTTTCAAAGGTTTTATGAGTGGGGATTTCATTAGTAGGTCACTGGAGGAGCAAAGGGGGCAGTTAGGGGTGTATTTATGTACCAGGTTGGAGATGACAGGAGGTGTGGAGTGATTTATAAGCACAGAACTTTTAATTTAATTCTCTGGACAAATAGAAGCCAGTGTAGCGATTTGCAGAGAGGAGCAGCAGATGAGGAGCAGTTAGAGGAGTAATTGAGTCTAGCAGCACCATTCATGATGAACTGGAGAGGTGACAGTTTAGTTAGAGGGAGACCAGAGAGGATGATGTTGCAGTAGTCAAAGCGAGAGATGATGAGAGCATGTACCAGGACTTTGGTGGTCTCTGGGGACAGGAAGGGACGGATCTTGGAGATGTTGCGTAGATAGAAGTGGCAGGATCTAGCAATGTTTTGTATGTGGTGAGTAAAGGAGAGCGCAGAGTCAAAGATAACACCAATGTAGCGAGTGATCAAATGAAATATATTAGTAAACAAATAACAAAACCTACTGTATAGTGCTAGGTTGCCTAAATCATTGCTGCAAATAACTAGTACAATGTTCTTGTACAGGGAGTGCAGAATTATTAGGCAAGTGGTATTTTTGAGGAATAATTTTATTAAACAACCATGTTCTCAATGAGCCCAAAAAACTTCATTAATATCAAAGCTGTAATGTTTTTGGAAGAGATTTTTTAGTTTGTTTTTTAGTTTTTAGCTATTTTAGGGGATATCATGGGTGTGCAACGGTGACTATTACTGTGCATAATTAATTAGGCAACTTAACAAAAAACTAATTTATATACCCAGTTCAATTATTTTATTTTTTACCAGTGAAACCAAATATAACATCTCAACATTCCACAAATATACCATTTTTCTTGACATTCAAAAAACAAACAAAAAAAAATCATGCACCAATATAGCCACACTTTCTTTAGACAAGGACACGCAAAGCCTCCATCCATGGAATTATGTCATGATGGTGATCTGTTCACCATCAAACATTGCGGTGCAGACAGCAACGCACAGGCACTCCCAGACACTGTTCAGACGAGGTGTACTTTTTTCCCTACCTTGTAAATCACAAAACTTTGAGATGGACCACAGGTTCTCAATGGGGTGCAGATCAGGTAACAAGGAGGAGCCAATTCATTAAGTTTTATCTACTTTTATACCACTTTCTTGCCAGCCACGCTGTTGAGTAAGCTTGACGGTGTGGATATGAGCATTTTTACTTCATGAAAATCATTTTTTTCTTGAAGGGATCAGAACTTCCTTTCCTGTAACCAAGTGCTTGAGAAGGTGTCACTTCCAGGAAACTGGCAAGTAGGAACTGGGAGTTGACTTGACTCAATCCTCAAGACCTGAAAAGGCCTCACAAGCTCAACTTTGAATGATACCAGCCAAAACCAGATCCTCCACCTCCACCTTGCGGGCATACTGAGTCGGACTTGAGCTCATCTGCCTTTACAACAAGCCAGCCACGTGCCCATCCATACGGCCCATCAAACTCACTACTCATTTTCATCAGTCCATAAAACCCTTAGAAAAATCAAGTTCTTGAAGATATTTCTTGACCCAGTTCTTGACGTTTCAGCTTTGTGTGTCCCTCGTTCAGTTGTGGTTGTCTTTCAGCTTTCTGTACTCTGATATAGCACACCTGTGCTTTGGGACACTCCAGTATGTTGCAGCGTCTGAAAACTAATGGCCAAACTGGTGGCAATTGGCATCATTGTCAGCTGCACGACTTGACTTTTCTCAGTTCATTGGGCAGTTTTATTTGCGACACTTTATCTGTATCCACACGCTTCTTAGCGACCCGTTTTTGACTATTTTGGAATGAAACGCTTGATTGTTCGATGATCAACGCTCAAGAGCTTCCAATTTTTAAGAGTGCTGCAATACCTCTGCAAGATACTCAACTATTTGTTGTACTTTTCTAACGCCTGTAAGTCACTTCTTTTTGACCCATTTGGCCAAAGAAAATGAAGTTGCCTAATAATTAGACCACACTAATATAGAGTGTGTGATGTCATTAGAACCACACCACCACTTCTCAATTACAGAAAGATCAACATCACATAATATCTTAATTGTGTAGTAGGCCTTTCGAGCCATACAGCTTGGGTAAACAACCTGCATAAAGAGGTATGATGTGGTCAAAATACTCATTTGCCTAATAATTCTGCACTCCCTGTATATGAACTGTTTTTGTGCACATACAATACAATGTGGTAATGAAACCCTTAACAATAAAAGTGTATATTATTGAGTGAGTGAATTACAGTCACATTGTTTATCCTTTCAAATCGTTGCAATTTAGAAACAGCTTCTGAATATTCACCAATATCTTACACTAAAACATACATTATCATTTATATTTCTTTTTTGTATAGATGGAAAAATATAGTAAACATCTGGAGCTGTTAGTTGCTGAACGTACCCAAGATCTAATGCACGAAAAGCAAAAAACAGACAGATTACTGTACAGTAAGTTTTTAAATTTCTTCTCATTACTTACTATCATTTGTATGGCTTCACAGGTGATAAATAGCAATCACGTTTTTTTTTGTATTTATTTTAAAAATGTTAAAATACAAAAAGCATAACGCAGAGATAAAAATAGATATCTGTCTGGAAAGAGGAATCCGGGGCTGTTGTAAGCTCACATAATTGTAGCTCAGCTACTGTGAAGCAATTCATTCTCAAAGATGCAATTATATATTCAAGTCAGGTCCAAGCGTTCTGTTCTATTTTAGAGATCAGAAGAATGAAAGGCTGCAAAGTTTTTACCTGGTGGGTTGAAGCAGTTGGAAGTGAGCTGCTAAAAAATCTACTGATGAATTGTAAGAATGAATTTGTTCACACTTGCAGCAACGGGAGTCAGTGAGCTTGTTATAAATTGTATTTAATACTTTCTACTACTAATGTTGAAAAGTTTGATAACGTGTGTTAAAACTTTGTCATTCCGAAAGTGACCAGTGTTTGTTTTTGTTGCATTATTCATTATCTTTATCCAACCTTCGTAAACATACAGAATATGGAGGTTGGGGTACTTGGGGTGCCTTGGCTCTGTATACAAGGTATCTGTTAACTATAGACTTACTTGGATTTTAGTACTGCTTATATGGAGATGATAGATACTAAATATTACTGCTCTTCTAGCTCATGGGGATTACTTTTTCCAATCCATATTGATCTCTGGTGTTTGCTTTATCCCCCTTTATTCTCACATTTTACTGGTTGCCAACAACAGTTTAAATTCCTGACTCTAACCAACAATGCATTATTTTGTGTCAAATCTGACCCATCAACACACCAGTATATTCACATTACCTTACAAATTGCTTTCTTGCAAGTTGCAATTTGATATACATTCACTGCATGAAGATTAAAACTATCTACATATATACAATCCAGGAAACAATAAGGGACAACTGGAGAGGTAGAAGATGGATGATCAAGGACATGGTCAAGGTCAAAATCACAGGGTGGGTTGAGGAACAGATTCAAGGTTCAGGATTCAAGAACAAAGTTTAGGTTCACAGCACAACTGGTGGTTTAGTGTTCAGGATCACAGCACAAGGTTAAGGCATACAACACAATTGAGGGTTAACCTCCCTAGCAGGTCTGTTTCAACCACTACAGGAACGGGGATTGGAAAAACCTGTACACCTGGAAAGCTGTGGTGATTCTCTTTATCCCTGAAGCATTTCTGGGGTTCTAGAACTGCCCTTTCGGCATCATTGGTGACACCGAAGGGGTGGGGGCGCGCTATAGACCTCCATTATAATACCAGCCCACATCAGCAGCGGAGGGCAGGAAATACTCTGTACTCTGCATATAGGTACTATTTTGAACTCCTATTCAGACATATGGTTAGGTTGCAATACATCTTAATATCCACACACTAATCAGAATCTCTGACCTATAATTACAAGCAACAGGCTATAGTAATTAACTCAATGATAATTAACATTGACTTACAACAGATAATTCAAAATAAAACAAAGCTGAACAGGGGGAAGTCCAAAACATGTTCAGCCCTTTGAGTATAATAATTGACAACACAGAGTACACCATACTGAAAGGTACAACCAAGACTTTAGTAATAAACATAATCGCCTTGGAATGATTTACAGATGCAGCCAAAACTTTTTTTTAGATGGTGCTAATAATTCTTTTTGGTCCTTTTTTTATGTGGTTTGCTCTCACTACTTGGTATTGTAGGGATCCTTATCTGCCTCCAATAAAATGATATAAGAGCGTTTGCCTTATTAGGCAAAAAAAAATTTGGAGAGTGGACCCACATATAATTTTAATATATCTGTTCTATACCCTTCTTTCTACCAAAGTATACTTTTTCCACCTCTATGCACATGTGGGATATTTGGTGATTATCACTGTGATGCCTATATAACTACCATCCATATGCTCTGTAATGTGATATTGGCTGTAGAATTGCATTATAAATTAAGAATGCACAAATAAGCCTTCTACAGGGACCTCTGATAAAGAATCATTCAAATATATAATGACTAAGTTACTGTAAGAAACATCCTACTAATAGCATTAAAACTACTAGAGACTAGAGCTCTTCTCAGGGGTTGAATGGTAGATTACATTACATTAATTGCAATATTTTATATTACCTGGCAAAAGATACCGTTACTTTTTAGTATAGTTTTCAACATAACAAACAATAATATCTACATAACACAACTATATTTTCCATTGAAGTTTTAGCAATATTGTATTTGATTCCATAAAGGAATAGAGCATCTTCAATTATTCAGTCTTGCAAGACAAAAAAAATATTTATCTGTTACCGTGAAGTTACCATATTTTTTAGGCTATAAGATGCTCCGGTGTATAGGACGCACTCTATACTTCAGAGCATCTGATGGCTGAAAAATATTTCTGATACACTGATAAACAGGCTGATGCACATTGCTTGGCTGTCTGTGTAAAACCTGGCAGTATTACAGCTTTCACACAGGCACAGCTAGATGGTAGAGGTCTGCTCTTCATTGCTTATATCAGCATGGCTCTGCTGATGTAAACAAAACAGTACAGATGGCTGTGAAGATTGGGCTGAGGGTGGATCTCCCATCTGACAGCTCTTTCACCTACCTGGCTAATCTTCTTGGCGGGAGAGCCATTACTTGGGGGAAGTGCATCTTCTAGAGCAACAATACAGTATTTGAGACCATGAGTGGCTTTTCCCAATCAGGAATGAAGCTTCTTGTATTTATCCAAAATTTATAAAGGTATCCAAAGACTCCACATAGCTTTGACTGATGCTGTTGTCTAATTAGGAAAGAGTAGGTTTGCAAGGTAAAGTAAGCTCAAAGAGATACAAATTTAAAGGAAGTAGGGGTTCTAGGTAGATAATGGCAATGAGGTAAGTCAACCTGCAGGCCTTTGGAAACCATGGCTACTCCAACACAGAAATGTGGGGGTATCTATTCCAGATCAAACTGGGACCCTATATAAGAGGAGAGCCACATACATTCAGGTAGCTCTACTGACCTGTGGTGCATTTTACCTATGATGCATACGTTTACAAATGTTAGGATAAGTATGTAGTAGTTTTAGTATGTATTATGTTAGCTGTTTGTATACCTTATATTTCTTTACTATGATCAGCAATATGAAGTTGACTACTTTTACTTGTTATCCACGTAATAAACATCAAACTTTCTTAAGTTTATTGAATTACTATATTTCTAGTTGTGTAAAGTGGTAAAAAGGATCAAATATAAGCTTGGTGCTGGAAGACTTTCTACTGCAAGACACTGTAATTACAGGACTGAATGGATAGCTAGCAGCTTTAAAATAGATGTCTCATTCTAATTCATGTGTCACCAAAGATCTCCATTTGTTTTACCAAAACCATGTAATATGAAGGCTTTTCTAAACAATCAAGTCTACCTGTGTTCAATCACAGAGGACCCGGCACTACATAGTTGTTAGTAGATCTAAAGGATATCTGACGGAGAGATCTAAAGGTGCATGGCCAGCTTTTACTCATTACCTCCCATATCTGAATACAAAGGAATACATATATATCTTTTATACATATAAGAGATTTTTTCTTTGTAATTTGCATATTAGTGGTAAAGCAAAAGTGCTTTAAATCAGGGGGAAATATTTACCCTCCATATGAACATATCAAATATAGCCAGTAGAACCTTTCAAATAAAGTTATTCGATGGAGGACATGTTCAATAACTTGTAATGTTTGCACCCACTCTTTCTCAAAGGTATGCTGCCAAAACAGGTTGCTGATGATCTGAGACAAGGAAAACCTTCACAAGCTCAAAGTTATACCAGTGCAACTGTATTTTTCAGGTAGGAGAAAGTCCACAGACATTTTATTGTTTTAGTATTTACATTTTAATGTTTTTATGTAAATGAGTATCATGAATCAGGTTTTATTCTGAGGAAAAATCTAAATAATCTTTCTGGTCATTTTGGAAAGTATCCTTACTTTCCTTTTTATATAAAGTCTCCAAAGGGTTTGTCTGCTGTGTGGTCCAGCAATCATTAATTTCTAAGAACTGGAATATATACTTAATACTCTCATTTATCACCCTTTACTTTTCTATTCTTTTGGTAATATCGTCTTCCAAAACGAATTTTGAATCTATGCAATTTATTAAAAACAGATAACAAAAATACTTTGTTTTCTCAAAGCTATATAGTAAAACCCATACATGATTTATTAAAGTAATTAAAGGAATGTTATATGTAACATAAAATTGCAACCAAACAAATAGACTGTTACTTACTGTATGTAAAAAATATCCAACAAATTCTCCATGCCAGTGTACTATTACTAGATGTCTGTCTCTCATATGGACTGGAAAACCCAGAAAAAAACATTGCTGTCCATGAACATCTTCTTTCATCTATTGTGCTGTTTCAAGTAATTAATTCCCTGTGCATTTATGCATTTTAAAACTCATATGTTTACCTGGTCATTTATGTCTAAAATAAATCTTCATTCCAGTTTTGTACAGTAATTCTCTGTGATGTTTTCATTTGTAGTGATGAGCGGCATAAGCAATATTCAAATTCGCGATATTTCGCGAATAATTCTACTAATATTCGATTCTATATTTGTGAATATTCGCAATTGCGCCATTCACCATTATAATCGCCTCGTAATTACCTTTAAAATGAATGAAATGCTATTTATTTTCGCATTGCGAATATAGATTCGCAATCCATTCCCATAAGCATCCCAATGCTAATAATCGAGATTGCGAATATCCGCCGTCGTATTCGCAAAATGTGCGAATTATCGAATAGCCATTATTCGCCGAATATATTCGATATTCAAGCTCAACACTATTCATTTGCCAATTTTACCTGGGTTCAAAAGCTGCTAGTCAAGTTTTAGCATGTATAATTTTCACATTAACTTGGCTGTATTTCTATGTTATTACCCTTCTGTTGTTAACATCAACCTTTATCTCATTTTGCACTAGCAAAGCCCTTTCTTACCTACCACTAATCTATCTATGGCCAGAATAACCAGAAGAAATGTGTTTTATTAAAAATAACATTTTGAAAAATGGTGATTGGATGGATTTTACAAATCTAAAATGGAAAAGTGCCAGCTTTAAGCATATGACCTCATACAGAAGCATATATACAGCATTCAAAGCTGTATGGTTGGTGAGCAGTAATGATGAGCAGCATAGGCAATATTCTAATTTGTGATATTTCCCAAATAACTCTACTAATATTCAATTTGTATTGCAAAAATAATATTCGCATTGTGTAAATCTTTAAAATGAGTGGCACCCCCCCCCCCTTACTCCTGATACTCACATTGGAAGTCACCAGAATGATCTTGTTGCAGAGCCAATGAAAGGACAGGAGAAGAGAAGGTTCAGGGCCTGCAGAAGCTACACAGCAGAACCTGGCTACCTGCAGAACGCTAGCTTCTGCAGGTAGCCAGGTTCTGCTGTGTAGCTTCTGCAGGTTAGGAACATGGTTCACATTGCTGATCTTCTCAAACTGCAGGCTGAAACTTCCTTTAGTACTTGGATCTATCCTGCACATCCTCTCTTCTTTTTCATACTTATAATAGGACACTGAGCAGAGTCCATAGTATACCATTTAAGTGATTATGCCCTAATCTATCCACGCAGAAAGCCCTTCTTGGTGTTAATAGATACTCCAGAAAAACATGAAGAAATCATAGACAGAATCACCCTTTAATCTGACCCCTCACCTTCAAATGTGATTTTCCTTCTTCCCAGAACTCTCCAAAGAATTTTAGTGGAAGTTATGATATCACAGATTTTTAAAGCTTAGATTTCTACTGGTTGCTTTATGATTCAACCAAAAGATCTTGGTGAACTGTAGAATGGCTCTTACTAAGAGGCCTTTAACATGCATGGGTGAATTGCTGTCTGTAAGTGTGGGCATTCCTAGAAATACTGCATATACATGCAAAGCACTGTATTCCATGACTGGAAAAAAAAAAGATACAATTAAATAAAGTGGAAGGCCAGGAACAGTAAGGTGGTCGTGAAAAGGCTAGATGATGATGAACATACTCCAGCCATAAAAAAAGTCTTTCTTTGAAATTAGATTAAGCCTTTTCAGGACAGGAGAGGAATATGTAGTACATCCTAGTAATAATATTCCACATTTTACGGATAAATAAAAAACTGTGGGATTCCTTAATGAAAATGTCATGTGTGCTTACAGTTTCTAGTGTATTTATTTTCCTCCATAGTGATATTGTGGGGTTCACCCATTTGTCCAGCACAAGTACGCCGTACCAGGTGGTAGATTTCCTCAACAAACTGTACACAACCTTTGATGACATCATTGACAATTATGACGTCTATAAAGTAGAGACGATTGGTGATGCCTGTAAGTAGTCGTAATTATTACTTTTTTATGCTGCTTTTTTACAATTATTTTCTGTGAATTTTAAGTTACACTGTTGCTTTTTACTAACTAGTATAAATTTAGTTATGCCTAATGCTGGCCATACACCTTAAGATCTCTCTGTCAAAGTGCCAGGTCCTCTGTGATTGAACACAGGTAGACTTGATGGTTTAGAAAGTCCATCATATTACATGGTTTTGGTAAAACAAAAGGAGATCTAAAGGAAATCTTACAGAGGAATTTAATGCTGGAAACACACGCATAGATATGGGCCAGATGGATGGCCATTTTTGGTGCCGTTTTTGGTGCCGTGTGTGCTCACAGCCATCTATCTGGCCCATATCTAATGCAGCCATCCCTGTTTTGAGCAGGACCAATTAATCCCGTTTGAAAACAGGGATATCGGACATGACCGTACATCACAGTTGATGTCCATTGCTTTGGATGGGGACTCTGTGGTCTCCATGCAAACATTGTCAGAGCTGGAGACACAGCAGTACTGCGCCTCCAGCTCCTTCGATGTCAAACGGCTCCTATATCAAGCCCTGTGTTCCCGGCTTAAAGGTGTGTGGGGACCTATATATTTATAGGCTTTCGGGGTGCAATTATTTTTCTTTTACTTACTATTATAAAATAATGTTTATCTGTGCAACAGATGGGATGTGAGAAAGAAGTGTTTTGTCTACTGTATAATACACTAATCTAAAACAAAATATGAATCATTTGAAATTCGATTGGCTGTTCAACATCATATTTATAAGGTCTGCTAAAATAATACAATATAATATAAAAAAGACAGAAATGTTACTATTTATTAGATCACCCTGTCATCTAAAATCACATTAATTTGCAGCTCTCTTCTTAAACTAATATACTGATATAAAGTTCTGTTTACTGTATACTGCTATTTATCACAAACAATGTCATCCATGTTTTTTGTCATAAACAGTTCATTTTTTTTTAAGATATGGTTGTTTCTGGAGTGCCTAAAGAGAATGGTATTTACCATGCCAGTGAAATTGCAAGCATGGCTCTAGATCTGGTTGCTGTATGTAAGACTTTTCGAATTCCTCATAAGCCAAATACTCAGCTCCGGATCCGTGCTGGAATTCATTCTGGTAAGTTGTGACACCAAATTTTACTATTGTACTGCATGGATGTTTTCTATTATAATGCTAGTGTGGGACTTATGGACAATACTGTTGAGAGTAGCTAATTCCTAGCAGTAAATAGATGCATTAAAATTTTTGACAAGGCATTATCATGGAGAGGACCCAGTGGTCTGTCAGTCTGTTTAGCTTGTCTGCGCACGACCTTTGTGTGTTCCCTTTCTAGTGTGGTCTTACCTGAAACCCATATTCACTGGTGATAGATGACTTGATTGACACCACACAGAAAATATTACACTCACTGGGGAGCTGGCTTGTTCCGTTCTAACCCCACCTTACCCACCAGAGACATGTATCCTTAAAACAATTACTGTGCAGCATATACAGAATGAGACATTGTAGAATATGAAATCTATATGATAAATAGAATTAGAAATGTCAAATGGAAAAAAAAGTTTCACAATTGGGAATGCACACCATTTACACCATTTACACATTCCTGCTCCTTATTTATAGGTGAAAATAAAATTCGAGTTTTGGTTTTTAGAAGTAAATTAAACATTATAACTTTTAGTCACTAAGCTCTTCAACTCATCATTGTGTCCTCTCCACCTACTCTTAATAAAAAAAAAAAACTCTGAACTGTTGTGAAGGGAAATTCTAACAGTCATTGCCGTTATTGCTGCGGCTCACAATCAGGAAAAGATCTGGGACACGTAGCCTATTATTTAGTAAATTACCTAGTGTTTTTTATCCTGACAGGAGTCCTCGATTAAGGGATAAGTTTTGGCAGTCACAAAGCACAAAGATAAATCTATCCTTTTGCTCTATTTTCTTTTTTTTTTTTCTTCACAAAACAATGGGTTATCTACAATGTAATGAATATCATTTCAGGACCTGTAGTTGCTGGAGTTGTCGGGACAAAAATGCCACGGTACTGCTTGTTTGGAGACACGGTTAATACGGCTTCCAGGATGGAGTCGACAAGTGAAGGTAAATTTGGCTATATGCCTTACAAGATTTGTTGCATTGAGCATTAAAAATTAATTATTGTTTCCCATTTAACAAACCTAATGTTTTCTCTTATATATCCTATAAGAAATATACCCTGTATAAAGTCTGTCTAAAGGTACAGAGTAATATGTAACCCTTCCAGGGTCTCGTCTTGTCCTGTTTTGCTAGACCCCCATAAGTAATGGTAATGTAGGGCATAAAGAGTGCAATCAAAAAAAGTTAGAACTGGCAAATTATTTAATATTTTTAGAACAGTGAGGTATGTTGAAACAATGATCTATCCTTTATCCAATGATATATTTCTTGGAATTATTGCTTACCCCTGGCTTCCAGGGTTGGCTGTTGTTACATATCTTAATTGCTGGAGCCATGGACAACACAGTAAAGATAGGCATACACGGTTTGATTTTAGCATGATCTTCGATTTTAGATCTTTGTCTTTTCATCAAACACCGATCATAATCCAATCCAACGTAGTACCACATGGAAGGTTCGATCGTAAAACGATCGTGATACGACTAAAATCTACAATTTTAGTTTTTATCAAAAAAGACAGGAAAGTCATATATAAATGTGTTCATCGAATACAATCGACCCGACCAACAAACAATCAAACAACGATTTTTGTTTGATTGTTGTACAATCGATGAAGATTTTCCAACATGTTTGATCACTTTTTGATCGATGTTTTGATCGTTATAGTTATATACAATTTTTCTTGTTCGAACCATGTGTGCAGTATACGATTTAAGTTCGATCGATGTAAACTTTGATCATTTTGAGTCGATCGAATGCTCAAATTGAACCGCGTATGCCTAGCTTAAGCAGGATAATTAAAAGGCCATGGCACTAGGAGTCACAAAGATTTTTTAATAACTTGATTATTTATAAATTTTAAACACACAAAATATAAATAATAACTTTTAATTAAAGATATTTTGAGACAAAAAGCTAAAGACCTTACGTTTATAGACAATAAGGATCATGTCTTAGAAACAAAAAGAAATAAACGTGTTTAAAAGAAAGGCTGCTGGCTGAGCCTGATCTAATTTTAGACAAAAGTGTAGCACAGAGATCATTAAAGCTCAAGTTGAAGGTACAGTCTAGCATAGATCATGTGGGAATTCAATGTACAAGTAGATAAACTCAGTAGGTCTGAACAAAGTGAATACATGCTTAAACCAAAAAAATATGTGCAATGGAACACAACAAAGAAAAGCCAAACATTTAGATGAATTTAATATTTTATAGAAGAGGACAAATAACCTTTATTAATATTCACATTAGATACTGGAGAAATAGCTATACCAGTTGGCTAATTCAGTTATTTTGTAAATTTACAGTACAAATATTCTGACTAATAACTAGAATAGACAGACAACCCAACAGCAGGTTTTCCAGAGTTGAATTAATATATTTGGTGAAAAAAAACTAAAATACATTGAGCACACCATAACTTCTAAGTACAAAGTCTTGTGCTAACGACATTGCAGTGATTTGAGCAACATGCACCACATGACAACAAGGGTCTAATGGGCTTATTAGGCATGACAAATGAGCGATAAATTCTCCATAAAGCATCTTCAAGTGTACCTCAGAGAATATTGCTTAATAAAAGACATTCTATGGCACTGGGAACCAAAACCACATAAAACCTTTGGATGAAAACTATTCTTAGTCAAACACTTATGCTGTGGTTGTTCTGCCTTTTCAAAGTAAGGAAAAAAGAAGCTGATAAATGGAAAGATGGCCTCACGGAATGCATTAATATATCTTGTTCCATTTTTACGTCTTATATATCACATTGCGGACATTCTTTTAAACTGTATTACCAATTCTTTTCAATAAAGCTTGTTTGGAAAAAAAAAAATATATATATATATCTTGACCTGTGAAAATCCTAAGAAAAAATATTTACAGTGGACAATTGGCTTACAGCTGGCTTGACTTAACTTGTTACAAGTTGGTTTTAACGTACCAGGAATATGGCCAAGGCCAAAACATTTTTTTTCCTTGGCCACCTGGTCCATATCCAGGTTTTGATAATAGAAACTTATGCAGGGTGGAACATGTTTCTTTACCTTAAGGTTTATCTTTGTGGTACTGGGTAATCAGGTGTTGTAGCTCTTGGGAGCCAGCAAAGAGAGCTCTTGTGTCTGAGCTACCAGCAGTAAACCATTTTTGTGTGGACCGATGGCTCTGCCAAGCCATTACACAGTCACTTGTTTTGTTCCTTTTTATTTTGCTGAATAAAAGAAAAGGCAGAGGACTGCCCTTTTTTCTGGAATCGGCTTGAAGTCTATTGTGTCCTGTTTTCCATGTTTATCACAGTCGTGAGTAGTGGGCACTTACTATTTTTATATTATATATATAATAATTAAGAAAGTTGGTTGGCCTCCTTGAAATAAATGCCATCAAACTTGTATTAACTACACAGCAAAAGATCTACATGTGTAAATAAATGTCACTAATGCCGAAAGTTTTAAGATCTCCATTACTGAACAATATATGGTACATACAACCAGAACTCCAGATGTAAGACAAAATGATGATTTAAATCGTAGGAAACAACTGTGTCAACAAAATAGGCTAGACCAGAAAATTCATTAAAAAAAGCAGAGGAGCAAAAAATTGTACTTAAAAGTACCAAACAAAGATGGGAAAGTGATTTAGGTAGAGCAAAATCCAAGGAGGAATGGGAACAGGTCCTTTCCATGCATTGTATTCAATAAATATCACCACCTCCGAGCCTGCTTTCAAAACATTAACTAGATGGTATACGGTCCCAGCTTGTTTAGCCCACCTCTTTCCTGTGGTCATAATGGACTATGTTACCGTGGCTCTGGCTCCCTTGGAGTTTTTCTCCATAAATGGTAGCCCTGTCCGATGCTTTACAAGTTTTGGTCCAATGTGTTTAAATTGCCCCATTGACCCTTAGGGCTTGTTTCCATTGTACGCCGGGACCCGTACGCTAAGCGTATACGCTAGCAGGGGTCCCGACGTATCTCCGCATTATCTCACAGACCTTTGCCTGCCGGCGGATGGTCTGTTTACACATCCGCCGGTGTAAAGGCTGAACGTACTCGACTACGTTCAGCCTGACACCGGCAGATGAGCTCAGCGCAATGAAGACAGACCGTCCGCCGGCAGGCAAAGGTCTGTGAGATACGTCGGAGATACGTCGGGACCCCTGCTAGCGTATACGCTTAGCGTACGGGTCCCGGCGTACAATGGAAACAAAGCCTTACCCAACACCAACTGCTACTCTTTGTGTTGTTGGCTGCTAAGCAGACCATAGCATATTCTTTAAACGATAACTGTTTACTCCCTTCTCCTAGGTTGTCAACAGACTCAATGGGTTTCTTATTAATGAGAAATTGCCCAGTATATTTTCTTCAAATTTGTGAGCCCTGGATCCGCTCTTCCCACTCCACATTGCCTCCCACCTCTATTTCCCAATTATGAGTTGGTTCACCTGGACTACTTGCTATTGTTTGGTTTGATTTCCATGCACACATACCTACCTACTAATATTTTTTCATACCGGTTCAAGATTTACCACTTCCTCCAGTTTAATGTAGTTTATACCTGCTTAATTGTTCTTTAAATAGTTGCCTATTGTTTTGGCTGTATAAGATGCATCCTTACATCTGTATTAATTCTTTTGTTTGTTTGTTTGTTTGTTTGTTTGTTTGTTTGTTTGTTTGTTTGTTTAAAAACACTATAAAAATGTACTGAATTGAAAAAAATACCAAACAAAGCCTTGTTCTGGTAAAAACCCATACGATCGGTTGACATTGACAGCTGACATTAAGAAGATGCCCTACCCCCCTGTGGTGCATTTGCTTTTTGTGCAAACTTCCAGGCAAACTAAAACTTTAAACACATTCAAATACTTTACATGCAATTTTAAACTTAATTATGTTCTTAGATGTGATAATGGCAATATATATATATATATATATATATATATATATATATATATATATATTGGAGCAGAGGGGAAATGTTGAATTAGGTTCTTCTTTAGGTAAACTTTAGATTGTGAAAAGGTTCATGCTATTTTTGTATTAGTGCCTTTTGTTTTACTAAATATACAAATTGTATATTGTTGATATAATAAAGAAGATAATTCTATATTACAAAATGCAGTGCAAGTGTAATGTTTATGGATCTATTGATGTAAGGCTGGTATCTTGGTGTAAGCAAAAGCTGTTTTGTTTATCAACGTTGAGATGATAAAATACTCCTATAGTTTCCTGACAACAATTCTTGTACCATCTGCTCCAACATAACTTCAAAGCTATCACTGGTAGGAGAAAAAAAATGACAAGTGTCTGTTGACAGTATATTCTAAAAGCTGAGCAGAACACCATTCTTACTAACACATTCTAGAATGTACAACTTTAGTCTGTGAATATTTCTGGATTGAAATCTTCACCAGAGTTTTACAACCTTGGTCTTTTAAGAAGTCATACAGGCCAGAATTAAAGGCAATATCATTATTGGGTTCCCAAATACCTATTACTGGCTCCTGATTGGGCATGACCTTTATGTAATTTTAATCTGCTCAATGCATGAAGCGCCGAACAGTAAAATTTTGACCAAGAAAATAGATGGCCAATGTATGACCACTGCAGTCATGAAGAAGGTCATTGTGATGGTGTCAAGTAGTACTTGAAAATCTGATACTTAAGCAGGCCATACACTCTGAGATAAAAATTAGGATCCATTAAAACCGACCAATAAATGCATTTTATCGTCCTGAAATCCGCGCATGTCCACATGGTACAACCGATATATTACGATCGTAATTTCTGTTTTTTTCCGATCGTAATTTATTGGACATGTTCAAAAATTTTAATTGGTCTGGCAACATTGGGAAACCTCATAGTGTTTTCATAGTGTTTAGCAACCAATTACTGCCGATGTGGAACATTAGCATATTAAAACTTCTGGCACCACCGGCATGTTGCTGACACTGACTTGGTGGCTAAACAGCATGTCAGCATTTCGTAGCAATCTTTCAGTATTTATATGTGTGTATATTAATAAATGTACAAACGTGAACACACCAGAGAAAGAAGTTTTATTGTTTATTTTATGATCAATAGATCGTAATTGTACTTTTTTACGATATTTATATTTCTGTATATGTATATATATATATATATAGAGATGTACATATATATATATATATATATATACTCTCTCTATATATATATATATACATATATAT
>CM070032.1:113013594-113041321 GCA_036250615.1 Ptychadena robeensis | reverse complement strand
AGCACTATTTTCATCGGACTTAATCCCTTTGTATAAAGAGCATAGGCCCGCTCTTTATCAGTGGCCTCCATAATTTATCCAGAGATTCAAAGCGGTATGTGTGGAGAAAACCAGGCACTGCTCATTACCTGTCCATTACAGTCCCAACAGTGAAGCATGGTGGGGCAGTGTCATGCTATGGGGTGTTTTTCAGCTGTAGGGACAGGACCAATGGTTGCAATCAAGGGAAAGATTAATGCAGTCAAGTACAGGGATATCCTGGACGAAAACCTCCAGAGTGCTCAGGACCTCAGACTGGGCCGAAGGTTTACCTTCCAACAAGACAATGACCCTAAGCACATAGCTTAAACAACGAAGGAGTGGCTTCACAACAACTCAGTGACTGTTCTTGAATGGCCCAGCCAGAGCCGTGACTTAAACCTACTTGAGCATCTGGAGAGACCTCAAAATGTCTGTCCACCAATGTTTACCATCCAACCTGACAGAACTGGAGAGGATCTGCAAGGAGGGATGGCAGAGGATCCCCAAATCCAGGTGTTAAAAAGACTCATGGCTGTATTAGATCAAAAGGGTGCTTCTGCTAAATACTGAGCAAAGGGTCTGAATGCTTAGGACCATGTGATATTTCAGTTTTTCTTTTTTTTAAATATGAGACAATGTCTACAATTCTGTGTTTTTCTGTCAATATTGGGTGCTGTATGTACATTCATGAGGAAAGAAAGAACTTAAAGATTTTAGCAAATGGCTGCAATATAACAAAGAGTGAAACATTTAAGGGGGTCTGAATACTTTCTGTACCCACTGTACATATCAGATCCTTGAGCTTGTCAAAATGTTTGAAAGGGAAATAAGTCTTTCAGCCTGCAATGAAATGTGCAGTATACAGATCTATTTATTTGTACTAACTCATGTTTGACATGCACTTAAATGTCTCTAGAGCGCATCAGAAATGTAATCAATGCTGGCATACTTCAGATAACTTTCCAGCTGTAGTAAGCAGGATGTCATTAAAGTAAACTGTCAGAGAATATAATTCCCAGCGTTATTGAATTAAAACCTCATTACACCCTACCCACCAAGAAAGAAAATCATTTATAAGTTGTTTTTACACTCAACACCCCATTGAGAATGCACACGAGGATGAAACACATAAAAACACAATATTAGAAGTCTAAGAATACTTTTCCTTGTTGTTCTGGGTGAAGACAATATTTAGCTTGTAAATCAGTCCATTTACATAGATATATATAACTGCTGAACATCAAGTTATAATAATAAAAATAATACAAGTTATAAAAGTTATATTTTGTTTATATCTTCCATGATTGCTAATGTTCTCAATATGTGGTTCAGGGAAAAGTCACCTGTGCATCACAGATTAAGTGAAAAATCCATTGCATGTACAGTGGGTACAGAAAGTATTCATATCCCCTTACATTTTTCACTCTTTGTTATATTGCAGCCACTTGCTAAAATCTTTCAAGTTTTTTTCCTCATGAATGTACACCCAGCACCCCATACTGACAGAAAAACACAGAATTGCAGACATTTTTACAGATTTTTAAAAAAAAGAAAAACTGAAACATCACATGGTCCTACGTATTCAGACTAATACAGCCATGAGTCTTTTGGGAAAGAAGCACCACAGTGCTCTTAGGAAACTTAAGTGCCACATAAATGTTTTTGTAACCTTGGCTTATATAGACAGGTGCGTGGCTTTCCTTATCAAGTCCAAAAAGTATAATCAAACACAGCTGGACTCAAATGAAGGTGTAGAACCATCTCAAGGAGGATCTGAAGAAATGGACCTCAAATTCAGGAATTTTGGACGCATCAGCATCGATTTGCGAATAATGGGTTGCTTTAAAGACCCCAGTGAGTTCAAGCATGGTCCTTTCATTAAATGTCACATTTGCTAAGTTTGTGAAATCCAATCCTTGGTAAATGTTCCACCAATACCACTAAGTGGTATTATTGCAAAGTAAAAGCCTTCAGCCACAAAGTGGCAGAGGATGTGAAGTCATAGAATGGGATCACCAATTCTCATTAGCATTGCTCCTCTGGCATCAGCATTAGTGCATAAATAAAGCAGCTGTATGAAATCCTTACAGTCTGGGGTGGAATTATGTAAAGGACAAGGTAACTGAGTTATGGGGCACTGAAATTTTATTCTGTGGAATCAGGGATTGTGCTTCTCTGTCTGGCAGTCTGATAGATGGGTTTATTGGGTGCCAGTATATGAGTTTATTGGGGGCCACCTGAGTATGTTGACTAGAGAACAGGAGAAGAGCCTTAGTGAGAGAGGTAAAGAAGAACCCAAATATCACTGTGGCAGAGATGCAGTTGGGAGATGAGAGAAAGTTGTAGAAAGTCAACCATCACTGCATCCCTTCACCAGTCAGACCTTTATGGCAGAGTGGCCCGAAGGAAGCCTCTCCTCAGTTCACATGACATCAAGACACATGAAAGCCTGCATGGAGTTTGCTAACAAACACACGGAAGGACTCTAAGATGGTGCAAAATAAGATTGGTCTTATGAGACCAAGATAGAACTTTTTGGCCTGGAGAAAACCAGGCATTGCTCATCATCTGTCCAATACAGTCGAACAGTGAAGCATGGTGGTGGCAGCATCATGCTGTTGGAGTGTTTTTCAGCTGCAGGGACAGTACAACTGGTTGCATTCGAACATGGCTGCTATATAACAAATAGTGAAAAATTTCAGGGGGTCTGAATACTTTCTGTACCCACTGTAGGTGCTTTTACACTAATCAGCTTTAGTTGTATAAAAAACATTTAGCTGAAAACAGCCAAGTAGTATTTAAGTAAGGCTGCCTGCAAGTACTTAGACCTATTGCCAACAGGTAAGCACTTTTTAAAAACCCAGATGTGAACAAGTCCCTGAGGGTTATCTTGTACATAAAGTTATTTGAGATCACTTGATTATTGTCTTTACTGTCACCCAAAATTTATGTCTACATCTGCAAAAATCAATAATATGATGAAATAAACAAAGCAAAGCATGTGTAGATGTATGTCTGATCATTTAGTCAGCAAAAGTGTCAGATGGCATATAGCGCTGGCATGTTAGTATAACGATCTAGCTTCATTTTCGCATAGTTACATCCAGGATTCTATCGAGGTCACAGCAAAAGTAAAATCAGCAATGAGGAAGCTGTGGTCTTACAGACGGCTCAAAAATAAAATGCTGACTGGTCCAGAGGCAATAGATTCAATTCACTGACATGCATGAGTTGATTGAACTCTATGCCTTATAACCTGGAATCATATTGTTTTTAACATTTGTATACAACAATAATGAGACAATTCAATTCATATTGTATTAAAGGGGGATTTAAAGGTTTAATGTGACAAGCATTTTATATATGTATAAAACAAACTTTTTGACTTCTAGGCATCAATCTGTACTTCAATTTGACAGTTGTACCAAAAACAAAAATATGCATTACCCGTTTATATATTTACTTTGTTTTGCTTTCCTAAATAGACACATCACTGAGATTTACAGTTTTTTGCTAGAATAAAACTAGCAGTAATACACATGAATTTGTTAGTGTTGAGGGAAAATATTCAAAATTCAAATAAATTTGAATATGTAAATTTTAAGGGACGAATATCCGACATTCGACAATTCACAATATTTCGTGAATGGCGGATACTCGTCATATTATGCTTTAACATTCTTTATATTTATGCGCATTGCGAATGTATATGCACAATACACACAGTGCTTGTACTGGCAAAGATCACAGAATGAAGCTGTAAAGCTGCATTGCGAATCATTGCAAATAACAGGAGCGCACGATGGAAGGCAATAGAATAGAGTTGAATCTAATTTTACGAATTTCAAATGTTCCTTTGTATATTCGCAAAATTACGCAAATTCAAATATAGCATATTGACTGTCAGATAATAAAGGCAGAGATGTGGGCAGCCCTGATGTTCCCAATGTCATCAGTGACACCAGAGACATGGGAGTCTATGTTAGCCATAGCTGTCCCTAGTCCTGGTATCATTGGCCATGCTGGGGATGTGCGGGAGGCAAAGGGACTTGATAATCAGTTGACATTTTTATACTTTCAGCAACATCTTCTGGACAGAATGGGACTGTAAGGAAGGTGAATATATTTGTCAAATAACGGCTATTCAAGAATTTGCTAATTTCTGAAATATTCGCAATGTCGAATATTTGCGATAATATGCATTGGGAAGCTTATGGTCATGCATTGCTAAATATATGTGGCCATTCATTTTGAAGGTAATGACGATGCAATTATAATTGCAAATATATTTTCACAATGTATGACCATACACTTGAATTGTGAATATTTGCGAATATCAAATCGCATATTAGTAGAATTATTCGCAAAATATTGTGAAATAGAATATTGCCTATGCGGCTCATCACTAATGTAGAAGCATTGTCCAAGTTGTCCTTATCGGTGTGCTGAATCACTGTAGATGTCCTTTAGATGTAATGATGCCCTTTCCCTGGAAGGCCTAATCCAACCCCTGAAAAACCACTCCATACAAGCAAGACTCATCCTTCATATTGGACCTTTTCTTTCAAGGCAACCATGCATGGCCTCTATTCCAAGAAACTTTGTTGTGTAGTAATAGAGTCAAAAGTACATTTATTAAATATGTGCCTCAGCACATGACTTATTATAAACAAGGCAGAGAGAGATCTTATTTAATGTACACGAAACACTGGGACCCAGCAATAGCAGGTTCTCCCCAAAATAAAAATGTACAAACCCAGATGATGATTGTGTAACAAATTATTGAAGTCTATTGGCCTTGCAATACACAAAGAGCATATATTGCTGCCCACCGCAAGCACCATGTGAAAAAAATGGCTACACTTATGTCCTCTTCAACACATGGTATGTATATGCACATGGTACTGTGCATTGCAGTGGGGTCCAACAGACCTCTGCTTGGTGCATTGACGTACCAGTTAAAATTAATGGCATTAAAAATTCATGACACTAAAGCACACTGATGCACGGGGCGGTCCTAGGCAAATAGGTGCCCTGGGCAAGAACTCCTCTGGCCCCCCTTAGATGAGTACCTCTCGTTACTGCAGGAGTGCTCTCCCAGGGGAGTGTTGGTGAGTCACAGACTTAAGGTAGCCAAAGACATGTTGTTTTTTTTCGATTTGGTCCCAAATGCAAATTTTTTTGCATTTGCAAAGCGATCAATTCTGGATCATGGAAAAAACTGTCCCATAATTGAACGATGGACCCAAGATAACCAACATGTCCTACTGCCTTATGATCGATCTCTTCTTCGATCTCTTGGGTTGGATCGAATTCTGGTCGGTCGATCTCAATGGCCAACCAAGAAAAATCTACACTTGTATACCTCAGTTAAAAGACTCTGTGACTCAACAGCATGCCTCCAAAAAGGAACTTCTCTCTCCACCGGCAGCCACACACTTAATAGGTGGGCGTCCTGGGGGGGAGGCATCAGAAAAAAATACTGCTCAGATGCCGTCCGGCAGCATGATGCTGCCCTGGGCTATTGCCCACACTGTCCCTATCTAATAGATAGCAAAATTTTATAGCAGTAGATGAAAATGATAACACACTTTTTTCTTTTTTTCAGCTTTTTGCCTTTTTAAACTTCAGTTTTTTTAGATCTGTTAATAACTTTCCATATGCTAAAAATATATTAGAGAAATAAAACTAAGCTGGCTGGCTGTGTAACATTTTCAGGAATAAAGTATTTGTCGCAACATTTTTTACGAAGATGCACAATAGTTCAATAGTTTATGGTAAAAAAAAAAGAAATATGTACAAGACTGTAAAGTTCAACTATTAATAAATAGTGTTGAGCTCGAATATATGGTGGCGGATATTCACAATTTCGATATTATGCGTTGAGAAGCTTATGGTCATGCATTGCAACACCCTCTGGGTGTTTGGCCCGAGTTAACTCGGGCTGAGTTTCATGCATCATGAAACTCAGCCTGAGTTAACTAGTGACAGATTCACCTGTCCGCCAGACTCCCCCGGTTTGGCATGTATGCCGATGCTTCCGGGTCTTCCCCCAATCGCGTCGCCGGTGACACGAAGGGGGCGGGGGTAGGCAGTGCCATAGACCTTCATGTAAATGGAGGGGCCTCATCTTTTTTCAGCATAAGTCCGGCGTCTCCAGTAAGCATGTTGTGCTCCACCGCGATTGCCCGTGGTGCGGTTATAAAAAAAACATGCCACATGCGCAACACCCAGAAGGTTAATAAAGAAGCTTACAATATCTGAATGCAATGTCACAGAGGGGAGAGCCTTAACAACTGTAGCCATACTTTGGCTATTACATTTTTTATATTATGCTAACAATAATGCTGACAATGCTCTACAGGCCTCCCCTTAAACAACATTATACTATGTATTTCTAAAAAGCATAAATAAATGTTTATATATGAAGCTTTCAGAAACACTTTATAGTTATCTAGGGCTAGTTCTTGTAAACAATTATTGCCCATTTTACAGCTCTTATAGTAAAGGCCCCTTCTGTTGGGTTGTTGAAGTTTTTCTACAAAATTTTGGCCCATTATTTACTATATAAATAAAAGTTTTGCAAAAACATGTTTAGATTTTCACCCTGCCGTTTCTATTGCCAGCGTAGTGCAGTACATCAATCTCTGGCCAGCGGATCAGCAGAATGAGAACACAGTGGAGACCTATCCCTAGTGCTGGCACACAAAGGGTGCCCGGCTGATTTTTACCTGATTTTTGTGGCCAGTTGACAGCACTTGATAATGTCATCACGCGTGGTCGATCGGCTGAAGAATCGGGTAAAAATCTAAACGTGTATGGGGGACATTTAGTAGTTTCACCCACCCATAACCATAGATTCATCACATTTTTCTTCAAAGCTCAACAAATGCAAGCATGGTACTATCAGGATGTCTGCCACCTTATTCAGTTTAAGAAGTTTTGTACCTGCTAGATATTTAAACGTATGTGGCATCATTACAAAGTGGAAGTTTTTAGAAACATCAGGAATGCAATCACAAAGTGACAAACCAGATAAGTCACAGTCACAGATAAGGGTCACTATCTGAGGTTGAGGTACTTTATGAGAAAAAGTTGCCAGAGCTGTGTTGATGCAGTAACTGCAGAGATCCTACCTTCAGCAAAACAATAATGGATATTATATGGAGGCCAAAACTTTAACTCAGGCATGTCCAATGTCAGGCCAAATGTTTCCGCTGGCCTGCTACCCCCTCACAGGTGACACCAAACTTTCCAACCTGTTCTTGCTTTTTTGTGCACTTGTTTTAAGGACTTGCTTCAAGTGCAGCAAAATAACTCCCATCTCCCTCAATAACCACAACTGCAATGTCAGTGTGAAAGTTCTAGTAGGGGCTGTGGCTTGAACCCCCCCCATGTAAATGATACAGTCAGGGGTTAACATTGTGCTGTTCCTGCCTATGGTTGCCTCATCATGCAGCATTATCTCTGCATCAGTATGCAGCATTAAGTGGTGGCAAATATTCTCACTGATTCTTCACATGCCATAGGTAGGCTGCTTTCTGAGGTTATGTGAAATGTGTCTGGACAGCTGGGAGAACTGCAAGTCCCGGCATATAGTCTTTATCAGTGTTATGGCAGTGCATGGCTAACACTTTCCAATAATAATAATTAGAAGTATTTGAGAAGGAAGAGATCCAGCCCATGGGATATAATCATTCGTTGATTAGGGATAATAGCGTTGGTTTTTTTTCCAAAAAGTAAGGTAAGCCCATTACTTATGATGACACATTGTGGACTGTTCTATGCTTCCAGCTTTATAGAAACAGTTGGCGAATGCCCAATTCTGTTCACCACGACTGTGACCCAGTTTACAAAGTCTATTCCCAGGATTACTGAATTGTTCAGTAACATCAATCGTGTTCAGGTTCATACTTTTCTTTTGAAAAATTAAAGATGAAATAAGATAAATGCCTGTTAGCTTAAGTATGTTTGTTGCTCACTAAGCCCATTGTAGTTTATTTAGGAACAACGTGAAGGTAACTCAGAAACCATTTATTTCTGCATTGCATTACATCCCTTGTCCAAGAAAGAATATTCTTTGGCCAACTCAAGATTTGGTGTAAAAGTAAGACTTTTTTGTAGTGCCTGTGTTCTCTAGGTGCTTCCCTATAGACAGGTAAAAGGGGTTCCTATGTTTATGTTCTGCATAAAACTGTCATGATGATTTACATCTAGTAAACAACCAGAAAGTGGGTTACATTCATTACACTGCACTACTAAAGCTGCTGTAAGATTAAACACCTCTAGTCAACATATTTCTTATGGGATTAAAGATCTGGAGACTTGGTATATTATGTTTATATGCTTTCCACAAATGTTTGCATATCAACCTACAACCAGATAAAAGAGTTTATTCTTACTTAAAATATTGTACCTTTTGCAAATAATGCATAAGTTGATCAATGACAGGGACTTTAATAGCATACCAGTAAATAATGGTTAAGGCCAAATTGCAGAGGTAATGGGTAAATTGTCAAAGGTGGCCACACGCAGGTCGATTCCCGCCATGTGCGTTCATCGTGATCGATTGATCTCAAATTGAGCTTTATTTTTGAGTAGGGTAAACCCTGTTCAATTGTCATTACTTAGGATGGGGACTGAATGGGATCAATTGCACATGGATTCTCAACTCAGCGTGGTGACGTCATCACAAAGGAACAAAAAACGACCTGTGTATGTCAACCTCAAACCTTCACAGGTCTTTATCAATCACAGCATCCCTCAGCATCAACTTCCCTGTCATTCTCTGAGTCGTTCTTCTCCTAGTACATACATTGAATTAAAAATGATAACTAGACTCTTTTTTGTTTCAGTTCATAATTATGTTATGATATTGTGGACTTTAGATAACACATATGCACATTGTATACACATACACAAAACTGTGTACTGAGGCATTAGCCAACTAGACAATTAGAGGCAGATTTGACCATTTCTGAGAGGAGTCGACTAGTCGTCTCTGGTGTGTGGATGTCGGTTGGTGCATAGACAAAGAGAGAATAACAAGACCATCTCTCCATGGGCATGTTTCCACTTTGTTGTGTGATCCCTACGTTTAGCGCAGTGTTTGGTGGGGTTCAGACAGAGCACATACACACTACCTGCCCTGACACTGCACTACATTAACCCCTGCATTGACGGAATGGCTCAGCGGCCTGAGAACACAGCATTCACCGGCATGTAAAGTGTATGGGATCTGTTGGGACCTCCGCCAAGCACTACGCTTAATGTAGGGGGTCCCGACAGTTAAAACAATGCTGTGGAGACATAGCCTATGTGTGTGCTGACTGGCTGTATGCAGTCTCTCACAGGTGAGAAAGAAACATAAGATGATTTTTTGCTTCCCCTTACCTCTGCTCCCCGCCAATACCACCAATGTTTTCCTTAATTTTTACATCTGTACATCTTGAAAATACCCTGCCTAGGTAAAAAAAAATTGTCTCAGCGCAAGAGGTCCTCTCTCTGTTAGTACTGGCAGGGAGGGAAGGTGAGGTGATGTCTGTGTCATGACTAGTCGACTCGTCCGCTACCAATGACTCGACTTCATGAATGATTATGCCCTACTGTGTGTACAGTTTTACACACACACATTCACATGCTGTATACAGATACACATATTTATATATATATATATATATATATATATATATATATATACATACACACTCAAACTAAATTAACTTATCCAATCACTATATATAGAGTTTATACACATAAATACATTGTATACTTGGTATAAACATAAAGACGCACTATAGCTGCAGACTGTGGTTCCTGGCCTCTAGGGTTTTCTTCAACTCCATGGGTGATCGGTACATCCCTGTAGCAAGCATCTATTGTATCCTACAAAAACGTTGGTTTTACATAATACATTAATTATAATAATAAACAGTGCCCTATACATAGACACACGCTTCAATTTCCAAGAAATGGTAGAAGCAGTACTAGCACAGTGCGGGATATCCTTCAGGGCAAATTGTCCTGAGAAGTGACCCCTTTTTGTATGCCATGGCCATCACCAAACTTCATCTAGTTTTCCTTCTATACGCTTTGTGCTTTTACTATCTGTACAGGCATTATGTTGTAACAAATATGTGTTTATATAATAAATATATTGCCTGAGAGAAACATGTGGAAGAGATATTAGCAGTATGTTCTTGATTTTGCAATCCTATTAATAATTATTATTATTATTGTTGCTATATGTATTTATATATTTTGTATAGGGAGAAGACATGTCTGTGCATTACATGTTAAGGCTCAGCTGCTGCCTAATGGTTGTGCTTTACTGGTACTTCTAACAATGCATTTTTAGCCAACAGGCTTAAGGTGCCCATACACGCATATATATGCATTAGATCGATGGCCACTTCAAGCGCCATGCACGCTCATGGGCACCGATCTAGATCATATCTAATGCGGCCATTGATCCCGCTCAAAGACTAGTGCCAATGTGAGGAAAAATAAATAAATAAATAAATAATTTAAAAAAATAATTTTTCCAGAGAATTAGATATATAAATATATACTGTACTTCCTGTACTATAAGATACACTTTTTACCATTTAAATAATTGGGAAAGTGTTATGGTCCCAATTGGTTCTTTGGCTTAAGGTCCGAATATGTAAAAAGTATATATTTTTTGGTTCAGTCCCAACCATCCTGGGACCAATAGTTGTGTACCACAGGAGGTGTTCCATTACCTCCAGCCAAGCCAAAAAGCCACTGCTCAGAAGAGATGTTATCTACATTAGCAGTACCCATTCTCTGAACACACTGACCAAATTATAAAGAGACACATTTTACAATTAGATAGCATGAGTTGTGTATTTACATTAACATTCTGCATTGCAATAAATACATTTTGAGACAAAGACTCATATCTCCTACCATATGTAAATAGCTGCTCATGGGTAAGGTGTTAGCGCCAGATTGTAAAATGTGTCTCTTCAAAAGTTGTTCAGTGTGTTCAGAGAACGGGTACTGCTAGTGTATAAACACAAGCTAACTTTTCAGCCCTGACACTCTGCTGCTCTCCTGGCACTGGCCTTTTGGCTGGAGAAATATAGAGTGAATACTGCATGGTCCAGTCCTGCCTTTATATCACATAAAATTACTTTAACAAGTACATTAAAAAAATACTAAATATATATATACTACAAGTACAACAAATGTTCCCTTTAAGTCAGGAGCTGTAAAAGTAAACTGAAGAAAAAAGTGATAATTAACTAGGTGTGTAACTTTCTTATTGACTGTGCCTCTGCGTGCAGAAGACCTCTTCCTAAAAATGCCTGACGTAGTATATACTCCAAATACTCCCTGGAAATAACACTTGCGGCTATAATCTCGTTTTCAAGCTAAAGCTGCACACTTCAGTCTTTCTCAGCTCCACAGCATCTGGCTGATGAAAGCTGACTTCCTATGGTCGGTTACTTTCCTTGGCACTGCTTGCAAACAAGGAATCCAGCAGCTAGTGTCAATTCTACTGGAAGTGATGATCTGACTAATGTTTGGACAATCCAAAACATAAATGAAATGAGGTTAAGCCCCATATTTCTACGTTGGCAATATATAAAAAAAAGAATACCTTCTCAAACACTGGGCTTTCAAGCTACCAATTAAATCATCCATAAAAATGTATATCACGGATGGTTAACTGTCAGGAAGGTTTACCTATGGTTGACCATCTTAAGCCCCCCATACACGTTCCGATTTTTCGTACGAATTTTGCCCGACTGACCAACGGGGTTGGGAGATTAATCGATCAGGAGATTAATTGGATGTGGAATAATGTACTGACCGATCCAGATTTCTCAAAATCGGCCGAAAAATCGGTCGGGACCGCTTCGGACCTGTTAATAAATAGTGTTAGGCTGATCGATCGGTGATAATTCGAATTCTGATTTTTCGTGCCAGCCGCCCGACCGACCATAACATTTTTGGTGAAAATCGGGTGACACGATCGGACGAAAAATCGATCGGGAGAATAATCGGAACATGTATGGGGGGCTTTAATTATACAAATGACAAAAGTTGGGCATAGATATCCCGTTTCTATGCTAATTTCTTGTGAGATTGCCCTTGCGTGAATCATCCGGGCACCCTTTGTGTGCCGGCAGTTGAAATCGATCTAAAATTTACGGACATGTTCGTTATCCTTTTGGCCGCAAATAGAGACGTCTATGCCCAGCTTAACAGTCTTTTATATGATGTATTCAGGTAAATCCCTCATAAAGCCCTATTTAGGTAACAACGAGTTGGGTAATATGGTATTCTCAGTGTTTTTTGGATCATCAGCCCCCCTGGTTAAGGAACCCAAGGTAAGTTGATCAATCTATTGGTATGTAAGCCTATGGCATTATTTTAGAAATATATTTCAAGCAATTGCTAATGTGACCAATTTTTATACCTGTTTGCTTTCATACTTTACTGATGTACTTTTTGCTTAATCTGTAAAAAAAAAAAAACTTCTCTATGTGATTCTTAGTTTTACATAATTTGTGAAATTAAATACCTTTACCTTTATGATTCAATGGGTACCTTAAAAACAGGCTATGTGCGGAGGTATTATTTTTTGGGTGAGGTTATTATTTTCTGTACATTTTAGTGTGAGTTACCCTGATAGAAACTGTGGTTTACTTTAGGAACATTTATAGAAGAATAGGTCATTCTGAAGAGCTCAATTTTTCAAGGGTGGTGCTTTGATGTCACCTCTGGAATACGGCAATTTATGAATTAATTTACTATAATATTGGATAATTCATATATAAATCTTAAATATGTGGAATCTTAAACAACTGGAGTCTGTCTATCCAGTTTATTTTAATTTACTCTGATGTGTGTATTCTCAAGGCAACATGCTATGAACATATGTATGTGTATATAGAACATCCGGAAAGTATTCAGAGCACATCGCCTTTTCCACATTTTGTTAAGTTACAGTCTTATTCCAAAATGAATTCAATTAATTTCCTTCCTCAGAATTCTACACACAACACCCCATAATGACAACATGAGGTTTTGGCAAATGTATTAAAAAAAAAAAAAAAACGAGAAGTCACATGTAAATAAATATCACCGCCTTTGCAATGAAGCTCAAAATTGAGCTTAGGTGCTTCCTTAATTTTTGTATTTTAAATACATTGACAAAATCTCACATAAACGTTATTCAAGTTGTCATTATGGGCTTTTTGTGTGTAGAATTCTGAGGGAAAAAATTATCTAATCCATGGATGCACTGTTTTTATATATATATATATATATATATATATATATATATATATATATATATATTTTTTTTTTTTTTTTTTTATTATTATTTAAGAGCAAATAAGATACATACACCAAGGATATAAATATATCAACATGCACTAGAGAATGAACTGCCAAAGCTCTTTAAGAGCTAGACAACATTTTAAAATGACTAAATCTAAATACCACAAAAACACACTCTCCAAAATGACCAATGAAGAGAAATAGGACCTCTGTGACCTTTATTTCAACAAAACAATATGGATTGTGTGTTTCATAAAGTAGGGATGTAAAGCGCAGCTACCCATTGAAACCTCAAAATGGGTTTTGTCATCTCCAAAATGCCAAAGGTCTGATGATTACTTTGCATAGACATAAAACACCCAAGGAATATGAAACCATATTACAGGGAACGATACACCCTGAGGTCAAACATAATTTCCTCATAATGTTCTCATATTTCAGAATGATAATAACCTCGTACACACCACTATAAAAAATTCAAAAAAATGAATTCTTAAACACCACGCTGAATTGAAACACCTCCTATGGCCTTTCCAATCTCCATATTTAAAGATCAAAGTCCATTCAGTTTTTATGGGAAGTTCTAGAGCATCCCTTTTCTATTAGAAAGGCAATCATCTTTCTAGCTCTACTTTTGTGTTTTTATCCAAGCCCAGGTATTGTGCAATTCTTCTTTAACAAATAAATAAAAATTTAAAAAAAAATAAGAAATAATGCTCATTGTACAATCCATTAAAATGTTAAGTGAAAAAAACTTTTGAAAACTGTACCATCAATCAAGAACCTTCGGGGAAAGGCTCAAGTATCTTCATTGAATGACAGTCAACATATGTACTATTAGTATGATTACCCATGCACCAGTTATAGACTTAAATCTCAAGTTCCCTTCAGGTCTTTCATTGACTGCTTACTATATAGAATGAAGTGGTGTGGTAAATGAAATATGGGGTTTGTGAAAAACATTTAGTGCATAGTATAGAAGGCAGTATATATATTTCAGCTTTCTCCTACTCTGGCAGAGCAGAAGTTAAGGAGGCGGGGAAGCTGGCTCTGCCTCTAGCCTTGACCAGTAGAGCTGTTTGTGAGTTCAACTCACATAAGGAGCTTGAGCCCAACTCACATACAGTGCAGATGAAAAAGATGCCCACAGGCGTCGCTCCTGTCTGCATGCGTAGTATGTGTAAGTTGGGCTTAAACAGTCCAGCTCACACACAGTAACACAGAGCCGTAGGAAGTTATCGGGCCAGACTGGCTGACTGGCTCGCCACCTTCTGGTCAGCTTTTCTGTAAAGCCTTCTGTAAAGCTATCTCCTGCCAAACCTGTTACTAATATACCTGAAAAGATTTTAGAGTGTAGACAAATGATTTGTGCTTGGACCGTATAATAAATATCACAATATGATCACAAAAGGGGGAACTTTGTGTTGCAATGCAGCTAATCATAAGCAAGCATTTGTAACATAATTTATTTTCCACATATTAAATCAAGCCTAAAGAATAAAGCTAGACATACAAAGTTCGATGAAAAGATCAAGATCTAAAATCTAATTGAAGATCGGTCATGCTTAAATCGAACATTCAAAATTGAATCCGAAGTAGTACCACATGGAAGGTTTGAAATCGCCTATTTTAGTTTTGATCGAAAAACACAGGAAAGTCTCATATATAAATGTATTCATAGAATACAATCGCCCCAACCAACAAACAAAATGATTTTAGTTCGATCGTTGTACAATCGGCAAAATTTACCAACACGTCCAATCACTTTTTGTTCGATGTTTTGATCCTTATTGAACAATTTTCGTCGATCTAACCATATGTGCAGTGTATGAATCAAGTTTGATCGATGTAAACTTTGAGGAGAAGAAGCTCTGTGGGGTGATAATGGATGGGTGAGAGTGCGGGTGGATCTATCTACCCTTGTCCGTTGTGGTTAAGTTTGACATGAGTGACATCAAGGACATTATGTGAGTTTAGGTACTTTTAAGAATTGTATTATCCATACATGAACAATGTTGTTGAACTGATAAAGTTCAAAGCATCCCCCAAGGTACATTGCTTTTATGTCACCTTCTTTAGCGCTTACATCTTTTTATAACACCCACTCTACATTTTTGTTTTACTGAGGACTATTTAAGCAGCTTAAATAAGATCCATATATACAATAAGATTTTACAAAGCTTCTCCAAGGTTTAAAACCTGCTAACACCACTAAGTATTACATCACAACTCAGCTCTGCTCCAGCATAATCCTGACATGGTTTCCTCTAATTTTCTGGTTGTAGGTAGTGTTAAGCTTGAATATTCGAATATATTCAACAAATATCGGCTATTCGAGAATTCCCATAATTCATGAATATGACAGCGAATATTCGCAATATTTGCGATATTATGCATTGGGAAGCTTTACAGCCATGCATTGGGAATATATATCCGCAATGTGAAAATAAATACCACATGTGACCATTAATTTTGAAGGCAATGGCAATGTGTATTGCGAATATCAAATATAAGTAGAATTATTCACGAAATATCACAAATTTAAATATTGCCTATGCTGCTCATCTCTAGTTGTGGGGCCTCCAAATTGTAGGTCGCTTTGGGCACTCCACAAACATTTTAATACGCAGGTACATCAGGTTCCCAATTGGAAAACTTTGTACATTGACACTAATGAGATCATCCTTTTCCAAAACACACTGCTTCATGCATTTCACAGTTTCAAATTGTCAAGTGTGGTTTAAAAAGGTTCCAGTGTGAGAGCCCTTGGCTGTCTTGATTGGCGCCAAAAATTATACACCGAGCTATACAAGTGATTTAAAGTAAATCTTTGCCAAAATCATGCATATTAAACTATTAATATATCCTTAACAAACAGTGAAATCACTATTTTAAAAAGGTGCTTCTCTATCTCTGTATCTGTGTGTAATATGGAGAAATATCCACAAAGCAGGAAGTTTTTACTTTTTATGAGAGCAGAATCCTAGAAGGCTTATCATCCTCTAATGCAGTAGTTCTCAACCTTTTTAGATCAGTGACCCTGGAAGTGACACTGTGGTGTGTCACTTCCTGGTTTTTAATACCAGAACTGGCACTCTGCAAGGTCACTTCTGACATGATCAGGTAAGTTTAATGTCACCTCCCTCCTATAGTTCCACCCGGCTTGTGAAAATTATGCGCAGGGTGGGAAGTAAGAAGGGGAGAGTAACACCATAGGTTAGCATAGAGGAGCGCTGCTCTTCCTCCTAACTTCCACGACTTCTGTAAAATTGTTGTTTAACCCCCGAAGGGGTCCCGACCCATAGGTTGAGAACCACTGCTCTAATTAAAACATACAACAGAAGTTATTAAAGTTGACATGCATTAAGATTGTGCAACTGAAATATTGACTTTATTGGAAAGGAATCGGTTTGTGAGTGGCAGGCTAAGCAACCAATATTTTATTCTAATGCTGTTCATGGCTTGCTCCTCCACAAAGTTATTTACATCTTTTAATCAGAATCCCCCTTGAATTGGTTACTTTTTCTGCCTTTAAGCAACCAAATTCTAGAACCAAAATGACCTGGTTAATTTCTGACAACTGCCCAGTGCAAGGGTAACATTCTTTTGTTGATTTCTATGCAACTGAATTTTGAATGTTTACATTTATCTTTGTTAAGTGACAGCTATTTTTTGGATCAGCCTTAAAGAAATGTGCAATTTATGTTCAGTTTATGGGTCCTTTCATACTCAGTGCTGCATCACCAATTTATAATTAATTACAGAGTATGATAGTATGGTTAAATTATTCAAGATAGATGGCTGCGATGACGAGTTTTTATAAAAGCTGGCCCATTGGAAATAATGCCCAACGCATGTTAAACCAGATAGATGTGCACCATGTATATAATCCAAGGAGATTTAAGAAAAATCAACTAAATAATGCTCCTTTGCTACTTGTTATGAACATTTAGCAATTTAATGTTGCTGATCAGAATAAATAAATGTTTATTTTTTTTGTAGAGAAATGTATACAAAGAAAAAAATGGTGAAAGGGTTAAAGGGACATTCCGCAAGCCTATCATTAATGAGATGCTGACATTTTGACATGCAGCCTGAAACTGCGTGAATTAAGCACAGAAGGTGACGAGTTTTGGATCGGTTTCAGTTTGTATTCAATCTACATACTAATTTGGAAATGTTATAAATTTACTAATCATCTCTACTTGCTAAATATCTTTTAATGGGTTTCCACACACATTGCATTAATATAGACTAGACTCCTCATGTACAAGAACACAGTTGTGTTTGTAGACTTTCCCAGGATTTTGCATCTGCAACTGTATTTTCTGCCTATACGGTTGGCATATGTTCTAATTAGTAAAAATGGCTTAAATGTCCTCCGCTGTCTCCTAGTCTCACTCACTAGTGCTGCTCACTATTCTCCTTGCTGAAGGTGATGACATAAGAAAGTGAAGCTCTCCTTCTACCTATATGGTGGATTGTGGATAGTGTACACTACAATGTCCTGTTGATACTTACGGGTTACAATACCTCAATGATGTGCACAATGATCAGCAGATGAAAGTACTGACTGATGCTCAACTATGATACTCCATACTCTACCCTTATACAATGCAAGTTAAGGCTCCCATACACCTTACAATCTCACCATACAACGTCTGTACAATAAATTTTTCTTCTACCAAACCATGTAATATGAGGATCTTTCTAAACCTCCCAATGACTATGTATTTAATCAGGGAGGACCCGGCACTACATTTTTACAGTTATTGGTAGATTGTAGAGGAAATTGTAGGGAGAGGTCTTGAGCGATTGGAAAAAGCAAAAAATCCTAAATACTGTATTTTTTTATTTTTTACATAAGAAGCACTTTTTCACCCCCAGAATTGGGGGTGCCTGAGTCTTATGGTCCGAATGCGGGACCCCCACAGCCGCCTGACCTTCCCGGCTTACTTGCCACTGACAAAAAAAGGGAAAAATAGCAAGTAAAAAAAAAAAAGATATTGTATTGTTGCTGTTTAGAATGGCAAATAAAACACACATTACAGCTGTACAATGACAACTGATGTAAATGAACCCGTGTCACATATAAAATGTAACAGTCAGCATTTGTTAGTAATGCCAGAAATGGAGCTTGTCATTTGCAGTTTAATGCTATGAATGCTGTAGTAGGCAATATGAAAGTTATTTCCTTTTCTCTTGTGACTACTCTTCAGAACTAGCCCTTGTATATATTTATGTTTTATTTTTAAAGCTATACTTCATTTCTATCATTTAACATTCTAGCAAGATAACCCCTACATTTCACTATCCTGACACTGACCTTCGTTCTGCTTTTGCCTCTGCTGATATGTAGTGATGAGCGGCATAGGCAATATCCCAATAGCGAAATGTGCATGTATGGCCATGCGCCATGATCGCATTGCAACTTTCTTCAAAATAAGAGGTATTTATTACCACATTGCGATGATATTTTTGCAATTCATCGCCATAAGCTTGTCAGTGCATAAAATCTTAAATTTTCGAAAATGTGAATATCCGCCACCATATTTGCAAATTTGCTAAATTCTCGAATAGGCAATATTTGTCAAAAATATTGGCAATTCGAATATTCAAGCTCAACATTATGCACTTACCTATAACCAATGGATTCATCAGTTTTGTCCTTTCTCTACCATATTGCCATCAAACACACACTGTGGCACATGGATTTTAAATGGACAAAGCAGCCCTTTTATTAATAAACACTTTTAAAACCATGAATATTTATTTAAACATAACTTTTACTATTTAAACATAACTTTTACATTACTGTTATTATCAGAGATAAGGGGCCTTTGGATTCCATTAGCCAAAGGGGCTTCACTAAACTGAACCATTGTATAGTGACTCTTGTGCCCCGCACCCCAACTGGCTTGGAGAAAGAACCAAAATTATACGTTCCCATGGGTCCCAATAGGACCCATCCCATGTCAAATCCTCCAGACACCAGAATGAGGGAGCACCATACTACCAGATGGGCCCCTGCCTTATAACAATAATGCACTTTAAACTGTCCTTCAAATACCCCAGCAAGGCTGCAATGACAAAATATATATATCAGCAGAGAACAATTGGAATAAAAAGAAAAATAGGGTGAGTGGTGTGATAACCTTCGTTTCGCTAAACACTTCAGGAAAGAATTCCCAGAAGTTCCCGGAAAGGACTTCCCCTGCAGCTCCTCCTGGCCACCTAACCTTGACCTCCAATCATGTGAGACCACATCCCTCTCCTGCATTCTTTAACCCTTTCTAAGCCTAGGGACATTTCCTCCTACAGTCTAGGAGGCTTTATATCCACACTGTCCTCCAGGTCTGTCTGTATTTTGCTTTAATAACTTGCATGCATCTGAAAACTGTTCTAAGTCTATTAATAGGAAATTGGGACTGATGTTACTGACCACCTGAAGCATGGAGTGTCTGGCTAACCCAATCTTTTATTACACTTTAAGACATTGTTAGTATGTAAGAAGATAAGTGTTTTTAATTTACGCCAAACTAGTGGTTACCTTTTAATTCATTGGCAAAATAGAGAATAAATGGCTGTTAATATACATGCTTAGAATATATTTGCTTGCAACTAAAATCTACTCGTACTCTTTTTTCTTTGTGTGTGTGTTTTGGGGGGTGGGTGTATATTGAGTGGTTTAGTTCAATGTTTGTGTTTTTCTGCCACTTTATCTATCTTTTAGTCTTATTTTCATTTTTTTTTCAAGTAAACCAGAAGGTCAACAGTAAAGCAAATTATTTGTGTAGGTGCCTAGCAATACCTTTTATACACAGGCAGTAGCTTCTGAAGTTGTTGTAGTGACATGAGTAATTAAAATAAAGTCCTCAAAGCATGTAGTATTCTATAAATGGGACAGGGCAGTATGAGTATGGCTTGGAAGACAAAATGGGTGGCTGTGAAAGAGTTTGCGCCCTCCTGTCCAGACCCCTCTGCAAACCTGGCCAGGAAAGGTGGTAGCAAGTGTTGCCCTCCTCCACTTTCCAGCCCCAGGCACAGTGCTATACCTCAATGTAGGAAAAGACCACATAATAATAAGTTAACTGCCAAAACAGTGACTGGACTGCGAAAATTATGTCAATGCATGCACGTGATCACTAGAGATGGAAAAAAAATTTATAAAAAAAAATCGATGGTTTCGAGTTAATTGCAAAGCTGGTGTCATCACCAAACTTGCTGGAGATGTAGAGAAGGGTTTGGGGTATAATACAAAAAAATTAGTTCTCTAACACAAACAGTTTTTGCACAAATTAAGTTCAAAGTCAAGTCAAAATTTCGAAAATCTGAATTTTAACTTTGATTTTGAAGTTAATTTATCCACATGCTAGAGCAAAAAAAAATTTTAAATGTTCCCACAACCCTTTTCTATATCTCCAGCAATTTTGGTGATGATACCATTTTCAGAGGCTTTGCAATCAGCTCACAGTTAGCAAGTCGAACCATCTCTAGTGATCACTTAAGGCTTCCTTTGATGAGTGACAGTAGGCAGGTTAAAGTACCTGTTTCCCAAATAAGGATCATGGTTTTAATGGATTAAGATAAAGGTACTTTCCCCACACTGTTACAATCCACATTCAATTCCTAAACCAACATGACAAGTATTAAAAATTCATTCATTCAATACATTCCACCCCTGCCAACATCCCCCAATACTTTTCCACAGGTTTGGGGGGGGGGTGAGTACCTAGGGTTCCACCTTCTTAAAGAGAAGTCCCCTACCTGTAGAACCCAACAAAATTGGGCCAGCAAGGTTAGCTTTGTGAACTAGTAGGGGAAGGAGGAGTTTGTCCCCTGCAAGGTTGCATGCCAATAGACATATCATAAACAAAGAAATAACAAATAAACAAATGTAGAACGCTTAAATGTAGAAATATTTAAGCTTACATATTTAAAAGTGACAGTGTAAATTAATGTCTGGCTTTAAAATAAGACTTTCTTTAGGCTTTAGCCTAAAATCCACTTGACACAGACACATTGCAAAGCCACCCTTCAGCAATATTGGTGATGGCTATATTTTCAGGGACTTTGCAATTAACTCATAAACAGACAGCTTTTAAAACACCTGCCTGAGTTATGAAAAACCAACATGTATTGTCATATTTTTAACTTTTGACACATTCCACCTAGTGTTTCACAGTATCATGTCTGTAAAAAAAAGACAAAAGGAGTGCTAGAGTTCTCCTCCCATTGACCTCAATGCAGTTCACATCAAGTTTGCAAACACTCTTCCAAAGTTCTAGGGAGAGAGGGAGCACCCTGCAGTAGGCATCCAGAGAACTTCCTAAAATTCCACAATAAAGCTAATAATTAAATCCACTTCCTAAATCTACAATGGTAGTTGCCAAATGTTCAAACACAACTCTACACAGGTATATGCATATAAGAAAAGTAAATGTCTGCTTCATATTCAAGATTTTGAATTTTTTTATATAGCAATGGCTTGTTTCTTTTTTCCTGTTTCTATTTAAAAGAAAGTCAGTGCTATAAAAGTGATAAAGGGACCCTAGCAGGAAAATTACATACCTTCAGGTTACCTCTCCCCCCGTCTTAACATTTTCCATTGTGTCAAATGCTGAACTCTTACCTTCCATCTGCTCCAACTGGAACTGCCCACTAGTGTTAATGGCGCATATTCTAATCACAAATTTTATACATATAGTGCAAATATAGTGCTATATCTGTGTAATCATTAATACTTGAGATTTTTAACATTGGTACCCGGAAATACTGTGCATTGCGCTTGCAATTTGCACAATGAATGTAATAATGACTGGAGATCATAAATTCTCGAATTTACAAAATTTTTGTGAATACTAAGTGAAACATTTTCGATATTTTACGAACACGAATATTAACTTAATATTAAATCACTACTGTCCACCTATAGCAATGGGCCTATACAAGTGGGTTGGAGGCCTACTTTATAATCTTTCTGCACCTGGCAAGCATTCATAGAAAGACAGAAATTGTAATAAATTTTACATTATGGAAATATAGCAAGGGTAATTTGAACACACAATGAAGTGAACAGAGTGAGTCCATGGTGGTTTGGAAGAGACAAAAGAAACATGGAAGAGCTAACTGCTAGAATTCCCAATTGAAACACCAACCTAGCATGTGACCACTGTAAATATTCCTTTTTTTTGGTTCATTAACATTTGATTTACAGGGATCTATGTACAATAGGTCTGTAGGAAAATAACAGCTAGCTTTGCAATTATGATGAATTGTTTTAGAACAATTTATAAATGAATAATTACTAATCTGCATATATTTATGGTTTCTGGTGTTATTAATAACCTCCTTTATGCCCTTCATTTGTAAATGATAATCCAGTTCATCCATAATAAAGGCCAGATCCCAATGTATTTCTCATTAATTCACACCAGTCTTGAAGGTCAATGGATTTTACTGCTGTTCTCTCCCTTTCTTCCCCAAGTGAGATGGGCAAAGCTGAACTTTCCCCTTTTAACGTTTGAAAGCTTACTCAACTTTTTGACATTAATCTTTTCATAGCCAGAGGACTGAGAAACAATTTATTTTACAAGCCCTTCAAGGAGTGACGAGGTGAAGCCAGCATATTGAAAATGCTCACAAAAGCTATTATACATGAATAAGATTAACCCTTGGTCTGGATTAAGTACCAGCCACACACCCAGGTATATATGTACACCACAGCACACCAAACACTTCAAAGCATGGCATTTATTAAAATATTCAATAACCAATGCAAATACTAGAATAGATTATAAGCAAGCATTCTATTATTCTAACTATTTGAAGCCTACAGGTTACAAAGAGTTAATAGGTTCAAAGTTTATAATCAATATTTATCAAGAGTGCATATGTTATTCCTAGTAAGGAAAAAATCATACAAATGAAAATGTATGGAAGCTCCTAACACTGTCTTGCATCAGCACATTATTGGGATTTATCACCAGAAATGGTTTTAATATGTTGGCACTTGCAGTGATATAAAACGTGCATAATTTTGAGCTGATTTATGAAAGCCAGTAAAGCCTCCATCCTATGTTTTCTTTTATATCGTTGTTTTATATTGTTGAATGATGGCTCTGGGCAACTGCTTCACCTTTGCTCTAATTTTCATCGATCAATATGACTGTATATCATTAGAAATATCTTATTTTATAGCTATCAAATTAATAAAAGAACACATGGGGCATATTTCCAAAAACTGTAGCAAGTAATACGCAGATGCTGTCCTTAGAACCCAGTTAGCTTCCACCTTTCATATCTTCTAGCACAGGCAAGAGATAAAATGAACTGGCTGGTTGCTGTAGGCAAATGTCTTTTTGGTAATATACCAGTTCCAAATGACATGCATGTTTTAAACAGTATATACTTGTATTTTAGGAAACACAAACATTTCATCTGGTGATATTTCTCTTTAAATAGAGAAAATCACCAGAAGTCATGAGAGTTTGTAGCAGAATCCCATTAATTAAACTGAAAAATATATTATTGAGGATTATAATGTTTAACAGCAGATGTCTGTTAGCAAACAATTGCAGTGCTAAGCTTCAGTTTACAGAATTACCAGGAAGGTATGGGTACCTGTTTCTCCACATGTTATGATCATTTGGGTCAGACATATAAAAACAAAAGTGTTGTTGCAGCAACTTATCATTCAGCATATTGGTATATCATCAGTATGTTACACAATTTGCCTGAGCTGTTATCCCTGCCTGTTGTCCTATTGGTGATCGGTCATGCTTGCTGCGCGCATGTCCAGCTCCGTTGCAAGGCACTGTGTTTGGCCAAAACTATCAAAAAACGAAACAGGAGACTCATGACCCTAGACATGCTGATCTGCAACAACACACCTTCAGCAGGAGACTGCCAGACATAAGCACCTGTATTGTTTTCGACAAGGCTTGGATCAGTCATGCAGTGCAAAAACATTCTTGTATTGTGTATATGTGCATTATCATTAGATTTTAGACAATGGTCTCTTGGTCCAAGTTGACTTCTGTCGGTTTTACATAACAGCAATACCTGTTATAAGAATTGTCCCCTCCTTGAGGATAGGCACCTGCATCACTGTCTCTAGGATCTAGAGTAACTTTCTCCTCTGTAGCAGTGTATATAATTCGGTCCCCAGTAATCTTTTTATCAAAAACAGAGCATGAGTTATGGTTCTCTACCCCTCCAGGTAATGTATTTGTAGAATAGCATTGGTCCAGGCACTTAATCCCCTCTTCTCCATCTCCCTTCATTGTTAGCGTCCTGGAATCCTCTATGGTGGTGATTTTGTTAGACTCACATCCATCATCTTTTTCCTTTGGTTTAGCCTTTTTGTCCAGGTCATTTGAGCTCCCCTTGCCAGACTCCATATCTGATGGGGTCTTCAGAAGTTCTACGTTCTCCTTGTCTTTTCCCTTTTTACAGCAGCAGGCACACTGTTTATAAGGCCATTTTGTACAACCATCTGTCCTCCTTGCCAGAGTTATAGCTGCCACTCCAGGTAGAAAAATGGCTGGCCCTATTGCAATCAGTGGGATGGATCCCAATGTCTCCCCTTTGAATCCAGAAACAGTAAACATGAAGCCAAATACAAGAAATATGCTCACCAAGGCCACCACCAGTCCTGTACGTGGGTTGATATCATCCGGTCTCATGTCTTCAGAACCATCAGAATGTACTTTTTGACCGGCGGCACATCAGCAGCTCTTCTTGTTGGGATAGAAGAAAGCGTTTTTCAAATCCATCAATAAAACAAAAAGCACCACTCCTTAACTTCAAGTCAAACTCTTTTCTTAATAACTCCACAAGAGACAACAGATTGAAGCTGTTTCTGATCCTGGCATTCTTTGTCAATAGAATTCAAAGATGTTCATAGAAACTCTCTTAGGTGGCTTATTCACGTGTGAAAGCATTTCTCCTGAAGCAGATTCGATGCTTGCAGAAAAGTCCACAGGGAGCTTGACGCTGTGTTTCGGATGCCAGTACACTGAGATCCTGCATGTGCTCAAACTGCTTGAATGGAAACTGAGACAGTCATCTCTTAATGCAAGAGTATGTGAGAAGCGGGAGGGGAATAGAGAAGGAGCAGAGGAGTGGACTTTAAATACTAGAAACACACGGCACTTAGGAACCTCCTGCTATAATATTCTCAAACCAGATAAGCAAATTCAAGTCTGTGAGATCCTTCAGCACTATTCAAATGAAGGCATTATTTGCAGCAACCCTATTATCATAGATTACAGTGGGTTTGTTCTTAAGAACAGTAAAATACATTGTATTAAGGATAACAAGTGGAAATTCACAATGGCTATGAGATTGAACCCACACTTAAAATGTGAATGTATTAACTATATGAAATAAACCCAAACATCACGTAACACTTATGGTACCAGCAAATGGAAAGACTTTGTGTGCATATATTTAGGCAATGTTCTCCTGGTAAATGTAGGCAATAACAGTGTTAAGTCTTTGTCAGTTGACTATCCACAGAATGACGGTAACCGCTTGTGCTTCCCTTTTCTTTGCAAACATGAGCTGCCCTGCGTGAACTCATTTAGCCATAGGAGGTCATTGTCTCTGCCATCTGAAGTCTGTCTAGGGGAGGGAAGACAAAGGCTGCACACAGGTATGTTGATGGCCGCAATCAATTTCTCACTCGCTGTGAGCTCCAGTATTTAGGCCATCCTCCAGACAACTACCTAATTCCACAATATGTATAATGTATATTTGATGACTTCAATAATTTTTAAATGGTTTAAGGAATTAAGAGTGTATTTCTTGCTTTTACCTGAGTACAAATACATGACTCCCCTAAGACATCATGCTATCACTATTTAGTCAAGGTTTTTTTATATAACTAAATACAGGCTTTTCTTGTTATCCAAAACTCAAGCAACCAGAATATGAACACATTTTTTTAATCTGATTAGACTGGGCAGTAGTATATTGCATACCCTGTGCTGCATTGCTGTTGTGCCACTAGTGATATGGTGGTATTTGTGTATAGTACATTTATACAGAATTTACCAATACCTGTGGTGGTGGTGGTGGTGCTCAGATCTACCACACAGATTTTGTGTTCTTTCCTTTGTTTATAATTTTTTCAGGGTTATTAAGGTGACTAAATAGAGCAGGGACATCACTTTGCTTAGATCCTTCCACAAGCCAGGTTATTATGGTTACAGATGTGTCACATAACCAAAAAACTGCTTAAAGTATTGGTACTTCACTGAATATAGTGATAAATTGTTTTGTGTCGATATATATAGTGTAAGGAATGCTTACAGACAGAAAAGCAAGAGTTAATGTCTAGGAGGTTGAGGCAAAAAGCTTAGCGTATATGTCTCCTCACTAATGCTGGTCTTTATATTTCAGGTGCTTTGAGCTTTGGGCTTGTCCTTGGTCTACCCAAGTGCCGCAGATCACAGGCACCTGAGCACCGGAAACATTTTTGATGTCCAGGTGCCACTCCCTCAGCATGATGCCACCTGGACAACCACCCACATTGCCGTATATAAAACCACCACTGGACCTGAGGCTGCTAGAGAGGAAAAGGATCAGGTAAGTAAGGCTAGGGCTCTACTATGCACTTGGATGAACTGACGTCAGCTCAAGCACCACTTTTTACCTCCGTAATGGCCACAATATTGATTGGGCAATATATAATATCGCTGCTGATACAGCGGCCCCTTTAATTCAATGGTCAGACGTATAACTTATGTGCCTTATGCGACAGAGGATTGGACAGACAGATAGCCCCATTGCTGTCAATGGCCAGCTTGTGCACTGCCCTGGAATTCCTGAGTCATGAATGCATGCATGATGATGTTCGTTCAATCGATGAACCCTTGATGGCATCACCATGCTGCGCTCGAGCATTTGTTGATTGTAGAAGCAATGCACACCATTTTGCTCGATACTTTGAATGTTGGACCCTCAGTATCAATGGATCAAAAGGCTGTTTGCAATCGATTCCTAAACAATTCATTGCTGTAAACTGGAACATTGATCGATTGCTTAATAATCAATAGGCAAATCGACCAGTGTGTGCCCAGCTGTAATGCTCCTGAGCCAATGTTTTGTTCTCCAATCACTAGTTTACTGAATAAATGTGAGAGACACTGTTATACAACCTATCTAGACAAACAAAAGAACTTTTGCTTCTATAGTTGTATTTTATGTTTACATATATCACCCACGTTTATATTTTTAAGACTATGGTTCTAAAGCACAGGTGACAAACTCAAATACACAGTGGGCAAAATGTGAACAAAGTCATGGGCCAACCTTGATATTGTTGAAAATATGTCTACAATTGAGGAAGTTTTTTCCTTCTCATCAGATTTAACCTCCCTAG
>CM070032.1:112981896-112999278 GCA_036250615.1 Ptychadena robeensis | reverse complement strand
TGTGGCCAGAAAGGGGTCCCTTTGTTTTTTAAAATTCGCCTCCCATTGAAGTCAACGGAGTAGAGTTGAGGCCTATCATCTGGAACAAGCCTCCCTTCCTGGAGTGACCACATTTGGGGTGAGAGCTGAGGCTACCTCCTTCCACTCTCAGCGGCTGATAAGGCATCATTTGGAACTGTAGCACCCTAAGTCTATGCCCCATCCCTACCATTTGGGTAATGGTGAGTGCTTGTAAATATCCTTCCTGCTAGTAGTGATGCCAGGTCTGTCCGCAGGCAGGCCGATCTGAGTTTTAAAAAAGTCTGATGTCCGCCTATTCGTGGGAAGATTTTTAATTCCCCGCCTGTTTGCGGGGAATTTGAATTGAAAAGAACGGAAGCGACCTTACTGCAGAAGGGTCAGGAGTGAGTCGTACCCTGGGATGGCATATGTGCTACCCACATCTAGGATTGTGGGCCCTACGTCCATCAGGGTCTCTGCCAGCAGCTATGCTACTGGCTCCAACCTCTACTTCTCTTATGCCACCTCCTCCTCCACTTCCACCTTAAACAGCAGTCAGCCATCAGTCACTAGCTGGAAGCAGTGCAGCACTGCTGTGGGTAAGGGCCAACAGGCTGTGCTGAAGCTGATCTGTTTGGGAGACAAACAGCACACCGCAGCAGAGCTGTGGCAGGGTAAAAGATACCATACTGACCAATGGCTCTCGCCACTCAACCTCCAAACAGTCATGGTTGTGGCTGACAAAGGCCATAACTTGGTGGCGGCTTTGGAGCTCGGCAACCTGACCCACGTTCCATGTCTAGCCCATGTTTTAAACTTAGTTGCTCAGTGGTCTCTCAAAACCTACCCTTATTTGAACTACTAGAGAAGATGTGCCGCTGCCCATTTCAGAAAGCTTTAGCCGGTCTGTCAACCCTGCAGCAGCACTTGCGGCTTCCGGTTCGCTAACTGTTGTTGCGACTTGAACAACCTTTCCACATGTTGGCCAGGCTTTGTGAGCAGCAAAGAGCGCAATCATGGAATACTAGCTGCAACATGATCATCGCCTTTCCAGTCAACTGCCACAATTTGCAAGCGAGGAGTGGGCATTGATGTCAGACCTATGTGAAATTTTGAAAAACTTTGATGAATCAACAAAGATGGTTAGTGATGATAACACTATCATCAGTGTAGCCATTCCACTGCTGTGTCTACTTAAACGATCACTGCTCACATTAAGGAGGATGCTTTGAATGTTGCAGACAAGGTCTTCACAGCACACCTTGGTCAGCACGCTCCTAGACCTCTGCTACAGAGGGTAGTAGTACCCATGTCACTATAATTACATCTGTTCAGTGTGGATGGGAAGAGGAGGAGATGGATAGTCATCCATATGTCAACTCTGGCATACATAGCTGACTTCATGTTAGGCTACCTTTCCCATTGTAACAGTGGCTGCTGTACACCGCTGCCTCTCTACTTACAGTTGAAGATCTGGGCACCCTGTTCAGCAGTGATGCTGTTGTTTCTACACACTTTCTTAAACACCAGCGCGTGTCATTTCCTGGGATTTAAGGTATTCGTCATGTGACCTGGCTGACCAATAGTGGACCTCCTGCAGCTATATAAGGAACCCTGCCCTTTCAGCTTTGCCTCAGTATTAAGGTCTCTGTGTTATGCTAAGCGCTGACTGCCATTGGTGGTCCTGTGATATAGAGTCCTGCCTGTATTTTGAGACTGATACCTGTTAACACTTACCTGCCTGCTGTACTCTTCTGCTACCTGATCTTTACCAGCGCTGCCCGCCCTGTTACACTGTCTGGCTGATGACACCTGTGTCCCTGGAGCCTTATCTGCACTTGTTGAGAGATTGCTCCAAAGTTTTCCATCTGACAATGCGACAGGCACTCACCTGCAGGCACTCTAATCTAATGTTTTAGAGCGTCTGCTCACCTTCAGGCACTTCCATATAATGTTTTAGAGCATCAGCTCACCTGTAGGCACTCCCATATGATTTTTTAGAGCATCAGCTCACCTGCAGGCACTATCATATCATCTTTTAGAGTGCCAGCTCACCTGCAGTAACTCCCATATCATGTTTTAGAGTGTAATTCTTGCTGTACACCTCGAACGAACGGGTTCCCTGCAGCTACTTGGAAGACCAAGATGCATCCAGATATTGTCCCCATACTGTTCCCAGTCCATTTAGTTGGTGTTTCTGTCACTTTCTGAACTTTTCCAATGGACCAGGCACCCTCCCCTCTTCTGAGCAGGGGGTGCCTGGTTGTCTGGGGTGCTCGGTAAAAAACAGGAATATCAAGATGTGTACAGACCCAGCACCCGAACACTTTGGTGCTCACTCATCACTACAACTCATGACCCCTAAATAATTTGTAGAGCCACTTTCTGCAGCAATCAGAGCAGATCTTTTTGCAGAGCTTGTCACATCTTACCACTGGGATTTCTGCACATTCCTCCTTTCAAAACTGCTCTAGCTCCTTCAAGTGAGATGGTTTGTGCTTGTGAACAGCAATCTTTAAAACTGACCATAGATTTTCTATTGGATGGAGCTCCAGGCCATTACAACATATATACATGGTTCCCATTACATCAATCAAGTGTTGCTTTAGCAGTGTGTTTGAGGTCATTGTCCTGCTGAAAGGTGAACCTCCATCCTAGCCTCAAATCACGCAGAGTGTTAAAGGTTATGCTCAAGATTATCCCTGTATTTAGCACCATCCATCTTTCCTTAGGAAACCTTAGGTGTCTGTGCTGCCTCTCTGATTAATGCACTTCTTGCCCGGTCCATAAGTTTTGGTGGGCAGTCTGCTCTTGCAGGTTTGCTGTTGTGCCATGTTCTTTCCATTTGGTTATGATAGATTTAATCGTGCATCTGGGGATCATCAAAGGTTTTTTTTTTACCTAACCCTGACTTGTACCTGTCAACAACATAGTCCCTTACTTGTTAGGAGAGTTCATTGGTCTTCAGGGCACTGTGATGTGACCTCTTGCTTAGGTGTTGCAGTCTCTGGGGAATTAAAAAGGTGTTTATATTTAATTACAGATCATGTGACACCTAGATTCGCATAATTTCACATAATTTTGTCTGAAGATAATTGGTTGCATCAAAGCTTTTTATGGGTTTCCTAACAAAGGGGGGGAATACATGCACACATGCCAAATTTTTGTTTTGTATCTGTTTTGTATTTCTAAACAAACTACTAACTTAGATAATTGTGTTGTGATCCATCACATGAAATTCAGATTAACAAAACATTGAATTTAAGGCTGTAATGTACCGAAATACGAACAAAATGCATGCGGGGGTGGGGGGGGGGGCACCAGGCCCTATGTGCCTAAATACTTTGCATAGTGGGAGAAACAGCCCTGGGTTAATGTGATACTGCAGCAGTAGGTCCCTCCGTGTGTGCATTATATCATTTAATATATGATGAAGCAGGGTTAGAGAAATCATATTGCAATGCACCAAAGCAGACAAAGTCACAAGTAGGTCGCACACACTTATTAAAAAATGGCCTAGCCTAGCATGTTGTCCCCTTTGCGGTGGCAAATGTTATCTGGCGATCATAAAGTCGAGACTAGGCTGACATACTTTCATGTAAAGAGGTCCATTAGATAGGATGAACTGTTTTTGTACATTTACTAGTGTTAAAATGGGTAAGTATGCACCAGGTCTTGAATTAATATTGAGGTGTTCAAAAAGTGGCAATGTTTTCAGCTGACACTTTGCTAAAAACATTATATCAGACAATAAGGAACTTGCAGGCAACTTGGGGTAGATGGGCACGCAGCCATTGTTTAGCACAACAGGATTTCAGATGATGCATTATATTGCTATTCAATGGCCTTAGGAGAGCAGTCCACCTGGAACAGACAGTTTGAGTATGTTTTTGAGTAATATGAGTATAATACCATATATAATAAAATATTATATTTTAGATACAAACAGAAAGAACTTAAAAGGAAAAAAAATATCTAACCTTGTAATCAATGTAAAAGTGCTGATTCATTTAGCTTTTTAAGATATAAGGCGAAAAATTTGCGATATTTTGTGAATACAAATATTGCCTGTGCAATATTTGATAATGCCTAGAAGATCATTGTTATGGTCTCCTAGAGGCCATAGTTTGCCCATGCCTGCAATAGAGTGTTTAAGTTTACTCTATACCTTTACATTTATCAATGTTATCTGTTTAAATATCCTACCCAGGCTGGAAGGACTTGGGACCTGGTGGTCCTCACAGGTTTTATGTCTGGCCTCTCTGCCAAATTTAAGAAACCATTATGGCCCATGAGTCAAGAATCAAACAGTTTGCTCAGCCCTGGCCTATATGCTACCTTCTGTTTTTTTGTCGATTACACCTTTGTACAAAGATTTAGTAATACATTTGTTGGTAGGTTTAAAGACCCTGCTGTCAGCAATATCCAGATCTTTGTAAATTGGGCTCCAGTTGAATCCAGAATAGCAGAGTTTCTAGGAAATAAAACTATTACCATGGTGTAAAAGTAACAAGTTATTATTTAATTGTCAAGTTGTGTTTATTGGTTAGATATTTTGCCTTCTTTGCTGCATGATTGATTCAAAACTAGCCATTTGACCTTTTTAATGGAAACAGTGAAGCTCTATGTTTGATTTAAAGATTAATGACAGGTAATAATCCATAATTCAGGACATATTTAGTAAATTTATAGAATATGTGAAAATATTTATATTTTGGCTTTTCTCCAATGTATGCCATTGCATCTGTAATGCAAAATTGCCTAGGCAGTTTACACATACTAGCAACATAAACTTCTATTTCCATTGGCTTCAGTATGTTAGTCAGTATGCTACTTAGTGAGAATTTAGTTCAGAACTTCTTTGTATGTCATTCCTTTTTCATGCACTATAAACTGCAAACTCAGCAGAACTAAAATTGCCAGAACATGTACGCGGTGTAATGCATTCAGGGCTTCTAAAGATAGCTCTTGTAGAGCCCCAAAATCTTCAACAAGACAAAGAGGGACAGTTGTGATTAATGGTGATGTCAGCAGTTGAGCAGCCCTGAGTTGGTGATAACAGTACTGGACACAGAATAGTCTTATCTGTTTTCCTTTCCTTTGTTACTTCTTCTCTTTGTCTCTTTCTCTGTTTCTCAGCATAACACTACAGCTTCTTATTACATAGTGTTACAGTCCTACAATGCTGCTTGTCCACTGTGCTGATAAATGTTACTATTTCATAGAATATTTTACTAATAAATATCATGCAAATCATGAACTATTAAGGGAAAAAGCTATTCAGATATGTAAAGCTAATTATCGTGATATGCAAATATGTATTTTCCTAAACTGCACAGACTGAAAAAAATAGATAAATGTAATACATAATAGCTTTATCTGCTAACTTACATTAAGCCAGAAAACAATTACCTTTACCAGAAAAAAAATTCAAAACTGTGCATTGGGAATTAACATCCTTATATGTGAAATACTCTTTCAACATTTATGTTTGCTACAAAATTATAGGGATCCTATTCTTACATGTTATCAGTTGCATTGGGTAACTTTGCTTTATTTTGAATGTGTTACTGGAAATAAGTTTTGGGGAGGAAACTGTTATTTCCCATAACAGGGCAAAAACTACTTCAACATACTCATGATGAGCTGTGTCATGCATTCGCCTGATACTAGTACCACTATTAAACTCTTAATGGGGCATAGCATGGTCTATAACTTCAACACGTTTGCCCATCAAGGAACTCAACTGTAGCTGTCAATGCAAGTTTTTTAAAATCATAACAATTAAAGTCAAAGTCTCTCTGTTGATTTGAAAAATACCTCTTACCTATTCCCATGAATGTTTGCAATGGGCCTAGAAATAAAAACAAATGCAGTAAATACAATTTTTTATTGAATTAATGGCACAACACAGTTTTTTCTATATATTTGAAATTACTGTAGATGTAATCCTCAGCAATATCCCCCCAGACAGATCCCTAATGTATCTCCCACTTAAAGACCCCCACATCCCAGGGCACTGTTGTGGGCAAGAGACACCCTATCGCAATGTGGAGTCTCCCCTGTTGAGGGATGGTATAGGGGGTCCCACACTTGCTGCATTGCTTCTCAGGCCATGCAGATCTGCCATAGGGCATGGTGTCAACAGAAGGAGACCACACCCATTTTCTCTTCGCCTGGTTTAAGCATGAGGGAGGCACACGCATAACTTTTCCTGCTCCATCCTTTAAGGGGTCCGGTTTTCTAAATACAGAATACACATGAACATATACAATAGACATACCTGACCATAAAACGCACCCACTTGTTAGAGCAGGAAAACCAGAAAAAAAAATACTTGAATTGTTCAAATCAATTGGGGCAAAAATCCCCTGCAGTACCAACTTCAGCCACAACTGAAAATGGTGTCAATAGAGAGCACACTTCAAGGCAGATCATCATCTTCCTCACACACAGAGAATAGGGGGGGGGGCTGTGGGGGAAGCTGCTTGCATGTTTCCCCTCTTGGCTGTGTGTGTATGTGCGTAAGGAAGCTGCTAGCATGAGTGCAGCTTTCCCACACACAGCTCTGCACTGCTTATATCAGCAGGGCTCTGCTCCTTATAGTCTTATAGTCCAAAAATGATAAATGGTATTTTTTATATGGTATCAATTACTAGAATAGCGTTCACACACCTAAAAATATTACCTAAATCTTTTTACCCAAAATGCACTACACACAGACCAAGAAGGCAAAGATTTTACTTACCAGACACAATAAGGGGCACCCACTATTTATAGCACATTACATGCATATTATTTACATTAGGCTGAATGTTAAAATAATTACCTTAAATCTTTGCAAAGCAAGCTAGGCTACAATCCAGAATCCCTGCAGTTCTGATAAAGTATTAAAAAAATGAAAGTTTTTGATGTTGCAAAAAGGGAAATACAAAAAGAGGCTGAGATTTGCTTACCTCTCAAAGTGCCCTCTTAAGGCCCCCATACACGTGTCGGATTCGCACCGGATTCCGGCACGAACGATTCCGGGCGCGTGCACGCGAAGCGATCCTGCCGGAATCGCATGCAGCCCACCTTGTCCGATCGATCAGGTCCGATCGTTCAGGGGCTCAGAATCGGATCCGACAGAGAACCAACATGTTGGTCTTTCTCATGCGATTCTGCCCGGATCAGGGGGAGTTGCCATTTGTGAGGTGGAATCGGAGGTGGAATCGCACGCGGAATCGTGCCGGAATCCGCTCGGACAAGGTGGTATACTGCGATGGATACTCTTAATTGGCCGATTGATCACACCTGCGATTCCCGGCAGAATCGCCGGAATCGATCGGATGATGAATCGATTGGACATGGAATCCGACACGTGTATGGGGGCCTTAAGTGTTAATCTCTCTTCTTGGTGTTTAAAGCTGAAGATAAGATTAGTGTCAGTCTCATTTGCCTTTAAGAACTTTGCAGAAGAAAGAGAAAGTTTACATAGATCTTAACATTGTAAAGGATGATTTATGACATTCCTAATGTTAAAGCCCATGTCTATAAAAGAAAAAAAAATATTTGCCTACCCTCCTATAGCCATCCCATATTTGTTTTGGTTTTCCATACCTTGGAAACGTACCCAACTAACCAGTTTTAAATCAGTTCTCCTAAACCAGCACTTCACATATGCTGGCTAATACACCTCTGTCAATTAAGCCAAATATTTTTTCCCCCTAAAGGTTGGGCTTTTAAAGGCACTGAACTCAGGTATCAAGTAAATCAAGTATATATGTTAATTAGAATCATGTTCCACCTATTGATTACAATCTGGTCAAATTGTGGGTTCACATTGTCTCAGAAGAGAATAGTTCCTCATTTTAATATAAAGTTACTAAAGCCTGGTCAATTTGCTTTTTTTTATTGTGTCCTGTTCCCCTTTTGGTATAAAATCTACTAAGAAAGCCATCAACAAATGTTACAATGTCAGCATTTAATAAATAAACATAATGTTTCAACAAGACAAATGCACAACATGTATCTCACAACCCGAGGCTCCACACACACAGAGCAACTACATTGTGCAGATTGGGAATACATTTCTCAAAAACTAAACGTATCAATAAGATAAAATGTTACAGACATATCCTCACAGACGTCTCACACTCGAGGGTTCTACATATACAGAGCAACTCACTTGTGCGAGATTGGGAATACATTTTCTCGAGCCATTTCCCGATTGGCTTCTTCAGGGAATGTCAATGTTTCCCATTGCTAACAATATCAAACAGAGTCATCTTAGGTCATTTGATACATCAGCATAGTAGACATTATTAGCGTGTTTGGCATATATTACTCACAGCCTTAGGTGTGATGTAAATATTGTTGGAGAGGACTGGGGTTGCCCATGCCACAGCAGACGAGAATCAGGGAGCCAGAATAATCAACCAACCCGCCCACTGCGCCATTCGGGGAGGCACGGGTCCATAGAATACAAGGACTCTGGTGGTGCATGATGCCAAGCACCAGCCACCCTTGGGTATGAGATGAAACATAGACGGGTTTGTTCTATCCCCCAGATGGCCATGGGGAATACATCAGCACATGGGGTCCAATGTGACGAAAAAGGGGAAGGCAATCAATGGTGTGCTAAACAATTGTAAATGCAAAAGGAAATGTGCATGAACGAGTATGGATTGCTATGTGCTGTGTATATTGAGTTTATTGGTTTGCAGATAGTTGTTTTGGATTATAAACCAAGGAACAGGGGTAGATATCCCAGTTTTTTCTAAGTGTGCTGTATATTGCTCCCACAGTAGTTGTTTCAAACATCCACTGGGGTCCTCTGGATGTTTGAGCTCCCACGATAAACAGGGTGGTGTTTAGTGTACTCTATTTTGTAATGTTTTTCTGATGTAGTTAAAGGTCATCAAGGCGTTGTCAGGGTTTACGCCTAAAAGGGAGAAGGATACCTCTAATGCTAAAGTATCAATGTCACCATGGGCTAGTTTTAGAGAATGGGCTTTTAGGGTAATGCCTAGATAGTTATTAGAAGGCCAGGATGTGTGTGGCTAACAATTGTAATGCAAAAGAATGTGCATTAGCTAGTATGGTATATGCTGTGTGCTGTGGAGGCCGTGTATGAGTGTTGCTGTGTGTGACCATTCTTGCAAGTTTATGTAACAGCTATAGTCAGATAATGTGTGGTGGCTATAAATGTGTGTGGATATAATCTTGGGCATATGTCAATTCTAAATACCTAACAGTGTATGCAGTGACCTCCCTTAGGTCGGTGAAAATATAGTGTGTAGCAAGTCAAACCAAATTCATCTATTATCCCTATTAGGGTTAACCCCCCATGTAGCAGAGGCAGCCGCCATTCCTACCTTGTGTGGGATAGATCCTAGGTCCCTATTTGGGAGCGCTACACGCTCCGGCGTCCCAGCCGCCAGGACCAATGCAACAACGTGCTGCCCCGTTTGAACCCCCCGCTGCATGGGAGCCCTGGATCCACGCCCCACGCCGATGATGACACGGCCTCCATGTGCGACGCACGTACGCCTCAACGCAAGAGCAAGAGGGGGGTGGCAGAAGGGGACAGACAAGTCCCTCCCTCCCAACTCTCGTATCGCCATTGGCCTCGCTCACAGGTACGTTCCCCCCCCCGCCCCTCCCCGCTCCCCAAGACAAAGCATGGAGTGAGGTGTAAAGGACAGGCCAAGTGGAGAGATCCCGGGTTGCGTGATGTTACTATTGTCGGGTCAATTGTTAGCAACACATTGATTGCCTTCCCTTTTTTTGTCACATTGACCCCTATTGCTGATTATTCCCCATGGTCCATTGGGTGATAGTACCAACCCTGTCTATGTTTCATCTCCATCCGCAGGTGGCTGGTGCTGGCACATGCCCCACCAAAGTCCCCCGTTATTCTATGACCCGTGCCGCCCCGAATGGCGTAGTGGGCGGGGGGTGGATCGAGCTGGCATCCCTGATTGCTTGGTGCTGTGTATGGGCACGCAGTCCTCTCAACATATGTACATCATACCTAGGCTGTGATGAAATGCACAACACGCTACAGAATGGTCTACTATGATGAGGTATAATGACTAAAGATGACTCTGTTTTTAGTTTGTTAGCAAGTGGGAACATGGATTCTCCTAAGAGCCACTGGCAAATATGGCATCAAGAAAATGTATGCCAATCCGCATCCATGGGGTGATGTGTGCTTGTATAGGTAGAACCTCGGTTTGAATATGTTGTAACTTTATCTCATTGGATATGTATGTTTTTGAGAAATGTTTCCCATAATGGGCACTTATGTTGTAGTTGCGGTCTGTGGTTGTGGAGCCCGTGTGATATACATGTTTTGTGGCATTTTTGTCTTGTTGATGCATTGAGGTTTAGGGATTAAGTGATGACATGAGACGGGGTGGTATTGAGCTTTGTTAGGAGAGTGTCGAATAGGGTTGACAGGACAAAAGAAAATAAGCATTGGCCGCTGGTTTAGTAGCGGATATTAAAATGAGTTAACTATTCTATCGAGACAAGGGACCCCTCATGTCAAAGACGGGTGTACACGATCTGGGACGCATGCACAGATCAATCAGAAACTTGGGTCAAGGAAAGAAATAGGTTTTGACCGATTGTAATCATTAGGTGGAACATGATCTAATTAAATATTTCGTTGTTTACTTTGACCTGAGTTCAGGTCCTGAAAAGCCAACCTTTAGGGGGAAAAAATATTGTGGCGGAATTGTTGATATCAGCGGGTGGGGCCATAAACTTTGTGCGATAGGCCATGCCATAGGTGATGGGGTGTTATACCCTCTGTCCCCTTATGAGACTCAACACCTCTGGACAGCCATAGCAATATTCACATCAAAAAGTTACCATGACACTGTAAGGAAACCAGCAAAATAGAAAGGATAAATTATGCAACTGTTCTTTTGATAATTTTTTTTTTTACAAGATCCTTTCACCCTCGACCACCCTCACAGTGGAATCTTAGCTTTCCTGTTTTCACCTAATTAGTATTTTTTTCACTAAACAAATTATAAAAAGATATATCTCCCCCCATGGATTCGCAATAGTCTCTCTGACTCTTACCTATTTGTTTGGTTGAAATTGCATGAATGACTTCAGTTCCATATGTATACTTGAACGCCAACTTTTTGTTAAAAGAAATATTAAATATTTTATTTATAAAGAGCATACTTACAAAGATTGGGCCCCCACTGTATTCTTTCTGCGCCATGCTGAGCAGAAGCCATGATCAACAATAGGGATGGACCGACTGTTCGCCGGAGAACAGTTCGGGCGAACTCGCATTGGTTTCGCCGTTCGGCCTCGCCGGCGAAGTGGTGTTGATCCCGTCCTGTTCGCCGGCCAGAAGAAGATCTAAATTCTTCCTCCTGCAGGATCAAACCGCGGAGACGTGCCGAGGAGATGTCTCACTATCAAACCGGGCATGAAGCGGTCTTGTATTGTGATTTCCGGCTCTGATAGGAAGGGACGTCAGTGACGTTCTCCGCTCCCCAACCAGGGAACTGCGGTCAGATGCGGTCATGGACCGGATGGACGTCACTGAGTCACAGCCGGTTTGTCCGATTCAATTCCCCCTCTTATAGGCGGGATTTGAATGTGTCCGCGACTGGGCGGGGCGGACATCTGTAAAAGGTCGACCTCCGTGTTCTCGGACCTCCGGGCTGGTGTTCGCCATCTCTTTCAACATACTACTTGGTTAATCCAGAATATCGTGTAGTGCAGGAAAAAGACTTCAGGCTACTACGGCATGCGAAAAGGGGAATTGAGCGAGAGGAGTGTACAGTATGAATGCTGCTTGCCCGGCCTGGGACGGGATCTAGAGAGCCAGGATTTTAGAGGGACATGCAGGGGACGTTACAACTGTGATTGACACTATACTCATTTCCATTATTATATTATATATTGGAATTGAGTGTGAAAGATGGTTTTTTTAAGTGAAAGTGGCACTAAAAAAAAAAGTCTCTGCCTTTAGCTTTGAGTCCAGCACATTCACTGGGGCATTGTGCCGATAAGCTTCTGCATCACAATATTTATTTTCATCCAATTTTTACCAGGACTTGCTTGATGAGGGTAGAGTTTGACCTTCTCCAGCCATCTCCAAATATGCTCATGGGGCTAATCTGGCCATTAGAGGAGAATCATAACAAAGGGATTTATTATCATAGTGAGAGTTTAGAAAATTTTTCTTTTGTCTTGATTGAAATATGCTTGCTCTTGTTTTGGAGTGCTCAAATTTTCCTTGAAAATCCCTTTGCGGCGACATGTGGAGCATACCGGAATTCAACGGGGGATATTACCCCCCCCTTGGTTGGGGGGAACTCAGATGTAGGGAGTGGGGTGCACCTTATGGAGTCCCCTTTTCCGCCGTAGGAGGTCCTTTTGATAATGCTAATTAATACTGTAATTTGGGTACCTATATAGGTTTTGTGATACCCCAATTGTACTTTGTTCCGGAGGGGGGGGTGGGACTGAAACATTTCACAATGGGAAGACAAACTGCAAACTTTCTCTAATATATTCAGTATGGCACGGACCTATTCGTGGAAGCACGGTTGCGACTGAATCGCGAGCGGGACCACCTGGCAGCACCCCAGATTTATCCATAGAGGCTCGTACCGAGTCTTTAGTTTATTCTGTTATAATTCGCAATTGCCGTATTTGTCGCAGGTCTAACTGCATATTGCTATGTTTAGCCAGCTCATATGTAACCATATTGAAATATTTGGAAGTTTGTGGTCCAAATAATAGATTGATGAATGAGATTTATGGTGAGAGCTGTGGTGTATGATATGCATTCCCATCCTGGTTAAATGAGGGAAGTAGAAATGCTTGCTTGGTGGGCTTTTAGGGTAGTGGCTATGGAAGAAGGGGATAAGAGCGGATACCCAGTGATTATACAACCATCCAATTTATCTGAAAAATCAATTTATTGACAGTTTTTTTTAAACAATAGCTTTTTATTGAAGTTTTCACAAAGGGACAATCTGTAAATGAGGTGCCCAGACCGCACGCCAGGCTAGGTGGTAGGGGCCCGTGACACAGGAGGCGGTCCGGGCACTAAGAGTTAGGTAGGGCGGGGTCAGGGTGACGTCCGAGGCCGGTTGTTAGAAAGGATGGCGGAGGGCAGCCTCGTTGCCTGCTAGGAGTTACCCACCCTCCTCCCTTTGGTTTGTGTTGTTTATTGGTATATCTGATGTTGTTCTTTGTTCTCTTTTGTCACAGCATGGCGGAGCTCGGCAGTGCTGGTTGGAAGAAAGCAGAGCTGTTAGGGGCTTGGGTGAGTTCGGGACGTTAGGGCAGTCACAAAGTGTTGAGGGGGGCGTGTTTGCCCGGGTTCATCTTGATTCGCAATAAGGTACCCAGCGAGCTGGTACTTAAGGGCTGGTGGCAGGGCGGTGGTTTTTTTGGAACAAGATAATAGTTGATGGTCTGCCGGGCGACCCATATTGTTAGTTATGTGTTACAGCGTTGCCATTGTGTTACCATTGCGCTTTCTGTTTCTTTACATTAACATGTTCAAAGATTTATGACTCTGTGTTTTTTAATAAGTTTAAGTGGTTAGAGTTACGTCTCGCGAATCCTGGGGTCAAGTCCAGTGGTAAGTTTACAGACGAGATATGATAAAGAGAACTAACGCCACCATGCTCCTGTGTATTCATTTTTGGAAGTACTCTCGAGAATAGGCTCATTATACATGAGTCGAAACATAGGGGCACTACGTGCCTCAGCTAGACCAGTTGTTATCAAACCTAGAGGAGCCATTGTGTTCATGGTTCTGCCTGGTGCTGTGCCCTGGTATCTTATACATATGGCACTGTTGACCTATACTGGAAACTGACATTAAAGGTAATGTTGCCATCACAACTTGAAATAGCCACAACCAGATCAAGACAACAACAGACACAAGGCAATAGAGAACAAGAGTGAAGGAGAAGGAATAGAGGAGGGGGGAGACTTGGTGGAAGATGAGGGAGGGAACCAAGGAAGGCAAGCAAAGAGGGAGCAAGCGAAGAGTGAGGATGAGGAGTGGGGGATGAGCGGGTCCCAGCGACCCGGGGGTAGGGGGGGACTTAGTGCACTCACTAGGGCACGCAGGGTGCGAAGGTAAGGGGGGGGGGGTAGCGCGAAGGCGGTCCGACATCAAGGTCCTAATCCATACTGGCAACATTCCTGACGCCTGGGTTTTTTAACAAATCCACAGGACCAGACTTAGTGAATTTATGTTGTGTTGTGAATTAGGTCAGCATCGGGATTGTACGTGTCAATCTAGCTAGTTCGTCTAGCCGTCCCCAATAGAGGGGCTTGTCGATGATTTTCAGTGGCTGTGGGTACAACCTAGCCGCACCAGGAAAAGTGCAGCGTGCTGGGAAGGATTCATAGAGCGTGGAGCTAAGCAGTGCCACCTCAGGGGTGGGCGTAATCGTCATTTGGGCTGGAGCGGAAGAATTAAATACCGCTTCCTCAAAAGTCGTAAGAGTGGGCATCCCACCATATCTGGAGCATCGTTCCCCTTGGTTTCAGTGTGACACCTCCAACATGTAGTTGGGGTTTTGGCGGATACTTTTGTGCAGATCCAGGGGCACCTGTCCCATCTTGTGGTCCCCAAAATCTTGTAACTATTTTTCCATTGCAAAGTAGGCTACTGAGACAGTGTTGGGTATTGGACCAGATCGTGGCGGATCTGCGTCAGAGAGGGTAAGACCCCATTCACCCTCCCGCTCCCACAGGATATGTAGCTGGGCGAGGTCTAGGTGAGTTTTTTTCAAAGGTATTTTAGAAGAAGTGAATAGCGCAGGGGGGGGTTTTTTCAAACGTGATGAAGGCAACAGCCCCCAAAAAAACGTCTCACTCTATACAAGGCCTTTTGAGTTTAGGACCCACGCTTTCAGAGCGACCCCTCTGGGCGCGTTTTAGTCCTTCCAAGGGCTTCAGCCCCCATCACTTCAGTTGCGAAGGGTAAGGCGATAGGCGATCCGATGACCAGGCAGAGGAATGATTCCGCCTGGAGCGCCATTGGGGGAATGCTTGGTTTGGACATTAACACGGAGTCATGGCCCATAAATATGTTGAGATGGTCAGATTTTTCTTAACTGTCCTATCCTCAGCCTGCATAAGGGTGCACGTGTGAAAGTAAGTCAGGGTTGCAAGGACCGCAAATGGGGTGAACCACAAGCGAGAAGCCGGGTAACCACTGGTGTGTATTGGATTCTCCACCTGCACCCATAAGCTTTTTCCCGAGAAGGAATATAGCCAATCCAGCTCCATAATCAGCAAGGATATATAGTTCAATAGCGCTCCCAAGTCCCGGCAGGCCGATACCCCCTTCTAATTTGGGCAAGGTCAATTAGTGTGCCCGGAGCCCGGGGACAGTTTTTGTGGGGCCCAATATACCGGAGAAAGCAGAAGCTCAATGAAGTTTGTAAAAACTCTTCGGATCTTATTTAAATAGGCGTGGTTCTGAAATAAATACAAGTAGTCCGCGTGGCAACATGTCCATTTGCATATTGCTACTCTGCCCGAACCAGGATGGTATATATTGTTTAAAGCCTCCAGGGAGGTTCCTGGTGAAGGTCATTAAGGATGTCAATTCAGAAGCATCCTAACCTTAGTGAGGTGTCTTTTGGGAATCCATAACAACCAAGAAATTTTAATGGCTTCACTTTGCCACGGAACGGGAAACTGTATTTTCTAGAGAACTGTTTGACCTGAACAGGACAAAAGGATATTTAAATCCATCAGAACTTAAAAATTGACTTTAGAATTGCGTGTACCGGAAGCTTCATATCCTGAAAGGAGGGATGGAAACGCCACTAGTGGGTTTTAGTGACATAAAGGAGCAGGCCCGTCATCGTAGAGATACCGATTTTGTTTGTGGACCTGTCCAGTGTGCCGTAGTCCCCTGGATCAAGGGGTGTTTGATCGAATGGCTTTGGCCAAGGTGTTCCATAGAGTAAATATAGAGAATATGGTGAATAAGGGGCCGCCCCTGGCCGCATGCCGTTTGTACAAAGGCATAAGACGGGGACAACAGTGCCATTCACACGGATATATGCTGTAGGGGTGTCATAAAGGGATTTTTATCCTTGTCCAATCAGGGTGGCGTGTAGGCCCAGATGCTGAGTGGTGGCAAAGAAGGAAATGTCACTAAGCGGTCAACGCCCCTTCTCTGCGTCCTAGGGAGAGGAAAGGCCGAGGTGGTTTTTTTTTGTTTCGGTTGAGCCTAAGGGGGAGAATGAGATAATGGTTTTAAACTGTATTGTGTCCCCTCCCCCCTAGGCCTCGCTGCCTGGCCAAGCCTGCCGTTGTTCTAGGTGGGAACTAAGGATGGGATAGGGTAAGTAGGCCCCCCCTGTAGCTTATGATGTTTTAAAGCAAGTTTTTCCCATGTCCACATTAATAAGGGAGATTGGTCTGTATCTGGCGCTAATGCCGGGTCTTTTTTTCCGGCCTTATGTATAGATTGATTGTGCCATCCTGGGACTGAGAGGAGTTTAGTGGATGGGGGAGGCAGTTTTTTAAAAATGGAGAGGATGGCAGAGGTGGCGTTTATACGTAGATTATTTGAATCCGCCGGACCAGGACTCCTGCCTACTGGGAGTGAGCAATCCCGTGCATTTAAAGTTCGTCTGGGAGAGAACGGATCTAATAGGGAATTCCAGTTTTGTCATAATAGGCAATTTCGGCTGACGTCTCTGTGTTTTTCAGGGATGGTACATCAATCAGTTTTTCTGAAATTTCCGTTTAGCTTCTGCGGAAGCAATTGATTGTTCCTTCGTCCCTGCCACGTTTGTGTTTTGGGTTCTCAAGGCATGGGTAACGGTTTTTTGAGCCGGGAGGCAATGAGGCAAAGGCCCGCGTTCTTTTTTCAGTCTTGGCGCCATGCCAGTATTATACGACCCTCAGTACTCACTTCAGAGTTTCCCAGTGAGTCGGTGAGGTTGCAGTATCATGAATTTGATGAAAGGTAAATATTATAGTTGTTCAAAATATTTGGTGTAGCGCCGGGGGTCCACAGGGTGGGTCCTCCATTTCCATCCTCCACTCCATTGCAAACTTGGCAGTGGATCCAGGCATGGACAGTGACAAATGTGACGGACCAATGGTCCGCGAAAATCTGCGTGTCTATCGCTCTATAGGGGACCAGGAGAGCCAGTGGGTTTTGGGGAGGAGTAAAAGTCCATCCGTGAGTGGTAGTTGGTGTTTGGAGGAAGTAGAAGGTTATCCCTTCGTGATGGGTTTTCAGAATTCTCCACACCCACTCCACAAGCTGCAGCCAGGTGCAATTACGATTAAGTTTGGTGAGGGCGACAGTGGGATAGGGGATTCCCAAGGATGAAACCGATGGAGGGGTCCCCAAAGTGATTTAAA
>CM070032.1:112930828-112954261 GCA_036250615.1 Ptychadena robeensis | reverse complement strand
CCCCCGTCCTATTCTCGCACCTCCTTCCTTGGCAGACTCATCTCATCCTTTGGTCTGCAATACCATTTATATGCTGATGACACCCAAATTTACTCAGCCTTTACTCCCTCTGTCCTGGACAACATTTTTTAGTGCCTATCAGCCATGTTTTCATGTATGATTGACAGATACCTCAAACTCAACCTGAGCAAAAAGGAACTCATTATCTTTCCTCCATCATCTTCCAAGCCTCCCCCCAACATCTCACATCTTACAGTAAATAACACCGTCATCTCCCCTATTCCACAAGCTCGCTGCCTTGTGTCACCTTCGGCTTTCCTTTACGCCCCACATACAGAATATTGCTAGATCCTGCTACTTCCATTTCCGCACCATCTCCAAGATACACCCCTTCCTCTCCCCAGAGACCACCTGTCCTGGTACACGCTCTCATGATCTCTCGCCTTGACTACTGCAACTCCTCTAACTATACTATCAACTCTCCAGTCCATCATGAATGGTGCTGCTAGACTCATATACTCCTCTAATCACTCCTCATCTGCTGCTCCTCTCTGCAAATCTCTACACTGGCTTCCAATTGTCTAGTGAATTAAATAAAGTTGTGTGCCTTTCAAATCACTTTACATCTCTTGTCCTACTTACATCTGCAACCTGGTCCATGAATACACTCCTAACAGCCCCCTGCGCTCCTCCAGTGACCTACTAATGACATCCCCACTCATATAATCATCACTTTCCCGGCTTCAGGACTTCTCTAGGGCCGCTCCTACTCTTTGGAACTCCCTCCCTCGCCTCATTAGACTTGCACCTACTAGTGGCACTTTTAAAAAACCCATCTCTTCAGTCTCGCTTACTCATCGTCTGATTCCTAACATCACAACCCTGCCAGTCCCATTCCCCCCACCTATTGTATTCTTGGGCAGGGTCCTCTACTCCTCCTGTGTCATATCCTGTATTTGTGTATTATCTTGTGTTGTCTCAACTCTAATGTATTGTACAATGCTGCATAATATGTTGGCGCTATATAACTAAATGATGATAATAATAATTAAAATGGTGGAGCAACCTTTTCCCAGCCCAGACGTGAACAGGACCGGTGTACCCTGCTGCGATCGCCTGCGCCATTATGGGCAAAACACTAAGAGGGTTAAGAAGTAGAGGCAGAGATAAAGGGATAATGAGTTTGCGGAGGGAGAGGCAAAGACGTGGTGAGAGACAGAGAGGAAGAAGGAAAGAGAAAATGGGAGGGGGGTTAGAGGGGGTTATGTATTTTGGTGTATTACTGTCTTCCATCAAAAACATTAGTATGACACAATGTGAGATTAGTTTACCAACCATGGAATCAAACTACATGTTAGTTTTCAGACGGTGAACTAGGAACAATGTAGCTTCTTATTGGTTACAATGTAGTACTGATTTATAACCAGCAGAGGGAGGCAGCGCACTGTTCTAGCGTCTGACGTCATCAGCCTGCGCCGAAATCTCCGAGTGCCCTCTGCGGACTGTAGAAGGAACGGAGGTGTCACCTGTGGGGAGTCCAGTGGCTTGTGGGTCTGAGGTGAAATAAACATGGCTGTAACCCCTGAGGACGAGAAGTTACGGCTGCAGCAGCTGAGGATTCTGAGGAGGAAATGGCTGAAGGACCAAGAGCTGAGTCCCCGGGAGCCCGTCCTTCCTCCCAGGAAAGTGGGTCCTGTGGAGAGCTTCTGGCAAAACTTCCTGCGGGAGAACACCCTGTGGAGGAGAGCAGTATGTGATCTAGAAGGGATTATTAATCTGATTTGTTTCATTGCCATTCCATTACACATGTCACTCTGAAAGAGGGTAGTAGCCATGACAGGTCTATTAATGACCCATATGATGGTAACTAACTTCAATTAGTGTAGATCCAAATGCTTTCATTATAAGACATTTCTTTCCTAGCACAGCAGCCATACCCTGGGTACCCTGCCAGTGCTGTCTGTGTGGAAGCAGAAGCCCCTATATTCAGTCAGACCCACATATCTTCAATAGCAAAGCTCATACTGATGGAAGTGATGTGGCTACAATGAGTAGATTGCAGGTCAGATCTCTCTAGAGAGGCCACTGCTTCCACATAGATCCCACCTTGCATCCGATTGTTAGGTTTTAATACTCGCACTATAGCTGCTTTCTATAGAAAATAAACCATGCTCTATGTATATAAACCTTTCTGTCATCTTTATTCCCTAAGAGAAATTTCCCTTTACTTCCTGCTCTACCACCTGAACAGTGGGTGAGAGTGGAAATATCCCCTATTTTCCTCAAACTTTTTTATTTGAAGCTTCTGAAAGTGTTCTATTTCCCTGACATTCTGTCCTCGTTACAATAGCCATAAGGGCAGCTCGATAATGTTAATCCTTATATTAAAAAAGTAGACTGCAACAGAGCTGCTTTCAGAATCATGGACAGCATTCATGGATGGCTCGTTTCTTTACCACGAACATGTTGGAATTTTATAAAGCATATTTATTACACTAATATTTATTACTGGTAACATTGAGACTGTGCCCACCTGTGAAAAGGGAACCCTCACATACTTCTTCAGTTATATTGTGTTTCTGCTTGCACAGGAAAAGCGCAGGACCAGTGGCTGGAGTCACCCTTATCCTATCCTTCCTGTTTGTCTGATTAAAACTAAAGATCAATAGTAAAGGAAAGACTATTTTTTAAAAGGGTTATGAAACCTTCATGTATACAACACTCAACTTGCTTTTATGTGTTTCTTTGCACTTACAGCATATGTTCTTGTTTATAAAACAGCCTGAGGTTCTGTCACACTAGCTGTGCTACATCAAGTAAAAGCAGGGAATGCAGGTTTCCATGGGAAATATGTTGTAACTCCCACACTGGCACCACATTGTTATCTACATTAATGAACAATGCACACATTTTGTTTGCAGCAGTAAGCATCTCCCATACACTAAAACAGGAATGCACTATACATGATTTTCCTAATAGACATGCTAGCGCTACTGAAAAATGTAGCAGTGCTAGTGTGAAAGGGCCCTTAATGTGTGCACCAGGCATATACTGTTTTGCCGTGGCTATCTTACCTTTTTTGACTCTTGCGCATGCTCACCAAGTAAATTGCACAAGTTTTCTTGTGAGATGAAATCCTAGGGAAGGCGTCCTTGCATAGACAGGAGTACAGGCTCCCCAAACATGAAACTTGGGGCAGAACCAACACGGAATAAAAAAAAAAGAAAGAAAACTGTGAAAAGCATTTTTTTGGGTTAAAAGAAATGCCCTGTGACCATTAATTATTGTTTGTAGCTGTGATAGTTTGTAACCTCGTGGATATTTCTGAAAGAAAGAAAGCTAGTACCCCAATCTCAACCTTTTTTGTTCAGTAGAAAAACTAAGCTGAAGCGTTAATGCAACGCATCCCTTAACGTTGTTCTCTTTGGCTGCGTCGTTCCTGGCGCAGCATCAGGGAGATTTGTTTACCCCTTTTACGTACGCAATGCACTCCCTATGGATGTGTTAACACATTTTCTGTGCATTCGGGTTGCCTTTTTTAACAGTGTGTTAAAAAAACACAACACAAACACATTGTGCAGCATGATGCATCCCCTAAAGCCTGAGATGTATCTTCAACCATTCTGTCTTCAGTATTTACTACTAATTGGTCAGCATCATCCTTTAGTGCCACACACATTTTTGTCTTCAAGTGCAGCACTGCCTGGCAACGTATTAACCTCATTGTTTACCTGTTTATATGTCTCAGCCCTGCAAGTAAATTGTTCTGTCCTGGGTTTCTCTGCTGCTTATAGACATTATTCATTTCTATTGTTGAACGTACAGGACACCATTTTGATGTAGGGATTGGTAGATGGGAAGCACCAAAACCTTAATGTAATGTGTATTGTTGCTTGACACCAAAATCCTTTTTTTGTTAAAGTAGTATAGTTTAAGTTTAATGCTATTTGTTAGTTAAGAAACAAAATATGATTTTCCTATGTAAATGTTAATGTATTTTTTCTTACTTTCTCCCTTTAGACTTACAAAACATACATGTTTAGCAGAAATACTGCTGGAGCGTTAGCCGGATCGTGGCTAGTATATTACTGGATAAAATATCATTTAATGGTAATATTTTAATTGTCATGTCATGTATACAGTTTTTGGGGGGTTTTTCAGAATGTAATTTCGCCTTTTGTATCAAATTTTTTTAATAACAGTGATACAATTTTTGTAAACACATTTCCGATATTTCCATATACAGTAGCATTTGTCACTGAATGACGTTCAGTCAGGGGCGGTCCTTGGGAGATGGTCTCCCTGGGCAAGCACTCCCTCTGCCGCCCCTCACTTCAGGGGGGTTGGGGAGCAGGGGACCAGTCAAGATCAGCTTCCCCTCTGTCACTGCTCATATCCTCCCATCACATGGAGATCAGCCTCACAATAATTGTAATAGAAGCCTGGAGGTATTATAGACATCCATTGTGTGTGTCCTCCGCAGTTTTTCTGAGGCTTTTTAATATTGTCAATATTGATATCAGAATTATATCGTATCGACCAAAATGAAGAAATATATTGTGATATAAATTCTTGTCATATCGTCCAGCCCTATGCTCTACTACACTTTAGAACATGTTCAAAAGTTTCTTCATTCAAGTAAATGTAGCTTCAGATCAGTTCATTGCTGTTCAGTGATCCTTAAGCTGAGAAGTCTAACTGACAAAACCAGGCAGTCCTCTGTATAAATAAGTATTTTTCTAAAGAATCATTAGAATTATTTGGTTTTGACCTGCAGTAAAGCGGAACTACTACTGGTATCTTCTTCCTCTGGTGCCAATAATAGGGCAGATCGGAGGTTTAAAAATAAAGAAATAATAATAAATTAATGATAATACTTACCTGGTGAAATCTTTCAAAATCTTGTGGAGCTCCGCCCCTCCTGTGACCTGCAGCTGGCTAGGGGTCCGGCCGTAGGTGGATATTGGAAAAGTAGATCACTTCGTTGTGCCTGGCAGCCAGCCAGATCTGAATCCAGTGATGCTGAAGAGGCAATTTCTCTTCTTTTTTTTTTGCCAATCCTGGTAGTAGTATAACCCAATTGTACAATCCTTTTGTGACCATATACTGAGATTTTTCAGTATATTGTGCTTAAATCTTTTGGTCACTTGAACAAATGTGAGAATTTCCCTAAATTTTCTTTTACTCCGACAATTAAATAATATTGTATTTTTCATTATTTCCGCCCCAGTCACAGTAGTCACCAGGACAGGATAGAGAGGGTAATTAACCCCCCGACAGAAGTACAGATAGCAATAAAAACTTGATAGGAGTTTTAACACTTTTACCAGTAAACACGCTGTATACACTATGGATCTTCTGAGAATATTTTTTTTAAAATGAATGTTCTAGCGACCGGTTACATTTCACTATGTAGTTTTAAAATGTTATTTGTAAAGTTAATGTAAAGCATGCATACATCTTACAGAATAAATAGGCATTAAACTAATATGTTTTCTATTTTAGGAAACCCCCTATGGTTTTGTCTCTCAAAAGTATAACCTTTATCCTGTAAGTATTGCTTAAATGTACACAGATAAGTGACAGGTTTTGTGTTTTACATAGTTCCAAATTTTTGGGGGGGTATTTAAAGATTCTTCAATTGTATAGGCTTAACTCTGCCATTGGTGCTTTATGTAGCCTTGGCTGAAGCCTATGAGTAGGCTGGGGGTTGGAAAATTGTATGGTTAAGGTACCTAAACACTGGCCAGAGGGCACTTAAACAGATGTATTGTTGTTACCCAGATATTGATCAGTCGTTGTTATAAAATACCCTTGAGTTCAGCAGTGAATGTGTTTATTGAATCTAACCTTAAATCTATTGAAAACTTGTTTTTAAGGGATTGCCAATTTTTGGTGCAACATGTTTAACCCAGACCTCAGGTGTTTAGTGGCTTGTAGATTTAACTGGTGCACTCATGGTAACTTGGAGGACTTGTAATTTTCAGTGTTACCATGGTGGCACTCATGGCTATAAGTAAAAACATAGGGGTCATAACTCCTCCTTTATCAGTTTAGTTATTGTAAGTGTTAAAAGAAAAACATGGCAGTTATTACTAGATGAGAACACAATAATCTCACTTTCTTTACTGAGGAACAGACATCCAGACAGTGTTGTGGAACTGGGAAAAACCCAGGAGTGCAAAATAGACCAGACTCCCAAATTTAGAAAGTTATGAGGTGTTCTCAGATAATAAGATATTCTTGCCCTATTGAGTCTTTTAACACGATAAAGACGATAAAGTTAATTCAACTAGAAAATCTATAAAGAATGTTAAAAGAAATAAATTAAGGCTTGTTGAATGCACTAGTTAGATTTGAGCCCTGTTGGAATCGTGTGGGAAAATTGGAAACAAGCAGTCTGTGCAAGAAAATATACCGCAATTTTCGCACCATGAAACACACCAGAAGAAGCGCCCCATAATTTTGGATGAAAAAAAGGTTCAGAGACATTAACATATAAAGTGAATTTACAGCATGTTCCAGCAAAGTGGGCAAGTCAGGTTCATGGAGTATTCATTCTATATTCCACCAGCCAAGCCAAAAGGCCAATGCCAGGAGGCTGTGCTTATATCCCACAGAGTGTCCAGGGCTGATACATTACCCATGTGTCTATACACTAGCAGTACCCATTCTCAACCTACTTTCTCAACCTACATTTTACAATCTGCCACTAACAACACCATGAGCATCTATTTACATATGGGAGAAGAGTCTGTGTCCCATAATATTTTGTTTATTGCAATGCAGAATGTTAATGTAAATACACAAATGTAAATACACAACTCATGCTTTCGAAATAGCCTCAGTTCACCCTGCTGGTTGGTCAGTGTGTTCAGAGAACACTGCTACAACCACTGCTACAACCAATACAGCTAAGATCTCCCTCTCAGGAGTGACCTTTTGGCTTGGCTGAAAGGAATGGAGCAAATCTAAAATTGCTACCAAGATGTTCATGTCTAAATAAAATCACAGAAACGTACATATTCCAACCATAAGACACAGACCTTTTCCCATTCATTTTAAAAGTCTAATGGTCCATAAAATATGGTATACACTGGTCCAAAATTTTGCCCTTATCCCCCTGAACGAGAGAAGTACCAATTAATTAGGCTGTGGATGTGTCTAGTGTTTCTCGCAGTTTTTTTTTCTATTGTGTTATTTTTTATGAATAATGAAAGATTTTTTTTTAATCCATTCAAGTCTATCGTATTTCATCTATAGTCAATTTAACCAGGTTCTCAACATATGGTGAATACACACCCCCACCCTTAGGGCTTGTTTCCACTTAAGCCCGCGGTACAGGGCGGACGAAACTGCGCCCATGTAGTTGAATGGGCGAGTCCGCGGCTCGGACTCGGACGACCGAGTTTTTAGGCGGCGGTCCGCGCGATTCCGCGGCCACCCAGCACTGACCGCGGCCATAGAGGTGAATGGCCGCCGCTAAAAACCGCACGATAGCCGCCGGCTTCCACACAAGTGGAAACAAGCCCTTAAGGCCCCCATACACGTGTCGGATTCCCACCGGATTCCGGCACGATCGATTCTGGGCGCGTGCACGCCAAACGATCGTGCCGGAATCGCATGCAGCCCACCTTGTCCAATCGATCAGGTCCGATCGTTCAGGGGCCCAGAATCGGATCCGACAGAGAACCAACATGTTGGTCTTTCTCATCCGATTCTGCCCAGATCAGGGGGAGTTGCCATTTGTGAGGTGGACAATCGGACACGGAATCGTCCCGGAATCCATTGGACATGGTGGTATGCTGCGATGGATACTCTTAATTGGCCGATTGATCACACCTGCGATTCCCGGCAGAATCGCCGGAATCGATGGGATGGGTGATCGACTGGCCATGGAATCCGACACGTGTATGGCTAGCTTTACTCTCTCACAATGATTGAATGTGTTAGACAGGGCAGTGGTTTTTGGACATGACTGTATGCAGCAGGGTAAAGCTGGGAATGGACGGTACGATGTACCATCTATTCCTTATCCGATTCTATGCAGTAGCAGGCAGCGTGATGATGTCATCACGCCGGCCTGCTAGTGCCAAGAATCGGACGGCACTCTGCATCTGCAGCTCATTAGTTCCGCTGGGGGCAGCCGTCCCCAGCTCAACTAAAGGGGATCGGACTAAAATTTACCATCCTGTCGGATCCCACAGTTAGCCCAATCCTGTCTGATATTTGTTAACTTCAATAGGCAACGAATCTGCGGTAGATAGAAGAGTAAATTGTGTTAACCTGTTGCTTAACTTTACTGCTTAACTTTACTGCATTTTGCTCATTTCAATACAGGGAGATGTCATCTTGGAGACCGGAGAAGTTATTCCACCCATGGCTGAACCAACACACGATCACCACCACCACTAAACAGAAATATACTGTTTTCATAGTACGTTGTCAAAAGTAAAATCTACCGAATAAAATATGAATTATACATATTTGTTCTCAAACTGATCTGTGCTTGTGTAAAAGTATTCGGTAGCAAGTGTTTATGAGGAATATTAAAAAAGCAAAAAGTCAGGGAATAAGAAACTACATCTATTTATTCTAAGGTTTTAAATCACATACCTATATATTTTGTAAAATTATTTATATCTAACATTCGGTATAGAACAATTCAAATATAGAAGGTATTCACATGCCCCATTCCATCACAAATCCCAAGTTTAAGGGAATTTCCTCAATTCAAGCCAGGGTGTGGAGCCATGCAAATCATTCCTTTACGCCAAATGCACAGTAACAACAGCAGGTGTACAGAGCAAATATAGCCTTTTTGGTACAGAGCCATTTATTCCAAACTGCATACAGCTGTTTCAGGCTCATTGGCCATCAACAGTGCAGTGCATGGAACCATGGGGCTTGGGAGCTGATCAAGAGGAAGAGGAACAACCATGAAAGTTATGGTAAGAAGGGTTTAAAAGAATCATACAACACATAAATTCTTCTTGGTCATTAATTTAAAAAAGGACACTTCACAATTCAAAGCTTGTATAACCACCTTTAGCACCAATAATGTAATAAAATAATGCATAAAGTTAATAAAATGTTAATGCATTCACCTTATTTTTTCAACTATAACATGCACTTTTTTAACATTAAAATCAATGGGAAAGTGTCCCTGCGTTTTATGGTCGATTATGTAAAGAGAAAAAAAAAAATATATATATACCCTGCTGCAGTGAAGACCTCCCTCCTGGCACTGGGCTTTTGGCTGAAGGAATAGAGTGAATACTGCATGGTCCAGTCCTGCCTACTTTGCTGAAACATTCTGTATATTCCACTTATATATGAATGCCCGTGGTTCTGTTTTCCCCTGATAATGGCTCTCTTATTGTGCAATAAATTTGGCCCATTTTTCTTCACAAACTTTGACATCAACTTTAGCATTACTACCACTTTGTTTTGTCTTGTGTGATCCAACTTCGGCCAAGCTTTAGTTGTCTCATTGATAACCTCACATTTGATTGTACAGAGGAGTTCAAGGTTAACTCGGTGACTGGAAGGTGACCAGATCCTATGGCTGTTCAAATGCCACTTTGGAACAATTGTTTCACCAGGATTACTTCTAATTGTGTCTACTCCTTGTGTTTAGAACACTTGTGGGATATAATCGGCAGAATGAAATAAATGCTTAAATGTATCACTCGGTGTGGAATTATTCTTTTACCTATATGTGAATGGAATTACTGAAAAATATACCGTATTTTTCAGACTATAAGACGCACCTGACCATAAGACGCACCCAGTTTTTAGAGCAGGAAATCAGAAAAAAAATCTCATGTAGTACCTATTTAGCCACTAAAATGGTGTCACTAGAGAGCAGACTTCAGCGTCTCTTCTTCATCACACAGAGCTCAGAGAGGGGAGGGAGGGGAAGGAAGGGCGAATCTGCACTCCGGTCTCCCTCTCCCTTCTGTGCTGCATGTGTGAGGAAGCTGCTTGCCAGTGCAGCTTGCTCTACACTGCATCGGCTATATTTGCGAGGCTCTGCAAATATAGCCAATACAGTTCAGCTCCCCACAGCTCTCCCCGCAGATGCAGATGACACAGCTGACATAGCTCATCAGCTGTGTGATCTCGGCACACAGGAGGTGTGATCACCAGGGCTGTGGAGTCGGTCGATAAATTTTCCGACTCCTCTGTATTTAATATGCTATGCTATGTATTTTATCCATCCATTGAAGGAAAGGAAGGCAACATACATTAACCACAGAACTACTGGCTAGGAACTACCTTCACACTGACAGCCAACGGCTGTGGAGGAGGCAGGAGCTGCAGCTGTTTCAATACTTTTTATGAAGACTCATGTCTCCATGCAAAGTATTGGAGATTTCCAACATGTTGAAACCCTGTTCAATCAAGTTCCTTTGAGCCGGCTCTATTGATCCCGCCCGAAGGAAGGCACACACGGGTAGGTTTGTAAACAGAGTACAATCAATCACCGTGAGTGCGCAAGTTAATTGATTGTACTCAAATCTTTTTACAGATCTACCCGTGTGTGCCAAGCTTTAGTGTTCTGATCTTCTGCTGAAGATAGGGCAGTGGAAGGCTCCAAGAAGAGGCAGGGCGAAGGGGCACTTCAAACCTGATTCATGATTTCCCTGGAAATGTGTAAAGTTGAAGCTAACAATCTAAGTATTTGTCGCCTCAGCTGAATGACAGCAGTTTTCCAAATGCTTTACGGTTCAGTCTTGAACTATTGGCGATCCATTCCCTTCACCTATACAAGCGTCTCTAGTCCGGCAACAAACATTTACTTCAGGAGGAGCAAGAGTTAAGGCTGCCATACACGCACCGAGCGGCGGCCAATTTTGCTGCCGACCGATGGGTGTGCGCGTTTGCGATTGGGGGAGCTCACATGGGGCGACAGATCGCTGTTACCCCACAGCTCGGCTGGCCAGAGAACGGACATGTCTGATAATCTCTGGCAGATGCTGTTAAGTTTTAACCGGCGTCTTCATTGAAGCTAATGGCCGGCACACAAAGGGTGCCCCCCGATGTCAGCTCTGGAGAGCAGAGTGATGACATCCTCACGCTGCACTCTAGAACTCATCTGAGCTGGTCTGTCGGCCCCCACTCGGTACGTGTGTGGGGGCCTTTAGGCTAGGGTCACAGTGGGCGCTGTAATGTTACGCGTGGCATGTATTTATTCTTATAGCAGAGAAGTCGTTCATTATGACTGTGAATTGCGACATTTGAAGTCATTTTTTTTTAATAAAAAAAAAATTAATTTTAATTAAGTTGCGATTACGGGACCATAAGACGCAGACACACAAAATTTTGGGGGTGAAAAAGTGCGTGTTATGGTCCGAAAAATATGGTAACCTTTAATTTGAGTTGCATATGTATATACATTTTCTAAAGCCCTCAGGTTCGTCCACTGACTGTGCCAAGTCCTCTACTCACAAGATATGCTTAATTGTATGCAGAAATGTAACACTAGTATGCAAATTGCATGCAGATTGATGTTGGGTCAACCAAGCAACACAGTTGCAAAGTTTGACTCCGCTTCAGTATGCATCTCTAATAATAGGGTTTCACTCTACACTAGAACATTGTGACACATTCCTGTATTCCAAAGAGTCCACGGTCTAAAGCCTCCCATACACCTTAAAGCGGACCTAACACCAGAAATCTATGTTTTCATGAATGGCACTAGAAGTGCCAATAATAGGGAGGAATGCAGTAAAAAAAACCTCAAAAACGATCCTGTAATGAGCAATTTAACAAGATTACCACACAGCTCCCTCACTTCCTGGTTTGTGGAGCCAACACATGAAACACATGGTGGTGCAATATCGCGGGTGGCCACTGGGGGCGTTCAGTGATCTTCTATGGGAATTTTCAAAGCAGCTCACTGAAAAATCAAAGCTTGCTGTGACGTGCTGCCGATTTCTGCTGACCATGAACCAGGAAGTGAGCAGAACTGCCGGATTATATTCCTAAATTGCTCATTACAGGTAAGTTTTTAGGTTTTTTCACTGCATTCCTCCCTATTATTGGCACTTCTAGTGCCATTCATGAAAACATAGATTCCTGGTGGTAGATCCGCTTTAAGATCGATCTATACGATCTCCATTAGATCTACCAACAACTATGTAGTGCCGGGTCCTCCCTGATAGAATACATAGTGATTGGAAGGTTTAGAAAGGTCCTCATATTACATGATTTTGGTAGAAAATTTGATTGTACAGAAATTGTATGAAAAGATTGTAAGGTGTATGGGGGCCTTAAGAACAGTGATGGGGAACCTTTTACGCCCAAACTGAAACCCAAACCCCACTTCTTTATCTCAAAGTGCCGGCATGGCAATTTAACATGAATTACACAACTCGTATACACACAAAAATCATATAAGCGCTTACTCTAAGATATAAAAACGGCCTTAATTATCCCTAATATAAATATTTAAAATAGTATCGTTTCCCTTCACTATATCCCTTATGTACCTCTGTGGCATTACATACTGTAGAAAGGTGCCGCCTGTGTAATATGAACAGAAATGGCTATTTGTAATCTTCATTACAATCCTTGTGTGACACAGGAGGAGGAAACTGGGACACGTTGTCACCCTATGAAAAAAGGTTGCTAAAGGAAAATGTATGTCAGTTGTATTCATTTTACCATTTTTTAAAGTGTTAAGGTGGGTTTTCACGTGTAGATTTTTTGTTCGCTCAACTGCCGATTCGATTTTTTTTGTCCAATATCGTTCGTCCATTTATCGAATGGAACATTAGATTTTTTTGTTCGTCCATCCCGATATCGAATGAAAATATATTCAGAATTACTACGACCGATAAAAATTTACCAACATGTTCGATGACCTTTTGAATGATTTTTTGTTCGAGATCTAACAAAATGTATCCATCGAACAAATTTGCCATTCTAGATTTTTTGTTCAATCAACCAAAAAATCGTTTGTTCTTTATTGATTGGACGAAAAAATCTACACGTGTAAACCCACCTTAACTGAAACATCTGAGGTTAGACGGCCCTGATCAGTTACAGACTTCCCTATAGAACCGTGTTATTCCTTATACACAAATATTGCTGCAGACTGTCGTCACTGTTGTCTGGTATAAAATCATTTAATAATCACCATCTGCATTTAGGATAGTTGTAATTACAGTTAGAACTGGAGTTCAGTTGTTCAGGGGGGTCATGGTTACAGGCTTCCTGTAAATCCTAGGGCTGCTGAAGGACTACAGATCCCAGCATGCCTATTCTGTCTTCTTGGAATTCTGCTAACAGCATAAATGACAAAGTCCCAACATGCTGTCAAGCTCCAACTGCAAGCATTCCCTACTGCCAGTTGCAAAAGAACTACACTTCCCAGCACACCCTGCTGCCCTTTCTAGCTGCTGTACAACGTCTAACTGCTCTGTTACAATTTCTTCTGCCTCCTCTTATCATTCTGTCTTCTACTCACTCACATTGCATACACACTCTCCATCTGTTTCTCATTACATTACATATATTTCTCTTTGCTTGCTGCGGTTCCCTCCCCCAGCTTCTGATTGGCTGGCATTTCTAGGGGAAGGTATGGGGCGCTGAGTGCAACAAGAAGGGAAGAGAACTGACAGCATTAGGAGCCAATAGGCAGTTCTTTCCTCTCTCCTAGCAGACAGCGTCCGTGCCCAGACTGCGAGCGGTGTGTGCCATACATTCACCATCATGGACTTAGAACATCTTGTTTTAAAAATAAAATAACTGTGGATAACTAACAATTTGAACTAATGCCGCCTTAATTATTTTTGTGTAGCAACCTATCTGGATGGCAAAATTCCCACTACTAACTCAAAATGTATGGCATTTCCTTTCACAAAAACGCACCTTCCGATTACCATCCCCAACATACCACATCCAATAGAATTAAGATTCATGTATAAAAATATTGTTTTTATTTTACAAACTTTCTCAAAGACATTTTTTACTAGTCCTCTCCATATTACAGTATCAGTTTCGGTGAAAATTCACCAAGATGAAGGTCTCCAGTGACTAGGCTTGTAACAGATTTGTAGACAGGAAGTATTTCAAGATGTGAAAATGCCATTTTACTGTTCTGGTAGGTGGGTTTTCTGTCATTTCATTTGTGACATGTCATGTGGTGAAAATGTTGGTCATCCCTCATGTTACAGTGAAGTTACAGTGGACCATCACTGATCTGCAGGAAGGCAACTGGTCATCCCATCATCTTTTTGTGTTCAGCTTAGGATCTTATTTGGGTATTTGGCCTGCAACTGCCATAGAGCTGAAAGTCTTGCAGCATATAGCACAAACCCCCAGGAAATGACCACAACGGTGAAGAGAACCTAGAAAATAAGAAATAAAATACTTTAATACCTTATAAAAACAGGAGAACTTTTCAAGATAAGCATTTAATAATTAAACAGGTAATAATGTAAACCTAGATTACTAGTATAGGAATAGGGCCCATCTAATACTAACTGAAAGCTGGGAACACGCATAGATAGGGGCCAGATCGATGTCCGCTTCGAGCACAGTGCGTGCTCATGGCCATCTATCTGCCCCATATCTTATGCGGCCATTCCTGTTTTCAAGCGGGATCAATCAATCCCGCTCGAAAACAGGGATATCGGAAATGACCATAATTCAGGGTCGATGTCAATTGCTTCACATGGGGACCACGGGGGCTCCATGCAAACCTCGTCGGAGCTGTTGTGTCTCCAGCTCATCCCATATCTGACAGTAGCGCAATGATGTCATCACGCTGCTTAAGTGAACATCGGACGGCTCCTATATCGAGCCGTGTGTTCACTGCTTAACTCTTTTGGAAACATTTCCCTTATGGCTCTTTCACATATGTACGGTGTTCATTGTCCAGTGTTCAGTTCAAAGTGCACTGCAGTGTGCCTTAGGGTATGTTTCCATTGATGCGAGCCACAAGCGCAAACAACCGCATCCATTGGAAACGTGTTCTAAAAAAGCATCCTGCAGTGTGTTGACCTTTGATTCTCCCTCTATTTGTTTTAATGGACCGGAAATCACAAAGAACAGGGGGGTGCATAGTGTGGAATAGCACAGAGGCTGCCATATTACTATCTCAGCTGGCTGTGCTTGGCTTTCATGGGGGGAAAGCAACAGGACTGTTTGGATAAGTTAAGGAAAGTTTTAATGGGTTTTCATTTCAATCAGAGCTGCTTCTCTCTCTCTACATCTTAATGGTAGTGCCAACACATAGGGAGGGGTGTGAGCTGCAGGTCAAATGTACCCCCAATTCATCATAATATCATTCAGTAATATCTGGGACTAAAGCTGTGTACTAGGACTCCTACCGCCAGAGGCAACCATTTGTTATCATCTTAGACCAATCTCGAAAGCTGGCCGTGCACACATAGATCCGCAGACGATTTTGCGGCTGATTGATGGGCATGTATGTTTGCGGCAATCGATTGGCCGCAAATTCACCCACAGACCATGTGATCTCTGGCCGATCTCATTACTTTGGATGGGGACTAGCCGGTCGGTCAGCTGAGCAGTTGACGGGGCAACGACCTGTTTATGTCCAGCTTAAGACGGCACTACATATGGGGTGAGTACCAAACACCATCTGCTGGTACTCATCTGAGGAGCTCGCTAAAAAAGTGTGTGCACGGTGCACCCCTGATTATAACATTCTACATGATACAGCATACAGGTCTTACCAAAGACAGGAGTCGGTCCCGGTCTCTACGACTCACGATGATCATTTCGGAACACCGCTTCGCTCTGTGTTGTTTTACGTTCTATGGCAACTCACAGGCAGCACGTTGAGGGTCAAAGGCTCCTAGAGAACAAGAGTGGCCATCTTTAATTCTGGCAGGTCAGTGCCTAAGGTTAGGCTGCCGCTACCTCCTCGCCTGCAGGGGGCAGCAATCCCTATGGTGTGCCTTTTCGTGCAGTGTCTGGCGCTCTTCTCTATGGTGGGCTCCCGGCGCCTCGGTCAGCTCTGTTGGGCGGAGAACGGAGGCTGGTTGTGTAATGTGCTGGGTCGGTAAAGACTTGTGACACACCGCGTTCACCATGAGGGAGAAGAGGAGTAGGCGGCGGAAAGCGGGAAGGAGAGAGGAGTCGGGGACAGCGGTGAGTACAAATGTGTATATTTATGTGTCACTGCTGTGTTGTCATATTTACACGTATTGTCTGTATGTAGTGTGTGTGCTGCGGACTCGCATTGTCACTATGACTTAGCAGAACCTTCCCATAGGGAATGACAGGGATAGAATCATACTACTCGCCCCATTTATCCCACTGACTTCCTGGACCGGGGTGTGAGGTACTGTGTCCTGCCATACTTCCAGCTTTCTACTTCCCTCATGATATAACGTGTGGGGTGCTGTGATGTATTGAGCTGTACTCCCAGCGTCATAAATCTCTACACAATCTTCCCTCATGATATAACCTGTGGGGTTCTATATGTTCAGCTGTGCTCACCCTTTTATGACGGTCTCTATACATAATCTTCCCTCAGGAATCAGGATATTATTACATGAGGTACTATATGTGCAGCTGTACTCCTAGAGTAATTAGGGTCTCTATACATAACCCATCTTACTGATATAACATGTAGAATAGTATGATCAATTCTGCTCTGCTTCCAGCTTTATGATGGCCTCTATAGACATGATATTACATAATATGTTCAGCTCTATGAGGGTCTCTATACACAATCTTCCCTCATGATACAATGTGTGGGGTTCATAATATGTTCAGGTGTGCTCCCTGCTTTATAAAGGATGTTTGTGGGGTACTATATTCTCAGCCTTTCTTAGTACTATACACCCCACATTTCCTTTTACCTGACATGATATACTATGTGACTTGCTATGCCATTTTTCTTCCAGGGGTCTTTATACACAATCTTCCCTAATGATGTCATCTGTATATCCCAACTTACTCCATACCTCGCTTTCATTCTATATTATAGAGCTGCTAAGTCCTCATCCTTAGGGCTTGTTTCCACATGTGTGGCTGCCCGATTTAACGGCCTCGGTTAATGCGATCAAAAATGCGGTGAGCCGAGTTTTTAGGTTGCGGATCATGCTGTGGATGGGGAAGAGCCCATTGAATAACATGGGCGCAATTTAAAATACGCCACGGGCCGCCCGCACATTTGGAAACAAGCCCTTACTGTCCTGTATTTACTTGAGATGGTTGAATTTTTTCGACTAGCTGGAAAGTGTTGCTCTAAGCATATGCAGTTTTTGCATAAATAAGTCCAACTCAAAGGGGGGTTTCCACAATGTTGTGTGATCCATCAGGACCCCTACGTTTAGCACAGTGCTTGGCGGAGATCCCGATGGATCACATACACTTTAGCTGGCCGGGGGATGCTGTGTTCAGAAATCTGCAGATGCAAGGGTTAATGTACTCAACTACGTTAACCCTTGCATCAGCGGAACTGCTCGGCACCATGAGAACACAGCATACGCCGAGCAAGTGTATGTTCTCCATCGGGACCTCCCACCAAGCAATATGCTTAGCGTAGGCGGTCCCGACAGATGTAGAAACATACCCTAATTTTCGATTTGACTTTGAACTTATTTTATGCAAAATCATTTGCGTTAAAGCAGTGCCTTTTTATAGTGTAGCCTCAACCTTTCCAGTGTTCTCCCCAGAATTTTTTTTCAGCCGGGCGGCGCGATGACGTCATCGCGCCGCCTGCACCGGTCCGGCGGCCTCTCTGATAGGCTGCCGGCCAGCAGCAGCACACAAGTCCTCTGACAGGCGGCGCCTCCCCATTCTTCAGGAGCGCGCCGCAGCCACTGAAAGACTCCGGCCCGCGGCTCCGGTAGTGTGCCGCGGGCCGGAGTCTTTCAGTGGCTGTGGCGCGCTCCTGAAGAATGGGAGGCGCCGCCTGCCAGGCTGCTCGCCGCGGAGGACTTGTGTGCCGGGCGGGGACTAAAATCTCCCGGGCGGGCCGCCCGGCCAATCTGCTCTGGGGAGAACACTGCTTTCTGTACATCTCCAGCAAGTTTAGTATTAAAAATTCGTCAATCTCTATTCTTTACCCCATTCTGCTGCTGTTTATCAAATAATATCTTAACTTCTTTTCTGGTGTGGCAAACTAAAAGATAAACAAATCTGGAATTGATCTACTGTAAAAAGACTACAAAGTCCAGATGTTTGTTCTTATCAAAAAGTTAAGAAGCCTTGGCTGCCATCAGTTTACTCCTTTTTTTTTTATTTTAAACAACCTTGAATTTGGTAAATTTCCTGACTTTCCTGTAGTTGGCCTTGAAAATGGGAATAACTGTTAAAACAAGCCTAGCAGCCTTACTGATGGAACACTACTCGTTGTTTCTCACTCGCTGTGGAGAACAAGTGTGCAATTGCAGCAAATATGGTTGAAATACATTTTAAATACATGTATTTTCAATTCATGCAATGATTTGTAATGAAGTAATGGTCATGTTATGTTAGTAAAAACATTTTATCTTATTTATTAAACTTGTTCCTGGTGGCCTAAAAGCCCTTGTTGGGTGTGGTGGCTAATATCGCCTCCCCACTAAGCTTTTTGTGGTTCTAACAAAAGGTTTACATTAACAGGAGAGGTAAAATTAACTTAATAATATAGAGTAAAGCAGTTAGAAAAATGTAAAAAATATTTTTCCATTTAATCCTCCCGCTCTGCAAGTATGGTAAATAATCTTAAGTTTAAACCATAAAGTCGAAATCAAAACATTAATCTGTGATATTAAGGCTATGTCTCCACAGTGTTGTGTGATCTGTCTGGACCCCTGCGTTCAGCGCAGTGCATGGCGGATCACATACACTGTACCTGCCTGGCGGATGCTCTGTTCAGACATCAACCGATGTCGTAGTTAACATACTGCACTATGTTAACCCCTGCATCGGCAGCTCAGCTCTGTTGGAACAGAGTGTCCGCCGAAACAGTAATATGTATGTGATACATTGAGAACCCTGCCAAGCACTGCGCTTAATATAGGGGGTCCCGACAGATCACACAGCACTGTGGAAACATGCCCCAAGTCTCCAAACCAATCATTGACATAAAGCGAAGCGTGTAACCAGAGAAGTATTTTTCCCACCATAAGATGCATTGTTTTCTTAGGGGGTGAATTGTGCGGCCACCCTCCGCATTTTCCCTGCACCTGAGCTTAGCTGAGGCGGGTCGCCCAGTTTGCATACACAGTCAGAGGGAAGATCGGTGACTAGTACCCTACATCATGTCTGTCAAAAAAAAAAAAGCTCTCCATAATTTGTCTTCATTCACTTACACATCCATTTTCTTTTACAGATGCAGTCAACATCAACAGATGACTTCATAGGAGCAAACAGCTCTAAAGCTGGCAGCCGAAAATCTCACAGTAAAGGATCCCCAGTGGATGTTTCCCCTGACTCTAAGTGTCCCATATGTCTGGACCGCTTTGAAAATATTTCACACTTGGACCGATGTCTCCATAGGTTCTGCTTTAAATGTATAAAGGAATGGGCAAAAAACAAAGCAGAATGTCCACTATGCAAGCAGCCCTTTAATTCAATATTTCACAGTGTCCGAGCTGAAGATGATTTTAAGGAATACTTTTTGAGGCCAACTTTAAATGGCTCTTTTGCCAGTCCTGATGGGCATAGATTCCGCTATCGAACTACTATGACAAGGGACAATCAATTACCTACAAGAACATTAAGATCGTCTGCACACAGAACATTTTCACCTCCGGACAATGGTGTGCTGTTTGAAAGATATACAAGTAGACCATCTCATGAAAGAGGCAGCAATATTCAACAGATGATGAGAAGGCTAGCTTCAAGGCGGCAAGCCAGCGCAGAGGGTAGAACAATGAGACAAATCCAGGAGCAGGAACTCATCAATTTTAGGAGGTCACTTTACCGCTCTGGAATACGTGTCAGAAATATTCAGGATGGAGGACGCTATCGTGATATATCTGCTGAATTCTTCCGCAGAAATCCTGCTTGCCTTCATAGACTTATACCCTGGCTTAAGAGGGAATTGACAGTGATATTTGGCACACACGGTTCCCTTGTAAACATTGTGCAGCACATCATTATGAGCAATGTTACTCGATATGACATGGAAAGTCAAGCCTTTTTAGAGGATTTGCAGCCTTTCTTGCTTCACCGTACAGAACATTTCCTTCATGAATTCATCAATTTTGCTCGCTGCCCTTATAATATTGATGCATATGACCAGCATGCAAACTATGATTGTCCTGCATCTTTATATGAAGGTAGTGAATCTGAATCCTCTGTAATTACTATATCCCCAGATGAAATAATAAGGGAGCCTGATGTGCCTTCTTCCTCTGTTGATGTTGGTGAAGCTCCCTGGGATGATGAAACCCCTGGACCTTCCTATTCAACAGTGGAGCAAGCAACTAGCAGTGTGCTAACTACGGTGGAAAGTTCAGATGAGGAACCTTCTAGTAGAAGACTGGATTCCACCAAATTGGATAATGATACTACTGATGATATTCAGAGCCGAACGGTTCCTTCTGATGACTGTATGATAGTGGGTTATGTTAAACCTCTTGCAGAAAGAACCCCTGAATTGGTCGAACTGTCTTCTGATTCCGAACTTTCCCTGTGCGAAGTGAAGATTGAGCAAACTAAAAAGCCCCCAGAAAAACCTTTTAGTTTATTTGGTAGTAGTGAGTCACATCGGTCTTCCTCTTCTTCATCACACTCAAGTTATAAGCCATCGCATAAAGCTAAGAACAGGCCTAAAACTTCTAGTGAGAAATCTGATTCGAAAAAGAAAAAAGAAATAAAATCAGCTATTGTTTCTTCTAGAAGATTGCTGGATTCAAAGAAGGATGGAAAGCATTCTTCTAACCAAAGCACATCAAGACTGCGGGAACGGTCTCTGAGCTCAGATTGTTATTCACGTTCATCTCGCAACAAGGCTTCTGAAAGCCACAAGAAATTGCACAGTAAAAGCAAACATAAAACGAAGACTCGAGAAAAGTTGTATAGAAGTTGGAGGGAAAGGAGGCGATCTCATAGTAGAGATAGAAGTTTGTCTTGGAGGAGCAGAACTGTTTCTTTGTCAAGTGAAAGCTCGAGAGAGAGAAATCGATCTAGCTCTAGAAATAGAAGGCGTGGCAGGGGGAGATCACGAAGTCGTGACAGTGGCAATACAGAAAACTATCGCAGTACCTACCATTGGGAATATACATGTTATAGCAGAAACCGGGATAGAGAAGAGTTTCAAAAGTCTTACAAAAAACATTCCAATGGCAGAGGACATTGCTCTAGATTTTCTGCTAGTCCAGATTACCATTTACAGACTTTTTCTCACAAGAAAGAATCAAGGAAGCAAAGGGAGTCTACCAATAAGCGCCACCATCATTCAAGAAGCCGTTCAAACAGTCGTGCCACTACAGTGGGTTCTCAGCAAACCCAATCTGACAAACCCAGCGGTAAAAGGAAATATAAAACCCGGCATTTGGAGCCAACAAATAAAAATAAGAGTAGTGAGAAAGATGGCACCAATCCAAAAGAGGATCATGCGCAAGTGGGCTCAAGAGACTCTGAGACAAATTTTACTGACAAATCTTCAAATGAACCCAAGCTAAAATGGAGGAAAAAGGCACGGAGCCCTAGCGTGGAAATAGTTTACGAAGGGACATGCACTCAAGACGGCAAACAACATAAAAAGAAAAAGAAGAAACATAAGAAAAAGCGTAGGCGTGACCAGAGTTCCCCAGTTGTTATCAGAATTGACAGTGATAGTGACGCTGCCGTGAGACTTGATGTACCATGCAGTGACAATGATGATGCACCGCCTAGTGAGTCTAAAACAGCTCTTTTCAGTGATGTGCCAACTTCCTCTGGGCCTGTTAATACTGCGGATGAAAATTGTGTGGAAACGGCAAGCCCTTATTCCAAAGCTTGCAATCTGCCATCAGTTAATGAATATCTGGAAAGTGCCACGGACATACTTGACAGCCTGTATTTTGGAGAAAGTTTGGATGGACAAGCATTCCTACCATCACCCAGTCCACCTAAAACGCCATCTTTTCTTGAGGAAACTGCAGTGACAGACCTTTCCACATCTAATTTTGTCCTGGACAGAGAGACTTCTACTCCTCCTGTAACAGCAGCATCACAGGAAAACCTTGCTGGGAAATCTCCAGAAATAATTGCAGAGGCGGTCTGTGAACATTTGCAAAGTATGCCTTCTACTGCACTACCTCCAATGGTCTCTGAAGAAGACACAGCAGAAGACTCCCAAGATATGTTTGCTGAGACTGTCGGGGAATGTTTGAAAGATGTCATAGAACCTCTTTCCCTGAATGTTTTATAACCTTTTTTTCTGGTGTAAGAACAAAGTTCTTTTTTACAGTTAAATTCAGCTTTTATTGGAACATTGAATACATTATGGAAATCCAAAAAAAAAGAAGTGTTTTTGTTTCTTTCATATTGGCCCATGCCTTCTAAACAAATTAGGTAAAAATTCTGTGTGAAGCTGCTTAAGCTTCATTTACTCATGTAATATAGAAGGCCTGTCAGGATTGGAAGCGTGGTGGTTATATCTGCGTGCACAGGTCAGCATTAACCAGAATAGTTTTTGTTCTCCACAGAAATGATAGCACTTCATTACAAGAACAGGGAATTGTGTTCTTTGGCATATGATCTGAAGCACATATATTTTTTCCCATCTTCTCCGCATATAAATATATGCTTAAAATAATATGTAAATGTACTTAAAAATTTGTTCTTTTAAGTACATTTACATATTTTTAATTCATACAGGGTCACATTGTTCTGTTATTGTAAACTGTCTTCCGGATGGAAAGGAGTGGATTCCATACCTAGAAGTGCTTGGTATTTCTCTTTGCTCTCATTGGGTAACGTGAGGCATACATTTATGCATATGGGGACGTTGTCCATGCTTTTGATTAAGGCTAATGTGTTTCCGCTTTTAATAATCAGTAGATCAGGAAGTTAAAACTCCTTGTCTGTATACTTTTTTGTGACTCAACTTATTGACCCAGCCCCCCCCCCCCCCAATGGTAATCCTGAGTGTGGCTCAGAGTAGATTTTAACTGGCAAAAGGGGCAACCCTAAGGGCTTGTCCCCACTTGCGCAGAGCAACCGCGGACGGCCGCCTCCATTAGTTTCAATGGCCGTGTCCCCACTCAGCCAGATGACTGCAGTTGCGGCCCGGGCCTGAAACGTGGGCTTCCAGCCCCAATTGTGCCCATAGACATGAATGGACTTGGTCAGAATTCACATGTAGACAACCGCTTGTGTAGTTGTGTCAGCCACGAGCAGCTGCCCGACTCTGGAACATGCCGGCCCTAAGTCTTTCTCAGGAGCAGGCGGCATCTTCCAGCAATGTCTACCTCTCCTCTTTCTGGATCCATGTGCCCCATACACCTGTAAAGTCCCTATATC
>CM070032.1:112901795-112921576 GCA_036250615.1 Ptychadena robeensis | reverse complement strand
CAGAGAAATCTGGTTAGCTTGGCTGTTATCCTGATCCTTTTTTAAATACGCAGATTGGAATTTTCAGTTTGCATGTTTCTCAGCAGCTTATATAGTACGGAACAGAGATGTGTAAAAGCTATTAGTGTTGGAATGCAGATTTTCTTACCTATTTCTCTCTTCTTATTTTAGAAAGACCAACAGTGTTCCGGATAAAGGAGGATGGGTGCCAATGTGAAAGATTGCCTGCGGATGTACAGTAGTTATATTACAAATATAGTTCGACCCTCCTATGTCCTGCAATACCTGACTACATGGATGCCAGAAGGTGAGACTCTACCAAAGAATGTGTAACTGTCCCATTTAAAGACTCTAGCTTCATGCATTATAAACATGTTGGCAGATCTTTTTTTTCCCCCTAGATCAGGATTGGGCAGCCTTTGCTATTAAAAGAGCCATTTGGTCTCCTCTTTTACTAAAGAAAAAAAGTGTGGAGCTAAAAAATATATAACATTCATACTTTTTGTTATGAGTTACCACACAACTTCATGCGCTAACCCATAACGCACTGCTGCATGCACTTATACACGCAGGGCAAGCGTTTCCCATAAACTTCTATAGGAAATGCTAACGCAGTGCAACGCATGCTTCAGCGCTTATCCGCGCATTGACAAGATGGCACGTATAGAGTGAAAGAGCCCAAATACAGGATATTAAAGGGTAACCTGTGGCCCTCCTCTCCAGTGTTTTGAGTCTCTTGTTCCCTGTAAGGGTATGTCTCCACTGCGTTGTGTGATCCGTCGGGACCCCTGCGTTAAGCAGCGGGGGTTGCGACGGTGTACATACACATAACCTGCCCAGCGGATACTCTGTTTACATGGCATTTGGAAGAACGCCGTGAGAACATCCGGTCTGCTAGGAAGGTATGTGGATCGGCTCCGTCGGGACCCCCGCCAAGGAATGCACTTAGCGCAGGGGAGCCGAGAACGCAGTGGAGACATACCCTTATACCTTTGTTTAATTTTGTGCATGGTCAAGGCTCTCCCCTCCCCCTGATTTGTCTTTCAATTTTTCTGCTGTAAGGTATAAGAGAACAGATTATGGCTGCGGAAACAAGTGGACCAACTGCAGCTGCACAATTATTCATGGATAAACTGCTGGAACTAGAAGCAGAGGGATGGTACCAAGGACTTATAGACGGCCTGAAAGCTGCAGGTTTGTTCTTTGTTTACGCTTTGGTTTAGAAAGTAGTAGATACAAATCACCTCCTAAAACAAAAAATGCGCTGGACAAATGTTCATGGTGGTTCAATGTGCGCAGTAAGATATATTTGTTTATTTAAATTTTTATGGGTTACCTCGCTTTTTCAACCAAATGTCCCCTTAAGACCAGATTAAAAACTCAATTTCCTAGAAATGGCTTGCAGGTTATTCACCCAGCTTCCTGTGTGCTGAGGTGATAAGCGCCGTCATAGTCACAGCCACTGAAAGTACAACTTGTTGGCAATTTTTGGGATGTTGGGGCATCACAACTGTTTTATTGCCAAAGGAGGAGACTTTTAGGCTAGGGTTCTACTATGCGCTGGCATCAGCTGATGTCAGCGCAAGCCTCTGTTGTGTTCCTGTGGACACAGATGGACTGCATCGACATCAACAGATTGGGAGCTCTGATGGGCTGAGACAGCCATGTCAGAACCGCTTGGCGTCAATGGGCGGCTCATTAAATGCAGGGATTTAACCAATAGTGGAGTCCTAGCCTTAAATCGAAAAATTGCTGTACTTGCTGTTTTGTTTTTTACTGAATATTCTTGTTAAACTGGCCCTGTTGCTTTTACCAATATGACATATTTGACCTAAGTCATGTGTTTATGTAGTAGCCTATACAAAGCTAGCCACGGCCTGATTTTTCACCAGATTTTTCAGACGTGCGCAGTCCCCATTCAAAGTAATGTCCGGCACACAAAGGGTGCCCACCGATCAGCTGAGGGGCTGGCTCTCATCCCTCTGCAGTCGATCCCTCATCTATCGAGGGAGAATTGCCTTGTGTATGGCTAACTTAAGTGATTTAATTATAGGGTATTTATTCATAATTTTTTTCTATAAGATAATAATTTGTATGTATTATTATGCTCAAACACATTTAAATTGCTTAGGGAAAATATTAAAGCTCCAATTGGGCACTATAGAATTATTATTATGGCCCCTTTTCACTTACAGTTTTCCACATTTGCTGGTAAACTGTACTGTGGGACACTTAAAGCGGATCTACCACTAGAAATAAATCATTTCATGAATGGCACTAGAAGTGCCAATAATAGGGAGCAATGCTTAAAAAAAAAAAAAGGTACCCGAAAGGAGTAATTCAAGAAGATCCCTCCCAGCCCCTCCTCTCTCTGTCTTGTGCCACGGTGCAGTCCAGAACTCATTGCAGAGATAAAGTGGTAACTCTAATCTTGGCTTTAGAAGGAATGAGACCTATTTTCCCATAGAAAACCATTATAAACGCCCCCAGTGGTCACTCACAATATTGCACCCAGATTCCACCCCTGGAAGCCTGGTGAAGATGGGATCTCTTATATAATTCCAGGAAATAGCAGGTAAGTTTATTTTTGTAGGATTGTGGTGTGCTACACCACTATTATACCAGCTTATAGATAAGTCAAACTTTAATTTTATGTATAAAAAATATATATATATTTTAAGATATTGAGTATTCATCCACTTTAGGTGCTGATGCAAGTTAATTATGACTTTATTTGTGTTTATTAACTTTTTCAATTTTGAATTTTTTTTTTGTCTACAGAATACAGGGGACTATCTCAGGCGCTTACAGAGATAGACTTCAGTAACATAGAAAGTCTAGAAGAACCAAAGCGATGTCTTGATGTTATCAGACAGACTGTAACTTATACCATTAATCCCAGAGACATAGCTCCTGAGCTGGGTGACTGTCTTATCAAAAGGGAGGTTGAGGAGATTTTAAAGGTACGCTTCAGTAACATTGATTGTGTCATTATACTTTTAGGCGAGTATTGCTGTCTGTGTCTTTTTTGATTTTAGGATTTCCTTGCTAGCTATAGGTTATCAGACAACAACACAAACTTCAAAATGTTTCCATACCTCTCCATGCTGCTTATAAATATGCTTTCACTGAGTGTTCCCAGGGTAGATATACTTCCTTCTTCCTGTCTAGTCTACCCTCCAACAACCCCCTCTAATATTTTGAACATTACACCATTACTTCCTTTCGTCTTACATTTAGGCTTAAGTTTTTCTTCTGTTTGTTTAAAAAAAAATTTAAGCTGGACATACACTGCTCGATATTTGAGCCGTCTGAAGAAGCTCTAGCCCAGTGTGATGAAGCCATTGCACTGGGCTGGAGCTTCTTCGTTATCGAAGGAGCTGCAGGTGCAGCACTGCTGAACCTTTGCATGGGGACCCATGTTCTCCATGCAAAGCAATGGACATCGGTGATGATTTACGGTCCGATATGCCCGTTTTCCAGCGGGATTGATTGATCCTGCTCGCAAACAGGGATTTGATTTGTATTTCTGGATTTTTGTCAACAAACTCTTGTAGTGGAAGATGGTGTGAACAAGAGCAGAGTAATTTGTACCTGCTGGAGTGGGTTATTTTGGAAGGTCTAGACTTGCTGCCAAACCATGATGTCACATATTTGACTGCCTTTTAACCCTGTGACATGCAGTTCTGCTTTGTATAATTTACACCTCTTGCACTCCTTTTTTTTTTTATTAATGTAGCGCAATTATGTCTCATCAATTACAAGCTCTTTCAAAAGCACTAGCATACACTATTGATGAGCAGCATAGGCAATATTAGTATTCGCAAAAGTAACACAATTTTGCCTAATATTCACAGTAAATTCTAGAATTCATTGAAAAAATTGGCACTTGTACATGCGCATATTGCAAACGCAATGCATGGTGCTTTCCCAAGAATCTCCAATATTTGCGATAAAGCACTACATTTGACATATTTGCTTATTCAAATCGTGATTCGAATATTCGCAATCACCACAAGCATACAGTAGAAAGTTTGGTAGATGACCCAAAGCAGAACTAGATAGTGTTTGACTGTCTGTCTTTTTTGGCAAATAAGATTTTCTAACCATTAAAATGGTTGGTTTCAGGGTGACTGACACTTTGCAAACTGTGCCTGTGTGCAGTGAATCACTGACAACCACCCCCATGTTATGCCTATAAGCAACCACCTAAGGGATAGTGACGTATCTAGATGTAAATGGACCAGATTGTTAAAGCTTTTCTTTTGTGAGTTGAGGTCTGTTTTTAAGGCTCTGGACTAGAGAAGTTACTCCCCATGGCTTAGCTTACACCCTTACAATATCTAAATTGTGCTGGGGATAACTTACACACCCGATAAGAATGACATGAGTTGTTCCCCGGGTGGTTTTTAGTAGTTTGCCCCATAGGTTTAACATAGTGGTGTTTATTAACTATCACCAGCCCAGGAGGCACCCATATAAATTGAGCATAAGGCTCCACAACGTTATACCGCCCTAAGCCCCCCCCCCCCCCCCCCCCCCCCCCCCCCCCCCCCGCATTAAGAGCCTTCCTTCACAGGAAGGTTTAACGGACCCCATATATATTACCTGCCGCACTGACATTTTCCACGGCATGGAGCTGATACTCCGGAAAGGTTAGCGCAGGGCATTACTTCCAGCCGGCGGATTCGGCTCCACACCATGTAAACAGTCAGTGCAGCAAGCAGTTAATATATATGGGGTCCGTTGACCTCCCTGTGAAGAAATGTGCATAACACAGCGGGGTCGACAGAGCCCATAATGTCATAGCCTTACTAAAGGTGCCCATACACATCTAGATTTTCCATTCAATCAATTAAATTTTTGGGTCAGGGAAATTGGTGATTGATTGTAATCTATGCCAACTGTAGTAACAGATATTTGATCAAATTTTTTGGGATCGACTGAAAGCGGAATTCAATTTCAATACAACCGAGCGGAATTAAAATAAGGTTAAATTTTCAGCATGTCCAATAATTTTTTGATCCCAATTTTCCCAATTTTAATGGTTTTAGGTCGATCTAACCATGTTGGCTGCCATAGATTTTCAATCAATCAACAAAAAAAATGTATTGAATTAAGTTGCTTGAATGAAGCATCTAGACGTGTATGGGGGCCTTAACAAATCTTCTATTTCTTTTGCATTCAGGAAACAGAAAACAAAGGGAGAACTGCTGGAGCAGAGAAACTTGTTGACTGCCTTCTACGATCTGATAAGAAAGAATGGCCAAAGGCATTTACTTTAGCCTTGGATCGCTATGATTACAAAGAAATCCTGGAGGTTTGGAATTGGGACACAGGTAAAAGCAATTTTTTCCATTTTTCCTAAATACTGGTTTGATTTGTTTTACAATATCCAAACTGCAAAGAAAAAGCCATTTTAAACAGCATGACTGTGAGGAAGTTAGTATTTTTGTAATATAGGACAACAAATAAGCCTCCACGTTTCAGGAAAGGTTACCTTTATTTCTGTCCATGCAGGAATGGACCTTTTGATTTTTACCAAGAACTGAAATTGATTCATTTTTTTAGCTACAGTGAAAATTTGCATTGACATTTAATTCCATCTGCACTTTGCATCTCTGGACTGAGTGTATCACTTTTAGCAGGTAATGAGGTATTTCTTTTTGGTTCTGATGAAAGGCATTTATATTGCACATGCATTAAATGGCATTGTATTACTACATGCCCAGATGTGTAATGCATAACAAGAGCTCGCAGAGAACCAAACTACCTAGGGAGAAATCATAACCGGGTTTAAGCTTAGTTAGGACTCTTCAATCCACTTATATAGTGCTTTTCTTGTCACTTCAACTTTTTTTTGTAGCTGAATTATTTGTTTTGATGCATGATACCGACATAGAAATGTTTAACCTCCCTAGCGCTCTTGCAAGGTCCAGATTTCTGTACCAAAAGCGCACCATAGACTCTTATGGAATTTTTTTTGTGTTGTAGGCTTGTAACTTCCAAAAATATGTCCGTATAAGTGTCTTGTAGACATCCTGACTATAATAATATTTGAAACACACGATTATTATAAAAAAAAAGTACATAAAAAAATTATAAAATGTATCATTTGTATGATAAAATCTCTTGAATAATTTGGTATGAAAGATTTCAAAACAGTATTTATGTTTTTTGGCTTCTAATAACCATTTTTATTTACAATTGGAAAATGTATTTTGTTTACTTTGAATTGTATGGATACAGTTATCCCGATCCATTACCAATGAGCGTTGTCACTCTCTGAAAGGGTTAACTTCCAAAGAGCACATGTGGAGATAACACTGGGGGGGGACTTTACAATGTGGTCTTGAAGAAGGATAGCCCAATTTGACATATGCATGTCCCGCGGCCCCCCCCACCACGGCCCCCCCTGGGCGGGGGGGGGGGGGGGGGGCAACGGGACATTCAAATGCCACCCATTGAGCTGGAGATGGGTGACATGGCGCAGGCCAGCTTAGAGGGCATCCCCGGGACAGCACAGAACAGTTAATATTGTGCTGCTGCCGGGGGAGGTGAGCTTAGCGGACGGCTGCCAACACGACAGGAAAGTGAATTGGGTCCAAGGAAGAGATGCAGCCATACAGAAGCGCTAGGAAGGTTGAAAGCGACACCTAAATCAAAAATAAAAAAAGCACTTTTTTATTACTTTTCTACTTACCTTTAAACTGTCCCAATAGCTTAAGGCTTAAAAATTTTTTTATTTAGCAATCATGCTGATGCCTGTGGCAGTCGCCATTTTAGATTCAGTGTTGGATTCCAGGCTTGCATGAGTTGAGGCTGCAATATTGCCGGCGGCCACCAGGGGGGCGCCAGATACAATGTGTGTCAATGGACACAAACTGAAAGTAAAAATAAATAAGTAAATAAATCAACATGAATAGCTCCCAAATGCCGCGGCGGCTGAGGAGATGCTTACACAGAGTAGGAGGGGTGAGGGGACAACTATACAGATATCTCCACACAGGTAACAATTTTTTTATTTTTTATTTACATATTGCCACAATAGTCAGGGGTTGGCTAGCCAGGGGGAAAGGTTTGTCTGGTGGGTTTAGGTGCGCTTTAAGATAAATCAGACTTGTCTCACTCCACTCTTCAAGGTTCATATAGACCTGAGTGTTGGTTGAACACCACACTTTACCCATTATGTTTTTCTTTTTGTTATAATAATATCAAATGTGTGGATGTGGCCCTAAGGACCCTGAGATAAAGTAAATGACAAAAGTAAATAAGGGGATATTTTTGACCCCCTAATATGTAAAGGCATTTGTCCATGGCCAGTACATCCACAAATCAAGACCTGCATGATATGCTTGGCATACGAGGTTCAATTTTAGCGTTCGATCAACTTAAAACGATCAATGTTTACATGAATCAAACTTTGATCGCCAAAGTGATCGGACATGTTGGAAAAGTTTTGTTGATTGTACAACAATCGAAAAAAAAAAAAAAATCGTAGCATTTTGTGATCAAAACTAAAATCATTGATTTTGGTCATATTACAATCGAACCTTCTATGTGGTACTACTTTAGAATCGATTACAATCTATGCTCGTTGAAAAGCTCTTAAATTGATTGTGCTAAAATCAAACCGTGTATGCGTAGCTTTAGTGCACCTAGGAATAATGAAAGGGATTTTCCATGCTGATTATTCAGTTACCACAAATATGGCCATAGATAAATATGTTGGCTTCCTGCAATGTGTCAAATACAGCATGTGCTTTCATTTCGTAGTATGTCAATTAAAAAAGGAAAACAATGACATATATACAATGAACAATATACAATGAAATATATAATTCAGAGCACACATAAGAAAATTCACTATCTGCTAATAAATATGTAGTAAGATTAAAGAAGGATGAATCTTGACATTTTATTGTGAAATAATGTAAAGTCTTAAAGCGGACCTACCACCAGGAATCTATGTTTTCATGAATGGCACTAGAAGTGCTAGATAATTCGGCAGCTCTTCTCACTTCCTGGTTCATTGTAGGCAGAAATAGGCAACACGTCACAGGAAGCAGTGATCTGCTTTGAAAATTCCCATAGAAGATCACTGAACGCCCCCCAGCGGCCACCCGCGATATTGCACCCCTAGTTTCATGTGTTGCCTTCAGCGAACCAGGAAGTGAGGAGAGCTGTGTGGTAATCCTGTTAAAATGGTCATTACAGAAAAGTTTTTGAAGTTTTTTACTGCATTCCTCCCTATTATTGCCACTTCTAGTGCCATTCATAAAAACATAGATTTCTGGTGGTAGGTCCACTTTAATATTGTTATTCAACTGATACAATATCGATTTTAAATTATAAAGTTACTTGTAGCAATATTAGCCAGTGCTGAGAAAACTGTTTTAATTAATAATTTTTTTGTTTTGCATAGTTAATGTTCAAAAAAAATGTATTAGCTTTATCCTTGAAAGTGTATTGTTTACAATATTTAACAATTTACTAACTTCTAAATAACATTGGGAAAGGTTAAGTTTTCTTTTAGTCTTGCATTGTTTCCTTAACCCTGCTGTGTAAACATATCCTCATCGCACGTGCAAGGCTGTAATAACGTTAGGGGAAATAATCATTTTTCCTGTATCCCACCCCACCACACACATGTGTATATATATGTTTTATATATATATATATATATACTTAGCTTTGTGGGTTTAAACATTAGGAATTACATTTACACCATGCTTTGTATTTTCAGAATGTGATAATGGAAAGAAAGTGCCTGAGGATGAGACAGAAGAATCAGCCAGTCCTTTTATTATGCTTCAGTTCACGGAGTCTACAATAGAAAACCAGTGTCTGTCAGGTACCTGCTTCAAAGCTCCTCATTTAATAATCTGTGTTATATTATATTCTGTAGTATCTAGACCAGCCATGACCAAACTATGGCTCGGGGGCCAAAACTGGCCCTTTAGTCTTTTTATCTGGCCCTTTGTCACCTTGGTGTAAAGACATTTCACTCATTCCCTGGAATAAGTGGAAATAATGCCTACAGGATGATTGTTCGAGTCTCCTAATGGCTGTAGTTTGCCTGCAATACAATACAGCCGCTATTTATTAATATTGTTTTAAATATTTTTTTTATTTCCTGTCTGGACTACAAGAACTAAGGACACCTATGCCGGGTGCCCTTACAGGCTCTTGCTCCAGCCCTGCTGTCAAATTTAAAATACCATGATGGCGAGTTGAAAAGCTTGCCCACCCCTGATCTGGACTCATAGCCACAAAACATTTGCTCACCTAACATAAACTGCCACAAAGATATATATAATTTAAATCATTGGGTACAACAGAGTCTATCTTTCTCTCTCCTCCTATCCTCGCCTTTCTCTATTTCATGTTAGTGGTATTAATTGCTCTTTATATTGTAGCTCCTGGAGAGCCAGAGCTGGATTACGAGGACAGAACACAGCTTCCTAAAATGACCAGTAAGTATAGAGAGATTATTATTATCATCATCTCGTATTTATATAGTGCCGGCATATTACGCTTTACAGAGCATATATAGTCATATCACTAGCTGTCTCTCAGAGCAGCTCACGATCTAATGTCCCTACCATAGTCATGTATATGTAACTAACACAATCATATGCCACCGTCTACATAAGGGAATATTTTTGGGGGAGTTTTGATGGGTGAAGTGGTATCCATAAAAAAAAAAAATAGGCTGGGAAGAGGTGCCCATAAAAGTATTTTTTTTTATTTGGTAATTATTTAAAACAAGAAATGCAATTAACCTATGAGCATGTCTTAAGGAGGTAATAGAGAAAGAAGTGTCAGAGAAGCACCAAGGAAATCCCTGTCTACAACTTGACTTTAAAATAAGCTATGTAAAGCTAGCCATACGTCTGTAGATTTTTGCACAATCGACGATAGATTTGGTCAGGATATTCAATATTATCTGCCTATATGAAACTTATGTACTCGAACGTAATATTGTTTAATTTTTTTTAACATGAAATAGCTTCATTAACATTTATTAGATTGAGCAAAATCTATCGCATTAAATGATTTGACATGTTCGATTTACATGCGATGGTTACCAATTCGATCAAAATTTACCAACATGTCAGATAACTTTAGATCGATTTTTTATTTTTTTTGATATCGATAACTTTTTATCAAGCGAACACATTGTTTGGTACTCGATTTTCATTTAACTGACCAAAAACATTTAGTTCCCGTTCGATTGAACAAAAATATGGAACCGTGTATGGCCACGTTTAGACTTGTGTTTTTATCGTTTTTTCATCTTATGTAGACAAATTGTTGAACTGTTTCCTGTAAAGTTGGGAATGTTTTAAAAAGCTCTACCAATGTGTAGTTAGAACAACTGAGCCTTTTTCTATCCTGTACAGATGTCCTTTAACCTGTTTTAATAGCATTGCTTCTCTCACTAAAGCTGGCCATACACCTTTAGATCTCTCTGTCAGATATCCTTTAGATCTACCAACAACTATCTAGTGCCGGGTCCTCTGTGATAGAACACATGTAGACTTGATGGTTTAGAAAGTCCCTCATACTACATGGTTTTGGTAAAACAAAAGGTCTAAAGGAAATCTGACAGAGAAATCTAAAGGTGCATGGTGGCCCTAAGAGAGGAGATGCTCTGTACTTATAAAGCTACCAAGGGGTTAAATATAATTTGCCAATAACAGCTTCATACAAGTCCTACTACCAATAGGTTCTAGTTTTCCTGGAAGTCCCCTTGTTCAACTTTAAAGCTCTCATAGATTTAGGGTGTAAGACAACTTTATTTATAATGATTCTTTAATTAAACACAAAAGTAAATATATTTTCAGTTGTTGAAGTATTTAGGTATTGTGTATTTGATGTTTATGTATGTTTTTTTTAGGTTCCACCCCTGTATCAGTAAAAACTCTGACACTTCGAAAATATCAAGAAGAGCTGGCTCAGCCTGCATACAAAGGCATTAACACAATTATATGTGCGCCAACAGGTTAGTTCCATTGAACAAGCAAAGAGCACCTTGTAGTGACTAAAGCCCCCCCCCCATACACCTTACAATCGTACCATACAATTTCTGTACAAACATCTTTTCTTCTACTTTTACTATGTGATATGAGGACTTTTCTAATCCTTCCATTCACTATGTATTCTATAAGGGAGGACCTGGCACTACATAGTTGTTGAAAGATCTAAAGGAAATTGTATGGAGTGATCTAAAGTTGTATGGGGGGGCTTTACAAGTTGTAGTAATACTAAGAAAAGGACTGAATTGAATGACTTAATGCTCCCACACACGTACCGAGTGGGGTCCGACAGATCAGCTCTGGAGTGCAGCGTGATGACATCATCACACTGCTTTTCAGAGCTGACAGCACCCTCCTGAATCATCAGCAACCCCCCCCCCCCCCCCCCAGAGAGCACTCCGGCAGTGAGAAGAGGTGCTAATTGGGTGGGTGCGCCAGAGGAGGTGCTCACCCAGGGCACCGATCTGCTTAGGACCGCCCCTGGCCTGAATGCATTACAATATTCAATTTGAAATCTGCTAGTAATATTTTAACAGTCAATAATCATCTGCCTGTGTAAATTCCCAAAATACATTCGGTAACATAAGGTATTGGTAGTGAGTTGCAAGACATTTATTAACCCCATTCATTTTAATTGGTTTTGTTGCCTTTGAGAAGTTGTATGGTTGAATGTTCTCCAATATTCTTCTGTAAATGTTTGCTCAGTCATTGTATTATTTTCTATGACTGCAGGATGTGGGAAAACATTGGTGTCATTATCCATCTGTGATCACCATCTAAAATCCATGCCAGAAAATAGAAAAGGAAAGATTGTGTTTATGGCTACCAAAGTGCCAGTGTATGAGCAGCAGAAAAATCTTTTCTGCCAGTACTTTGAAGACTCAGGGTATGTACTGAAATTCATATGACGGTTGTTTGATGAAAGGATTCCAAACATATTTCTTAGTTTCAGGTTGTTATGATTTGCTTTATCTCCTGTTTCATAGTTTGTTGAACCTCATTGTGGATATTCTCATTAACTGACTTGGCAGTGACAAAGCACAAACCTGTCAAAATGGAAAAACGTTCTTTCACGGTTTGTGCTGTATGGCCTCATTCATTTTTTATACTCTTAGAAGTTTTCATCCATCCAACAAGCATGCACATTAAAACGAGGATAATTTCACTTAAAGATGATTGCATTGAGGAGTAAAGCCGTCCATTGACGCTTAGATGTGCAGACGAATTGTCAATCTGACGGTGGAGCTTCCGTCAATCTGGCAGGGAAGCCCCGGTCCCTATCCAAAGCACTGGCAATGGACCAAAGAAAAAAGGACATGTCTGTTCTTTGGCTGATCCCTCTTGGGCAGCTTAGGATCAGCAGCTGAATTTTGGTCGTTAGATTGCCACAAGCGCTCATGGTGGTTGATCAGCCACAAATTCGCCCACTGATCTATGCGGGTTTGGGGGGGCTTTAGGTAGGTAGGTACCTTTCCTGACAACTGGAACTGGATTAGGGTTGAATTACGAATACTTTTACCAAGAGTACTTTTATGCACTTCTTATATTGATAAGGAGTATCTGCCATAGGGCAATTAACATCAAAGTTCCAAATCTCATTCATTTATCACACAGTATCTAAGGTAAACAGATACTTACTGAGTGTCTGCTCACTCTAGCAAGCAATTCCTAAACTCCCAAAATATATATATTTTTTTATACCTGCTGCATTTCAGTAATAGTTCTTGGTGTCTTCCTTATCTGCACCCTAGAACTAGACAGTATTGGCTCATTTACACTGGCATTTTCTGACCTTTTAAGCAACAAGAAAACAACCTTGAAGTAAATTTATAATTAGTCAATGAGGTTGTTATACCCCCCTAGCGTTTGGCGTGGTACAGGTGATCGCAGCAGTGTACATTTTACACTGCTTAAAAATTCCAAGTCATTGATGATGCCGGCGACATGGACTGGGAGACCGAGGCCCCTTCATTAACATGGAGGTCTATGGTGCGCCCCCCTGCCCCTTCGGCATCACTGTGACCTGATCAGGGCAGTGCCGGGACCCCGGATTGCTGCAGCTCTCTGTGGGTATATCGGGTTCTCCCGATTCCCGCTCCTCTAGCGCTTGGGAGGAACCCAAACAGCGAACAAACTGGGTTCCTCTCAAAAGCTAGAGAGGTTAATTTTGTTAATCAGGCAGTACATTTTTTGATTGCCTTCCGTCATGTACAGAGGGTTGTTGGTCGTTAAACAACCCCATTGACTTCATTTGAGAAGCTCTACAAGTGTCTCCAGCATTCTGCAGAGCCTATTTTAATCGTTTTTTAAAGCTTAGGTGTTTGTATTTTCTGTACAGTTGCCTATCTTTTATAGCATCGGAAAGCATAAACGTACATATAAATGCACTCTTAAAGTAGAGGCAGCAGAATCATAATCTAATTTCTATCACAAATTTTTCCTTAAATCTGCATTCTCCTAGTACTTTAGGCCAATTGATACTGCTGCATTGTGCTACTTCTCTTCCTCCCATGTCCAAGCTCTTCAGTAACGGGACTGCTTGCATTTAAAAGAAATACATTTCATAGTGCATTCATGAATACAGCCCTAAAATAATCTGTGACCTTTGCACAGTGTATGGATTTTAGCTTTATTTATTCTCTTTTAGCTTTGGAAATTCCCTGTTTCTTCAACAGTTTCTCAATCTGCATTTGGCAGACAATGAGTATAATTACTATGTGGCATTTTAATATATGTTTCATACTTGTTATACAAAATACAATAACACATCTAAACCACAATTGCAGTTTACCAGTCCTTCTATGCTGTGGCTGCATAACGTTTCTTAAGTTCTACCCGATAATCATTCAAATCGAACAAAACATATAAAAAAATATTACAGAAGAAGATTTATAGGTGCTGGGCCTCAATTATTAAACAAAAATTATTCAAAATTTTCTGTTCCTGGGTGGCTACGCCCACTTACTGCTCATTCAATATCTTTCATGTCTGCCTATGTTCATAAGAAGAGAAGTTTGTTTTATACTTCCAGTGCAACTCACATGAAGTCCTTTGACCAACTCATGGAGAGACTCATTTTACAATCTGGCCCTAACAACTTACCCACGGTACCTATTTACATATGGGAGGAGGTATGAGTCTGTATCGCATAATTTTTTAATTACAAAGCAGAATGTAAATACACAACTAATGCAATCAAAATAGCATCAATTCAGTCAGCTATTAAATAGCTATTATTATGTCCTTTACATAAAGTAGGAGTCACATTATATATTCACAAGAACAGCCCGAGCTCACAACAATTATAGCTGAGGGAGTTAATGCTATCATGATAGCACGAGTTGTGTATTTATATTAACATTCTGTATTGCAGTATATATACTGCAAATATATGTGACTCTCTTATCTCCTCTCCCATGTGTAAATGGGTGCTCACAGGTAAGTGCCAGATTGTAAAATTTGTCTCTCTAGGAGTTGCTCTTGGGATTCAGAAAATGGGTACTGTAAGTGTATATAGACATATTAAAGTCTCAGCCCTGCACTCTAAGATGGAACTAAGATTTCCCCTTTGGCAGTGCCATATAGATAAAAAATTTCTGCTACTTGACAAAAAATCTTTTGGTTGGAGATATGTGGTGCACCAGTGGTACACTTGAGTTTGAGGTTTTATTTTAGTTCTACATAATAAAGGGTTTGGAACTCAAAGGTTGTTGCAATGCAATAATTTTCCTGGTGTCATTTTTCTGCAGATATTCGGTGGTGGGGTTCTGTGGCAATGAAGCTGAAAACGCTCCTATGGGGTTGATCATTGAACAGAGTGATATCATTGTCCTGACCCCTCAGATTCTTATCAATTGCCTAAACGATGGATTACTGCCTTCTCTTTCCATCTTTACCATGATGATTTTTGATGAATGTCACAACACAATAGGACACCATCCCTACAATGTGTTAATGTTTAAGTACTTGGACCAGAAGCTGAGCTCAACATCCCAAAAGCTTCCTCAGGTAACGTACACTTTCTAGAAAGGTTGATACTGGTATAAAGAAAAATATTTTAATCATAAAAAATGCGGCAAGTGTTTGTTTAATATTTCAATGTTTGTTTGTTCGCATCAGCATTCATTTTTAACTATATTGGCAGTCCACTCAGCTGCCCTAAAGTACTCTTTCAATGACATTTCAATGCAACACGTCTTGCTGCTATATGATAAATCCTGAAACTTAACGGTTGGCTGCTGAATGAGGCATCCACTGATGTCGGCTTAAGCCTCCGTTATGCTCCTGCCCATGCAGATGGGCTGTGTCCACATTAACCTGAAGGAGGTGGAGACCGACGGATCAGGAGCTCTGAAACGCTGTGAAGACAGCCATGTCAAAGCCCCATTGATGTCAATAGGCGGCTCGTGCTACTGGAGCCCTGGTTTAAAACTCACAATACAAACAATTTATAAACAACATAGAAATGTATACCTCATGCCATTATTGAGGGCGCCTCAGTGTTTTCAGGAAATTGGAATGTGTGGGAGACCTGGAGCATTAAACCAAATATTAGAATGGTTTATCTTCAATACAGGTTTTAACATGAGACAGCCATCTTCCCCATATCTTTTTAAATTTTAAAACGCAACCTTTGTCGGTATACATTGATTTCAAAAGAGACAAAGCATTATTTTAAAAAGTGATAGCATAGGAGAATCTGTGAGGTACCTGATCCATGTAAATACATGGGAAAGTTAATGGGCATAAAACATAGAGGTATGTAGAAATTTAGATTTTAATGGTGATTAACCTAGAGGTCTTCAAAAATTATCAATATTTTAGCTTAAGTACAATTGGTTAATTCCACAACATACTTTATGAACTGAACAATTTGCAAACAAGTCATGCAACAATAGGTAGGACCATATGAAATAATTTCCTACTTTACATTTAAGACACATGGGAACACCTATACAGCTGATCAATCTTTTAGGCAATTTTGGTGACCAATTAGGTCCAATTTAGGCACTTCCAATGTGTCCTGCCATTCATTTTCTGTAAAAAAAATTATCACCTGGCAGATGTGAGATTATTTAATGCACAGCGGTCATGGGTCATGATTTACAGACTTGTAACAAGGGTAACTAAAAAGGGTAAAAGGGTTACTCCCTTTTTAATCTTCAGACCTGTATCCTATCTCTCACAACCAGTGATTGGGCTTTAGCCCATTGCTTTTGATTCACTTGCGTAATGGTCATTTGTTTTCTAATTCTTAAAAATGATTTTTTTTCTTAACATCTCTTTACAGATAACTATGTGAATCTGGTGTTTTTCAAAACATCTCTATATACAGTGGCTTATTAGAAGCCTCAGTGTTCCCTATTGTGTCATTGGCTATAAAATGCTCTTTCATATTATAAATTGTAATTGGTATTTGACATGCAGATCATTGGTTTAACGGCTTCTGTGGGCACTGGAAAGTCGCGCTGCACTGCAGACGCTGTGCACTATATCAGTAAACTCTGTGCCAGCCTGGACATTGAATGCATCTCTACTGTTAAAGAGAATCTGCAAGAGTTGCAGAAAGTTGTGTACAAACCAGAGAAATGTAAGTATACCAGGCTATATTTCAGCTGCTTTATAAAAATGCATACACATGCTTCTCCCAAGCAATCTTCTGTTTTGTCAAAACTCTTTTGCAGTTATCCAAGAAATAGGCTGTCGTGGGAGAGACCCATTTGCAGAGATTGTTTCTGAAATTATGGCAGAAATTGAGCAGATGGCTAAAGCGGTTTACCCTGATATAGGTAAGTGTGAGATACAGTTTATCTATTGTTTTTGAATTATTCTGTCCCATTAATTTTGGTCCCTTAACAAGTGGGAGGCACATATGAAAACTGTTGTAATTCCTCACCGTTCACCCGATTTTGATGTAAATACCCTCAAATAATGCTGACAGTTTGCTGTTAAAGCACATTGTGTTTGTTTCATTCCAAACCATTGTGGTGGTGTATAGAACCAAAAATTTTAGAATTGTGTCGATGTCCCAATATTTATGGACCTAAAAGTAAAGGTATATTGAAATGTGTTTTGTAATTTTTGTTTGTTATTAAACATGTTTATTTAAAAGAAACCTGCAGTGGGGAAAATAAAGTAAGTGGGCTGCCTTCTGAAAATGCTGCCTGTCTCTGGATTTAATACTTTAGTACCCAGGTGCCCAACCTGCAGCCCTTTGGGCGTTCTTCTGCCATCCTCCCAAACCTAACTGGTTAATGCATAGGAACTCACCTGTCTGACATCATCCGCCGGGAGGCAGTATCAATGTGCTACGTCGGGACCCCCACTAAGCGTATACGACGTTAATGGAAACAAGCTCTTAGTACTATATGGCAAGCAAGCAAAAGCAGCCAGTCACCAAGGTCAGATGGCTTGATCTGCATACATGTCAATGACATAAGGTCACCATACACCTTCCAATCATTCAACTTTTGTTCAGCCAAGCATAGTTATACCAAATGTATGTAATGTGAGCCTTACATTTGTTTCATTACACTCATGAAATTAATGGTAACCGCATCTTTGTGGCTTTAGAGACTATGTCAAATATTCAGAACCGGGCTTTTGGAACTCAGAAGTATGAGAATTGGATCATTGGCATTCAGAAAAAATGTCGCTTGCTGCAACTGGAAGATAAAAAGGAGGAGAGTCGTCTGTGTAGTTCCCTGTTCACATACACTGAACATTTACGGGTATGCGGCTGTTTATTTCTCCCTGTGTATATTCTCCTTAATGATTCTACACATTTTCATGTCGCAATCCAGCAGCCTATAATAGCACATTTTGGTGTGTGTGTGTTTTTTTTCTTACAATAAAATCAGAATACAGTGTGTATTAGAAAGAGCCCTCAAAATTAGTACATACAGCTTAAAACAAGTGTGGAGGGAGCGGGGCGATTGGTCAGTGAATAGTCATCAGCATAGCACAAAATGCATGCAGCTGTCCTTGAAACCGCAGCTCCTCACCTGTGTGCTGTTTGCACACAGTATGCGGCATTGTGCAGGTACTTGGGCGGCGTTGAGTAGTTACTGACAGCTAAGCCTGTGTAATTCTAATTGGCAGCCATCTGGAAAACCATCTGGGGAAAGCAGAATGTCCTAGCCAGTTTTTGGCCAGGGTTCAACTGGTACTCAGCACAAGGTATTAGAAAAAAGTATTTAATGTATGCACAGTGTGTGGGCATTTGTGAAGTGCTGGCGACCATGTGCTGTTCTAATAGTCGCTGGGTTGCTGAGGTTTGTGGTCAAAATTTGCTGTGTTCAGCATTTGCACACAATGTATAGGTGCTTGGGGGGCAGTTGTCAAATAATGCCAACCACTGAACCTCAAAGTGTTTGGCTGTGTTTATATTGTAGTTTACACTAGATTTCTTTCCAGGAAGAGACCGTGACTCTGCATTTCTGGCAGGGATAACAGGTACTTTCTGTACTTGCCAAACATATTGTTAACCCATTATCTTCCATTGTCCTATGTATAGGACAGCTAGCTAGATCTATTACTCCAAGATAACAGGTTAACCTGACAATTTTTTGGGTAATTGAAATATCACTTGGTCAAACAGATTTTGCTGTATCCAGAGATCTTTAGGGGAAATGAACATGGCCACTATGTGTGTGAACGTCCCAATTTTGTGAAAGGCACTATAGACCTAGCAAGAAGTTACTGACCTTTTTTACATCCCCCAGTCTTGTGATTGGTTGGTGCGGATGTCAAAGATGTGACCAAAACAGTGAAAAGGCATTGCCACCAATGACATGCACTCTCATACACACTAGCAGTCTCTAGACCCTAGGTGCCCAACCTGTGGCCCCCCTCAGTCCTCCACTTACAAACTGTTTATACATAGGAACTCATATTGCATCACATAACCTCTGAATGAAAATTTAAATCACCATACAGTGTTACCCAATGCTTGAAGTATAATTTATACAGCTATGCCTGTTGTCATTCCCACATTAAGAAATGCTTATACAAGTCAGTATACATTGAAGAAGTTATATGCGGCCCCTTAGTGATGCAGAGGGCCGCACTTGTGGCCCTCCATATCTACTCAGTTGCCCACCACTGCTGTACAGCATTGCTTCAGCAGTAAGAGACCCGAGAGACATTGTTTTTGCAAATAAGGAAATATTTTACATGTTTGATTGTTAACTGTGTTCTAAGGAACACATGAGCCCAAATTGCTCTAGGTCCACCTTAAAAGAACTGTATATATGTGGAATTTTAAGATTAAAGGTGAATACAAAATTGCTTTTGCTGCAAATTAAAGGTGCAGCAAAAGCAATTTGCATATTCTGTTCTCTTTTTATATTTGCCTAAGCTTCTGGGTTAAAATGTAATTTTTTGCTTTTGTCCCTGTTACAGAAATTAAATAGTTCACTCATAATTAATGATGACGCCCGTACCAAAGACGCTCTGGACTTTTTGCAGACCTTTTTCACCAATATCAAGAATGGACCCTTTACAGAGATTGAACAGAAGCTAGAAAAGAAATTTGAAGGTAATGATAAATGCCACGCTATCTACCATGGCAGTCAAGGTCCCAAAGCTTCAGTGTGCCTTATATACAGGGAGTGCAGACTTATTAGGCAAAGGCTGTGGTTGCTGCTGCACACAATGTTGATGTGAACAGATCCAAACACTGACCGAATCCATGGATGGCAGGCTTTTGATGCCCTTGCAAAGAAAGTGGCTATATTG
>CM070032.1:112851349-112868384 GCA_036250615.1 Ptychadena robeensis | reverse complement strand
GCCTCTAGAAAGTCCCCTTGTCCTTACCCTGGTAAGGAAAAATTCCGATGTTTGGGGAGAATGAGACCTCCGTTCTCTCCATTCATCAACCCCCCTTTTTGCTGATATACAAAACAAGAAATAAAATTAAAAAACACATACCTTAGTCACTGTGAGCACAATGTCTGTAGAGGTCACCAAATGGTGAGGGGTCCCCACCAATTTATAGCCAATCACTTCAGGAAGAACCATGCTAATTGGCTGGCCAAGCATCACTGCTTCTGCTTCAATGCCTCCAACACCTAATTACACAAAAAGCATAAAGCAATTACCGGCAATAAAATAACGTGAAGACATTGCAAATCAATACAACTTATGTCTGATAAAAACTGAAATGATTACATGCACATGTCTAGCCAATTTTTTTTAGTTTGGGATAGTGTGGAAGGATTAAAACCACTGTTGGTTTTAACCACTATCCTTTCCAACTTTGTTGGATTTGGAAAATTCCTCTCACTTTCTGTCCAATGAAATACTGCATCACCAGGAAAGTGAAGGAAAATAAGACAGAAGTAAAAGCAAGACAGTGGTTCTAATTATTCCCCATTATAGACAAAAATAACATTCCACCAAAAAGGCTTAATTGCACACTTAGATGCACATGGGTCTCACCCCAACCAAGAACGCCAAGTCCATCAATCATTGTGGTGTGAGAGTCAGTTCCAACGAGACTGTCAGGATAATACAAGCCATCCTGATGGAAGACAACTCTGGCCAGATACTCTAGATTGACTTGATGAATGATACCAGATCCAGGAGGGATGATTCTCATATTCTGAAAGGCTTGGGAACCCCACTGCAAAAGAAAAAAAGATGGTAATGAAACAATGCTGAAAAATTAAATGGAGAAATTTGCAATTTTTAAATAAGATGGTGTAGAAAAATTGTATAGTGTACTATATGTATATTCCAACATCACCCGTCACATGCAAATAATTATTTAAAAAGGATGTGCACACCTGCAGTGCAATGTTACGCATGCAATACATACAGGGACAAGTACCTTTATGTTACACAGCCATATGAAATGATACATACAACATAGTGGGTTAAACACCACAATGTAAATTAATTTTAAATATATATTGCTAGATCAGCTTTTGCCAGCTTATTATTAAAAACAGGGCTTCAAGGGCTGCCCTAAACACTGCCGAAGGGTGGTGGGTGGTAGTCACTGAATGGTAACCTAGCCTAGCCCCACATTAGTGGTTGTTGTGTTAACCCCCACCTTGTTGCTAGAAAGCCCTTTTTTTCTACTGTTATGAGACAGTACTGTTAAAATTCCAGATGCTGAAAATTTTCAGTTCACTGCCAATTGTTGCAGAGCTGATCGCACCACAGGTGCCCAGCAGTCTTTGGGCCCCCTACTTCATGTTGCGTGTGTAATATATTAGTTTAGAAGGGGTTTACTCAGCTAAATTATAATTTAATGAAAAACACAACTACCTACCTGTCCACTCAAGTTGTTGTAACTACTGTATTTCAGAGGGTTATTTTCCAACATCACTACATCAGGTAAGCCAAAAAAAAGGTAGTGCAAGCATAGTTTCACAGTAGTATAACTGTGCATTTCTTTACCAGGGGGTATAGTGCAGCCAAGATCTGTGTTACTTTTCATTGGGGAACTCACCTTCAAAAACTCAAATCGCTCTCTGTTCCTTTCAAATTCCAATTCCTGATTCTTTTGTAGACTGTCGTCCCTGAAAAACAGGGGATAAGAAGGAGGTGGGCAGACAAAAGGATTTTTTTTTATTTCCTTGAAGAAAAACACTTGCTAAACCTACTGAAAAAGAAGATTGATTTTTGTAGAATGGGTTCCTGTATAAAAAAAAAAAAACAAAGAAAGAAAAATCGCACTGTAGAACCTAAAAAAAAAAAAAAAAAAAGCTATAAAAAAGAAGGAATACATGATTGTTCAAAACGGCAGAGACCTTTTTGTTGTTGTTGTTCACTTTGGTTAATAAGTAGATCAATGTTAGTATGTGTTGGACCCACACATTGGTGATGGGTTGCCACATGACAATGCAATATACATAGATAAATTTGCCAAGTTTGTTGAAAGTCTATGTATTTTTTATATGGGCCCTAGCATTAAAGGTTTTAGGAACCCATATGATCAATTAAGGGATTTAGATTTCACACAAAAATGTATATTGTTTGTAGATTATTGACTTTGGGTACCCCTTCGCTAATTGTCTATTTCTGTGTTATTTGAAATCTCCAAGGTTGATTTGATTAAAGTTTATTTAATATATTTTGTAATTTCTATGATACTATATGGCCTATGCATAGAAGCTCCTTTAATTACCATAATATTTTTGAGTTTTTTACCCATTACATCATTTTGATCAATTATATATATTACACTATAATCAGCAATACTTCGATTTTGTCTGTTAATTGCCATTTGATAATTTTCTTGTGTAGAATAATTTACTTGATTGTATATTTTGGTTTCAAAATAAAAAATAATTCTGCCCCCAATGTTCTGTCTAATCGTTTGTGCTTTTACGCTTTCCCATAAAAGGTTATTTAAAACAAATAAAGGCAATCAGATGCAATTTTTGTAATGTCTCTATTAAGCATTTTATAATTTTATGGCATATTTACACTACCTTAACTATAAACGTATCCTATCAATGAATTTATTTTTTCAAAGCATTCCTTTTGCATGTTTCTGATCCTCAATGCTATCGCAGCACAGTCAGATCAAACTATTTGACCCTATGATTATCATGCTGCCAAGTAAATAAAAAAGCCCCAAGACTACACTTCTGTTACACGAAATTTATTCAGTCATGTATTTTTGATGATCTAAGGTTCTAAACCTTTAATACGACAATTTTTTTTTTTATGAAGGACCCAGAGTATTTCAGCACCAAACAAACAGACTTTGTAAAACATGCATCAAGAACATGGAATACAGCCTCAGAGTTAGGGTGGATTCGACAAGTATAAGTATCAGCTTGAGTGCAGATCTGAGAAAAAGAGACAGGAGAAATTTTCATGCATGAAACCCTCAGTTTTCTTATTTGAATTCCTGGTTTCTTAATTTTTTTTTTTTTTTAAAAAAGGCAAAGATTATAAATCAATGCATGCAAAAACTATAATGCACAAGGCAGGAGAAGATCATTTTGGAACAGTCTCACCTCCTGTTGAAATCAACTTGAATAGAGTGATCAATCACCAGATCTGCAGGACAAACAGGGTTGATTTTGCTGGGGTCACCTCCCAATCGCTTTACTGCATCACGCATGGCTGCAAAATCCACCACTGCAGGCACACCTCTGAATGCAAATACAGAAATCTAATGTCAGTTATGTTATAGACTTAAAATGCAGCTATCGAATGGAATGGAAAAATCAAAGCATGCATGACCAGCTTTACTTATCACATGGCTCACTACCTATTGAAGAATAAAAGAATAGTAGAATAATTACGTGAAGTCCTGCAGGATGACACGCGCTGGGCGGAATGGAACTTCCACATTCTCCTGCTGAGTGATCTTCCAGTTCAGGATGTTCTCTACATCTTTATGTTTTACCAGAAATTCATCACAGTTTCTGATGGCAGACTCCAAAAGCACCCGAATAGAGAATGGCAGACGCACTGAGAAGATATGAACATACAGATCAAGGTAGAACATTTCACTTGGAAACATTGTTTAAGAGTTTTATCATGTATGTTTGAAAACCTTTGATTTACTTTACTTTTAGCCAAAAACATTTTAAAATGTTGATCATCCAGCCTAGCATGCTGCCATTTCAAGTAGCCAATATCAAGAATAAACTGGGACTAATTCTAGGAAAAAAGCTGAAGCAAAATGATCAGGTCATTCCTCTGCCTTCGACATCTTTTCCTCCTGTTGACAAACAATGGGGAGAATCCTTCCATGTTTTTTTATTGTAACCTTGCCTTTGTACATGGATTACAGGGGGTGAATATCTGATAATATTTTTCCTTGAATACACAACTGGATTAGATTTTTTTTTTTTTAAAAGGAATAAACGTCTTACCGTATCTGTCATCATTCAATTTGTTGAGATTGAAAAATTTCTTGTCTGGTTCATTAGGATCGAGCGGATCTACTAGATGCTGGAACGGATTACTCATATTTCTTGTTTCAAACACACCTAAAAATAAGAGAAAATCATCAAATATTAGTATAATTCCAGAAAACAATTTATACCATTAGGGCTACGATTTAGTGAATATGAAGACATGGATACATTTCAACAGCTACATGAAAAGGAAAACTCCCTTTTCCCTTAGCTACCTGTATCCTACAGTGCCTTGTTTTTGGAACCCTTTAAGTAAAAAGACAATGACTTCGCTGAGACGTACTAGTTACTGTAGTGACTGGATGTTAAAAACAAGGACAAAGTTCACAGCAAAAGCCTTTTATTCTTCTGAAGAATTCTGTGCTGCCGGTGGAATGGAGAGAATTAAAAAAAAAAAGCCCTAACTTTTACAAAAAAGAGGTCATATGATATTTTTGCAATTAATTAATTTTCAGGAATGCTTACAATTTTAAGTCTGAATAACTCAACACACTAAAATTAGGAGAGACCTTTTAGTTTTGCCAACCATATATGTTACCATATTATAAAAACTGTAAACAAATTTTAAAGCAGATAAAAAAAAAAGACATTAAATAAAACATAATACTTACCTGTCAGCAGTTGGAAAGCATGGTAAAATGCTACCCCCAAAAAAAACAAAACAGACTTACCTTCCTCACGTTTTCATTTCTGGCGACAGCATCTTAACTGCTGCCGAAAAGAAGCCACTTCTGCCAGAGAGGAGCATTGTTTTCCCCCTCCCGGATGTGCACTGCTCATCACTTCAACCAAGTCCCAACTCCTCCAGAGACAAGGGTTTCCCTCTGGTATTGTGGTTGATGAGAGGTGTGCATCTGATGCTGGGAAACTCTGCCAGCACTGCACCTGTCAATCTTGGGATACCCCGATATTGTATCTGGGTCATCCCAGGTGCCCTGGTGACTGCATGACGTCCCGCCTCAGCGCTATGTCACACAGTTGGAGGGGCAATCTCAGAAACACCCCTCAGTCCTCCTTCAGTCAGAAATTTTATTTTCAATTGCGGATTCCCCTGCACTGCACTCGATAAGGGGTGACCTACAAGGTGGTAGGTGCGCTCTAAGGGAAGAAGTGTAAGTAATTGTGTGGTTCAGTTAGTGATCCACCAAACATTACTAAAGGCAGTTAATGCAATATAAATGAACCAAGCCACATGTGGTGGTATGTAATATATAGAAACCCCTTAATTGTGTATGGTTATAACCATATAGTAGGGAGGCAGAAATTATTCCATTGTTATTCTATTGGTTGATTTCCCTGTATGTGCTAAAATAGGTTGAATAAGCATTTGCACCAAAGAAATTGACACCAAGCCTGACAAACAAATTATAGGCTCAGAAAAACACATACAGAGCAGTGGAGGAAAGTGGCACATGAATCAGTGTGTTAGGAGGTCAACATTTAGAAAGACTCCCACTGTGTTTTGGTAATGGAGGATTGTTTTTGGCATACTGAATTCATCTTTTAGGGCTTGTCCCCACAGTCCCCGCCGCGGGGCGGAGCTGTCAAAGATCACAAGCGGTCGGGGCTGCCGCTAGCGGCTAACTACTTGTTAATGGAGCCACTAGCATCCAAAACGCGGGTGCCCACGGGCAGCCACTTAAGTGTGGACAGCCTCATTGAAAACAATGGAGGCGGCCGCCCGCAGAAAAAGAAACACATGAACCTTAAAGTGGACCAAAAACTCATGTTTGCATAAATGGCACTAGAAGTCTTGATAATAGGAAAGGCATTAAAAAAAATAAGGACAAATTACTTGTAATGAGTAAATTAAGAAGGTCCCTCCCTCCTCTCTACATAGCTCTTATGATGCGCACCACGCTGCCCTCGGAAGAGCCAGACGTGTCTGATCACAGTGACAGTCGTGTAAACCCCTAACCTTAGCTCTGCATTAAAACGAATAAAACTATTTCTCACAAAACCATTATAAACACCCCCAGTTAACCCCTGGAAGTCTGGCAAGATAAAAATGGAATCTCTCATAAAATTCCAGGGAAGAGCAGGTAAGTGGATTTTTTGGGGGGGCAGTGGAGCACTAAGCCTCCATCATACCAGCTCAGAGGTAAATGATAGTTTAATTTTACATATATATTTTCTAGATTTCGAGTATAAATAATTTTTACATAATATAAATTATATCTTAATGTGCCTAGCATAGAAATAAAAAGTCCATAAACTCTAGAAATTATATTTGGCTTATATAATGTAACAAACGCCAATAAAATCCCTGGGAGGAATAAAGGAAAAGAAAAAGATAAAAAAGGAAAGAATAAGCTTTACATGTTTTAAAATAGCAATAGTGTATATCTTCTTCTGAACTTTCTAAAATACATGTGGTTTTACCAGATACCTCACGGTCTCTTTAAAACCACACTGGGGCCCTTTTTAGCTTTGCTCACTGAATACTGAACCTTGGCCAGATACCTTGGTGGACTCGAGTTGTAAAAAAAAGTAGGGCAAAGATACATGAATAGGTCAAATGTGGATGGGGGTTTAACATGTCAAATTATACAGACAGTTTGGACACCTAACTTAGTCTAAGGCCCCCCATACACGTTTCCATTTTCCCGTTTCATCGACCGAAACCGATCGATTTTAAAGTCAATCGATCAAAAATTTATGCCTATCCACATAGTTCAATCGACCTAGTTCGATCACAATTGGACAAATGTTCGATCAAAAAAATGATCGGACATGTCTGAAAATTTTGACCGATTGAACCAAAATCGGTCGGCACAACAAGTTATCATTTGGTTTAAATAAGCATACTATACATCCATTGCCAGACATTTTGGTGCGTTTACAATTGGCTTCCTTCAATTATTCATTTGATCGATCGGTTTCGATCTAAATATCGGTTTCTCCATGTGGGAGGTAGTTTGATCGTACTTTGTTGGATCGAACCAACAATGATCATAAAATTATGATCAAATCTGACATCGATTGTAGGGAAATTGAAACGTGTATGGGAACCTCAATGCTCCCCACACACAGATCAATTTTCCACTCAATCAACTAATGATCGATCGCCATACATGTTCACAGTGATTGTCCATGGATCAATTAACCGGAACACACACAGATCAATACCCGTTCTATGGATCTGCAATCAGTTGTACATGAATTCATGTTTGATACTTTGGGTGGGGACCCGGTACCTATCCAAAGTAATGTTGATCGACCAGGATTCCTGTTCCCTGTTCTGTTTGATTCCGGTTAAATCGGCTCGTGACACATGAATTGAACGAAAAAATTTTCATGGGCAGGGGGGGGGGGGGGGGGGGGGGGGGGGGGGGGGGGGGGGGCGAATTTTCTTCCTCACTTTATACAAATACGGCAGAAAAGCGATCTATAGGGTATTGCTTTATTTTTTTTTTAAAGGACTTTGGTTTATCATAAATAGTTATCATTTAAATGACAAAATGTTATATTTATCAATGACCAGATACATGCTTGCTGTAGTGTCCTGCATATTACTGCTCCATGTTAAGTCCACAAAGCCAGTAAAGAATTGGTATTCTCATAAAACCGAACAATCTTCCTTCCTTCTGTACAATTCTCAGTTACACTCGACCTAGTAACAGAGGCCCTCCCTCTTCTCCACAGTCAGCACTTTCTCTAAGGTTCCTGGTAAACACAACATACGAATGCCAAGCAGATGTGTAATAATGATCCTGGAAAAAACCACCAATGACAAAAGCAGCGCCTGGCTAGTGACTCAGCAGAAACTGTACTAATGTCATACAAAAATGCCCGTCCCTTTCCCTTCATCCACTGCAAAGAGCGGCCAGAAATATAGAGGAGGTCTCAGCCTCAACCCCAGACAAAATGAATACAGAGGCTTATCACCATTCTCAAGTCAACATTCCTCTGGTTTGTACATAAAGGATTCTAACAATCCGTATATTGTAGGTCCAACAGACCCGCTCCAACACTCCTTCAACTCCCATCAAAACGTTCAAAGACCAAGTTAAGCCCTCAATAGACATCTAGATTTTCTGTTCAATCAACTTAAAAAGAAAAATTTTGGGGGTCAGGGAAATCGGTGATTGATTGTATGTTTGCTAACTGTAGTAACAGATATTTCCCAAATCAACTTTTTTGGGATTGACTGAAAGTGTAATCAATTTCAATACAACCAATTAAAAATTTCCAGCATGCCCAATCATTTTTATTATTAATTGATTAATAATAATTAATCAATAATGAATTGATTGTTTTCCCAATTTTAATCGTTTTAGGTCTATCTTACCATGAGGACTGCCATAGATTTTCAATCAACAAAAAAAATGATTGAATTAAGTTGATTGGATGAAAAATCTTGACGTGTATGGGGGCCCTAAACCTACTGACTTAATCGAAGCAGAACAGACATGACCCAGTATAATCTATGAAGCAATATTACTTATAAAACAACAGGTGTACCACATGAAATGTTAAGCCATTATTCACCTACAAAAAATATAAAAAGGTGCCTAGAATATTGATTTTTACCATGCTGGATTTAGCAGAATTTCCACTCCATAAGGCTCACTTTTTCCCCATGGAGGAGCTGTCGGTATACAAGTTGGGCTGAACATGGCCAGCTCACCCTCGGGGCAAGAGGCAGCTTAAGGGCTTGTCCACATTTTGGTGAACGCCCGTGATCACCAGCGATCTTAATCGTGCCCATGCATTTCAAATGGGCTCTTCCACAGACATGAATAGCCGCGATAAGGGGCTCGATCATAATCGCAACCGAAAATGCGCCTGATCGCTTGCCATATAAAATCGCTAGCGATCAATGCCCCATGATTAGAATCACGGGTGATCGCTCATGTAGGGACATAGCCCAACTCTTGCTCTGCTGGTCAGAGTCCAAAGCTCCAGCCAGCAGAGTGGGGAAAGGCAGAAATATTTTGCCCATCGGACCCTCCACTTTAGGTGCATCCTATACAACAGAGCGTCTAATGGTCCAACAGACAGTACAACTTACACCCGTGTTAATTTGCCTATATACCATATTTTTAAACTAAAAGACACACTCCCCTAAAATCTGCAGTTTTTATGTCTGCCCGCTGAAAAAAACATACATTTCGTGCCCATCTTTATACAAAGACAGTGCATTTGATTTCCAGTTGACGAAGGTATTGCATACTTATTGACTTTTCATTCAAATATTATGTGGAAGTGAGGGAGGAAAAATTGCATAACCCATTATAACGGAAAGTCCCAAATAATTCTCTTCATTCCTTCATCAGAAGTATGATGTTCTGATGCAATAAACCTATTGCTTTTCCCCTTAATTATACATTCTCCTGCCTGCTATTAGCAAAGCAATTCTGCTTATACATATTTGGGTGGACAATATATAACTGAACAGCATGGGTAACAGTTTAATGCAGTGGTGGGCAACGGAGTTGATATGGAGGGCCACAAGTGCGGCCCTCGGGAGCACTAAAGGGCCGCACATAACATCGATCCAGACCCTCCCCCTGTCAACATATCCCAGTAGTAAGACTCTGTATAAAGAATGAAATCATTGTAAAGCTGACTAGACAGACTGGTTTGATGACGATCATTAGATTGGTATAACTTTGGCCAAATCTGGCAATTGGCTAATGTCTACGGCAGATGCACTCCATCTGAGCTCTGTTTAGGTGCAAGACTGGGCAGGCTTAAAAATTCTTTTTACTATCATTTTTAATTCATGCCTTTTACAGACGCACCCCGACATACTGTATTTTTCAGACTATAAGACGCACTTTTTCAAAAAGGTGCCTGCGATGTGCAACTTGGTTCCTGGCCAGTTCTCCCGGCTGAATTGTATTGGCTATATTTGCAGAGCCCCGCAGATATAACCGATGCAGAGTGTGTGTGGTGAAAGATGCACTCACGCTGGTAGTTTCCTCACACACACACAGTGTAGAGGGGAGACCAGAGTGCAGATTTGCCTGGAGCCCCCCCTCCCTTCCCTGTGTATAAGAAGAAGAGATGCTTTTAGGTGTGCTCTTTAGTGACACCATTTTTGTGGCTGAAATTCGGTACCACAGGGGATTTTTACCTTTTTCATTTAAACACATGAAATAGTTTTTCTGATTTTTCTGCTCTAAAACTGGGTGCGTCTTATGGTCAGGTGCATCTTATAGTCCAAAAAATATGGTACATGCTGTATACAGGTGTGAGTGCGTTCTGCTCTTATTTCTCCTAAGTATTGATAGATGACACCTATGAGAAGGGAGAGGGATGAGCAGGGCAGATTACACAGAGAAACAAGCAGTGGCTGCTAACCAGTGGGAGGGCAGGAAGTGATTAAGTAAGACACGGAGCAAAGAGACACTGCCGGTAGCTGTCAGCAGCCAGTTTTGTTCTGCGAAAGCCTACACGGTATTCTATCTGAGCTTTTGCTTTAAAGGATACAAGTGATTTTCGGGGAGAAAAAAAGTTAAGGAACTAAATATACAGTAGTTAAGCAGGAGCCAGAAGCCGTTAGTCCGCCTCTACTTTTTGTCCTGTATTACACATACCCCAAAATGCCAAGTATATACCTTCAGTCAATCTGTTCATGCGTTAATCACAGTAGAGTACATAGTACTGCTTAAATTTTCCCCACCGCCATCATCAATGATGCCGGACCTCCAGAAATGCATGGAATCGCCACAGCTTCCTGGGGGTATATCAGGCTTTAATAAACAACCCCAGCGCCATTAGCGCATCCTCCAGCTCCTCTGATATCGGGCAGTAGCGTGATGACATCATCATGCTGCTGCAGGGAAACTCAAACAGCTCCAATATTGAGCCGTGGGTTCCCTGCTTCAGTGTGACAACCATGAATCCTTCAGTAGATAAGAAACAGATAGCAACTATATATTGCATTCTTGTTCTTGGATTTAGATATACTTAAAACATTGTACAGAAATGCATACAAACTAGCATGTCTATAGACAGACTACCATTCTACTAGTTTCTGACATCGACCATTGATTGGCAATACATTGTTATGATTATTTTTGCCATACCTGAACTGCACATTCCTCATTACTATGCAGAAGCACAATGTCAAATACAAAAAAGGTTGTGCTCTTTTTTTTTTTGGGGAACACAGGAGATAGAGCATATATCTATAATACTCATTAGAAAGAGTAGAAACCTATCTAAACACAATGACAAGTCAGAGTTAACTGCAGAATATTTAAGATGGTCATATTACTATTGCCTTACACAATAAAGTTTCTGTCTTACAATGAGACCAGCCAGCAGACAGAAGGGTAGGGTCAGTTTTATACTCACCAGTCCTGCCAGTACATTCATAAGGACAGAGAAGCTGGGTATAGTCCGCCTCGGTTTTCTGTATCAGGGAAAAGACACAGAAGTCACACTGAACTCCACCCTCGGACCACTCACACGCCTCTCCTTACAGATCATAAACAGGACTGGCTCTGTAACCCGGAGGGAGGGGGTGAGTCAGCAGCTTACCCAGTGCACACACATCCTATGCCATGCATGCCCTGGGCTGCCAATTACACAGACATAGGACTGAGTATGCTATGTATGCATTACCCCCAGATATACAAAGCCAGAATAAAACATGACACGGGTCTGTGCTAATTAAATCTAGGTTTTGCCAAATCAATTTGTGAAGATCATTATACGAATTAAAATACAAGAAAGATTAATGTGGGATATTCACCCATTCCCCATCAAATTTGCACATTATTATTATTAACATTTATTTATATAGCGCCAACATATAACGCAGAGCTGCAATTAGAGTTTAGATGCACAGGATAACACCAGGTGCAGGTTATGACACAGGAGGAGTTTAGGAATCCTGACCAGATTAGAATGAAGAGACATTGTAAGGTTGTTCACACAGGACACAACAATTTGCTGCCCCATTTGTCCTCCGTAGATATCACCATATCCCACTCTGAAGCTAGGCATACACAGTTCAATTTTAGCATTCAATTGTCTTAAAATGTTCAAAGTTTACATCCATCGAACTTAAAAATTGTATAAAACACACATGGTTAGATCGTCGAAAATGTTTCAATACTGTTCAAAATATCGATCATTAAGTGATCAGACACGTTGGAACATTTTCGTTGATTGTACAAAGATCAAACTAAAACCGTAGCATTTTGTTTGTTGGTCGGGTCAGTTGTAATTGAACACATTTATATATATGACTCTTTCCTGTGTTTTCCCTAAAGGAAACTAAAATCGTTTGATTTTGGTCGTAAAAGGATAGGACCCTCTATGTGGTAATACTTTGGATTAAATTACGATCGATGTTCGATGAAAAGATCAAGCTCTATAATCAAATCGATTTGAAGATTGGTCGTGCTAAAATCAAACTGTGTGTGGGCAGCCTTTGTTTAGCAACATCACTGTCATTGGGGAATTGCCACTGTTCGTTCCATCATTATCCCAGGCCATTTCAAAGCTGACAGGAGAAAAAAGAAAAAAAGGTTTTTGAAATTATTGAAGTTTTAGTAACATTAAACTCCAGGTCAGTTTGTTTGGAAAGTCCTGGGTAGGAGGAGGGACCTGTATGAGGAGGTAGATGGGTGGTGACAGGGGAGTTCTGTTCTCCCTATAACAGGAAAGCATGGTCTGTCACTGACTCCAAAGCTGCAAGGTCCTCTTTCCTCCAGTGACACAGTGACTATTAGAGTTCAAGGCTGCCGATATTCTGTGTATGTGAAAACTAACGATGGGTTTACACATGTAGATGTAGATGTAGATTCCTTCGATCAACAAAGAACGAACAATTTTTGTTTGATTGAAGAAAAATCTAGAATTAGCAATTTGTTCGATGGATACATTTGGTTCGACCTCAAACAAAAAATTGTTCAAAAGGGCATCGAACATGTTGGTAAATTTTTATCTGTCGTAATTTCGAACGTATTTTCATTCGATATCGGGATGGATAAACAAAAAAAAAATAATCGAATGTTACATTCAATAAATGAACAAACAATGATCGACACCGACAGAGAACAAACAATCGAATTGGTGGATTGAAGAAAAAAATCTACACGTGTTAACCTACCTTAAGGGTATCAATGTAAATAGAACTGCATCTTTATTCCTTCTTTGTATGCAGAAGCTGCACGGTAAGGCTATGTTCCCACATAGGCGATTAATTGCCTCGCGCTTTTAACCTCCCTAGCGCACCGCCCATACGGCACATGTACAAAGTACACTGCCTGTCATTTACTCCCTCCCTCCGCCCCTCATTAAGGACGCCGGCTGTGTGGGCGGAAAAGCCGGCGCTAACATAGAGGTCTATGGCACCACCCCCCCCCCCCCCCCCCCCCCCCGCCCCCTTCTGCGTCACTGTGACGTGATCGGGCAGTGCCGAAACCCCGGAAATGCTGCAGCGATGAAGACAATCGTCGCAGCTTTCCGTGGGTGTATCGGATACACCCGATGCCCACTTGCCCTGCGGTTGGGGCGACCCTGAACAGGGTTCGTCTTAACCACTAAGGAAGTTAATATATATTTTTTTTAACAAATAAATAATCGTGTCCATAGAGAATGAATGGAAAAGATTTTTCGATTGCGTCCACACGCTATTAAAGATCACATCCATTCATGTCATTGAGCGCGATCAGAAAAAAAATGCGGTCACGGCCATCAGTTGAGTGGGGACAAGCCCATTCAACTGAATGGATGCAAAGATTTCCGCACACAATTAAAATCACGAGCGCGAGGCGATTGATCGCCTATGTGGGAACATAGCCTTAGGGTTACTGCATCCGTTACTAGTGAAAACCCTGGGGTTTTCAGTGTGCTGCGCTTGTGTCTCTCATGCAAGTGTATCGAACACTTGCACTGTGCCTGCAAAACTGCATGAAGTAGGGCATTGTGCATTACTGGAAATGCAGCGCAGAGCGTGAAAGGTATAGAGGTTAGTGCTAGCCGCACTGCAGTACTGTGTGTACCAGTGTAAAATGGTCCGAAGGTTCAGATTTCAGATTTCCTTTATATCTCCTTTTGTTTTACCAAAACCATGTAATATGAGGGACTATCTAAACCATCAAGTCTACCTGTGTTCAACCAGTGTAAGAAAGCCTTAATATAAACATCATGGGTGTGTGCCTGACTGCCTACCTTTTGAAGGTTGTAAAATATTGAACCTTGTAGAAAAGATTTGTTAAAATAATGTTACAAATACATTTACAAAACCTTATTGTAAATAACATCTCTCCTTTCCTGCATATACCAAAGGTTATAAGAAGAAAGAGCATTGTCATGCATGTAAAGAAGAGACCACTATGTTATTTACAAATCTACTTTACATCTATAGTGGCGCATCACTACCAAAGCATTTGATGTACAGGAACTGATCTCGTATTACACACAACGTGATATTCCAAGCAGGAGGTGAAATCTAAGGTTTGACAAAGTAACCAACGCCGAAGGTGCTGAAACATCATTACCTAAATATGTTCATTTTTACACTGCTGCTGCCCTATGACAGACAACAAAGCCAACGGTCTAGTTCAGTGATGGCGAACCTATGGCACAGGTGACAGAGGTGGCACTCGGTGCCCTCTCCATGGGCATGCAAGCTGTCAGCCAGTACAGAGGAAAGAACTGCAGCCTATTGGCTCTCAATAATTCAGTTCCTTTTCCTCTCTCTTCTGATTGCACACATCGTCTCATACCCTCTCCTATTCTATGTTATGAGAAAGTAGAGCGCATGCTCACATTTTGTGTGTGTATGAGTTGTGTAATTCAGGTTAAATTGCCATGCTGGCACTTTGAGATAAAAAAGTGGGTTTGGGTATCTCTGAAGGGTTCACCATCACTGATCTAGGAGGCGAGAAAGTATGAAGCAAATCTTACCTATATTTTATTTATTTATGTTTTTTTATTTATGTTATATACATCTTGTTTACATTCTGTAATACAATACAGCGTTCTGCTGTTTTGCTGCAACAAAAACGAAACTTGTCATGAACAATAAAGCAGTTTTAGGGCTTGTTTCCATTGTACGCCGGGACCCGTACGCTAAGCGTATACGCTAGCAGGGGTCCCGACGTATCTCCGACGTATCTCGCAGACCTTTGCCTGCCGGCGGATGGTCTGTTTACACATCCGCCGGTGTAAAGGCTGAACGTACTCGACTACGTTCAGCCTGACACCGGCGGATGAGCTCAGCGCAATGAAGACAGACCGTCCGCCGGCAGGCAAAGGTCTGTGAGATACGTCGGGACCCCTGCTAGCGTATAAGCTTAGCGTACGGGTCCCGGTGTACAATGGAAACAAAGCCTTAGATCTATAGGCTGTTAAAAGAAAAATCAAAACAACTGTTTAAATAAAAGAGTATTTTATGGGTAGATTAAAGGTGTAGCAAAGCGATTACAACAGGAAGATCACTTGTGGTTATTTGTCATTTACAGCCAGCCTAAACCCCTTATTACATTACATTTTCTTTTTACTAGGATTCAGATTACCTAGTCCAACTAAATATTACTTAACAATGACATTATCTTTACCAGCCTGGCGTAAGAGAGCAGATTTACATTTGTAAACAATTGATATTACGAATTTTATGACAAACACTTTTTAATTATGTTGACATTAGTTTAACCAGTAACTACCATTCAGGGTAAAGTACAAAGTGTAAGAGATAGACCTTGTATGTATTCAATCTATGTAATGCATGTTCTGCCCACCAGCAGAAAGAAAACACATAAGCACACATGTCTTTTAGGGCTCATGAAACTCATAGGGAAAAACTACAGAAATCCCTTAAAGCGGACCTACCACCTGGTAGATAACTCAGCAGTATTGGGTGCAGCTCAGCCTATACTGCTGACATCCGCAATTGTAAAAAACAAAAAGAAAACAATTTCTGAGAGCAGGAGGGTCCTTTTTCGAGTGCGCCCCTTCCACTGCCTTACGTGGCCTTTTTCGAGTGCGCCAAGGCAGCCAAAATGGGGTTTGGGACATCTGCCCCATGCAGGAACTCATCTGCCTGGTCTCATGAGACTTGTGTTGTGTCTCCCATCCAGAGACGCACTCTCATCAAGCTGCCCCCCCCCGCCCCACACACAAGATAAGTATTACTTATTTAGATCTAGCCATGGCATAAGTCCATCTACTACCAAGACAAGGGACATCTAGCCATGGCATAAGTCCATCTACTACCAAGACAAGCAACATCTAGCCATGGCATAATTCCATCTACTACCAAGACAAGGGACATCTAGCCATGGCATAATTCCATCTACTACCAAGACAAGCGAAATCTATCCATGGCATAAGTCCATCTACTACCAAGACAAGCAACATCTAGCCATGGCATAAATCCATCTTCTACCAAGACAAGGGACATCTAGCCATGGCATAATTCCATCTACTACCAAGACTCCCAGTATTTATAGGCAAACATAGTCATGTGCGGATTCTTTGTTCTTATTAAAAATAATAGGGCACGGTATTGCCAACAAAGCAAAAAACACTCCCTAAACTCACCTAAACAGGAGGAAAATATGAGTGGGTTTCATGGTGGGCCCGCTTGTGTAGACTCAGCCCGAGATGTAATCAGATGATAAATACAAACAGCTCTGGCAATACACGGTGTCAGTATTAATGCCTGTAATATGGGAGCTGCCTGTGTTGTCCACCTTTACTGTCTGACAGGTATAGGCATCCTGGGAAGTAAACCCATAGAAGTGATCGCTGGACCAACAAATGCCCTTTATCATTTTAATTTCAACGTAGGTTGATTATTATTATATACATGATGTTTAATAACCCTTTCAGATAGACAACTAGATATTGCATCTGTAGAGGCTGCTTATTCTGCAAAAGAGGTTTGTAATTCAGCCAATCCAATCTTCAGTCAATGAAAACTCAAGTTGTAGCGTGCTGTTTTCCTGTTGGATCCTACCACTGCT
>CM070032.1:112828365-112849618 GCA_036250615.1 Ptychadena robeensis | reverse complement strand
AGGGGGGCATGGACACAGTAGCAGCTGTAGGTGCCAGGTTTGTGGCTTCACGGGCACTGCTTTGGATGACTCCCCGGGTCGATATCAGTTCCCCCTGGAAGTGCTCCCCCTGTTGGTCATTCAGTGCTACAGGGGAAGCAGATTTCGACGGGAAACCTGGAAGATGAGACAGGTGTTTCCATGTCACTTTTCAGGCATCTGTACAATATGCTTAACATGGGAGCCTTTCGAACTCTCCCTGAACAACTGTATATTGTGTGCAAGCACCCGAATGCAGAGAGGGGATGGTCACTTTTTGGGCTTCGAAAAAACATATATGTAAACGTTGTCATGATAATGTTTTCTATACAAAACTACAGAAATCCTTTTTCCCCATTGATAAACAGTATCTAGCACCATCCAGTGGCCGCCTATGATACTGCAGATAATGAATCCCTACAATACTGCCAGCTGGGACATGGAATCTATTTAGATATGGGATCTTTCTGGGTCCACAGAATAGCAAATATTTATAGCATTTTTGGGGAGCACTTCTCCACCATTATACCATTTTCTGTTTACAGCTGCTGTAAATCCTCTTCCACCTTTTAGGAAGGCGTGACATCTACGCGATATGCCTTGACTGTGTGTTGCGCCATTCTGCTATCTACATCCATAAGCAGGTCACGTAGGGGTTCCATATAGGGCACGTGTTTATGTGCTGTACAAGTCATTGCGGCCCTGTCCCGGGTTGAGGATGAGGTTATTACCTGTTATCATGCCTTCTGGTAGCAGCAGCTCTGCTGCACTTTGAGACAGGAGGTCGAGGTTATGCCTCGGCTGCTGGTGCCCCTGGTTGGGACCCAGGGTTGCCATAATATCACTGGTGGCGGGGGACCACCTATTATGACAAGTTTTGAACACTACCTGCCACAACACAACTTTTAGAGCACCTACCTCCTGTGACGTTTTGGCCTGACCATGTTTCGGCACAGGGCACTCATTTATTTAATTGTGGTGTAGGTCCTCCGGGACTTAAACCCCAGAAAGTGGTGACTCTGGCTTGGCAGTCTCTCCACGGGACCGTCTTCGGAGGGGCGCACACCCTGGTCCCGCTAGTACTCGGGAGAACTGGTGATCGAGATCACCTGGGCAATGGGACACTCGACACAGCTTCGGCTCTCTGATCCACTAGTCACCCCTTTTGGGGAGCGAGTGCTTAGCCCCTTTCGGGGCAGTTTGGTGTGGTTTTACACTATTGTGTGCACTTCACTTTTTTGCACTGGGTGCAAGTTCACAATTGTTTGTTTGAGCACAAGCTGAGGCTCAATAAAAAAGAAACAGTGTGCACAGTTTGACCAGTAGTACTACACTGCATAGTGTGACTCCAACCTGAATCCACTTGTTGGCCAAACGTTGGAAGCTAGAAAAATGTGGGGATCTAGTTTCCCTTCCAGTCAGCTGCTTGGCAGGATGAATAATATTAATTGGAGAAACAAGATGCCAGGTAAAGTTAGGAAACAGGTTAAATTGTAAAGCAGAATTACATATAACGTTTATTCATAATGTGCCAACATATAACAAAGCACTGTCCATTTAATTGTTACATTAGATCAAATCTACACAGCAGAATTTACAGGGTTTGGATAGAATCAGCAAAAGCTGGGCCCACTGCCACAGTTTACTATCTGGGCTCAGTTATCCTGCTTGTTATGCCTGTCTCACTCATTATGCCCGGACAAAGCAATGCATTGTATAGCTATACTCTACGTGTTGTATTGCCATTAGTGCACCGCACTGCATATGTGTTACCTTCAGCTAGGGTTCCACATGCGCTAACATTTTAGCGCAATGCGCAAGCTGGCCATTAACGGCAATGGGGCTATGACAGGGCTGTCTCTATAACCCGTCAGAGCTTCTGATCCGTTGGTCTGAGCCTCAGGGTGTGTCTCCACTGCGTTATCGGTTCTGTTGTGTCCCCCTGCGCTAAGCCCGTTCCTTGGCGGGGACCCGATACACATGGCTGTTTTTACTTCCTTCTGCAGATCCGCCGGCCAGAGGTACTGCACTACATTGACCTTCTAGCCGGCGGATCTGCAGAACGAAGTGGAGACATATGCATGTATGTTGATGTCAATGCAACGCTCCGTGTCCACATGAACAGCAGGGAGGCTTGCGCTGATTCCGGGGATACCAGCCGATAGTGGAGTCCCAGACTCATGGTAGACAGGTTTTCATAGGAAACCTGCTTCAGAATTCACACTTCCTCATGTTGTGTGGTATGAGGCATTGCAGTCCGTTCACACCGCTTTTTTTACACACTTGAATGGGAGACGCAAATGTAGCGCACGTCTTTTATGGAAACGTGTGTACTATGTGACCCTAGCTGCCCTGCAATGCAGGAGCCCTGAAACAAAACATGCTTCATTTCAATATATTTGGTTACACTTTTGGTGACACTCTTTATTTGTTTTCATGCATTTCCACTTCCTCTGTGCTATAGCTCGTGCACAGTAAAACCGGAAGCTCTCACAGTATACACCATCCACAACTACACGTTCTTGGCATACACAAGAAACAGCTCAGAGAGTGAGGGTCACATGACCCCGAATTAGTCCCTCGCCCATTCGGCTTCCGTAGCGTCGCTCTGGTTGCCTGTGGTGACTCGCTTCTCCCTTAGGTGTGCGAATTCTAACCCGACAGTTTCTCTAAGCCAATCAAAAGGCAGGAGAACGTCACATCCTCCAATAGGAAGCGGCGACTGATGGTGGCGGCTGCAGCAGCGGCATTCTCAAGTCGGAGTTGAGTGATGACAACAAAGCGCAGTGATCGGGAGAGGTGAGTTGTGTACGTTTTTTGCAAGGCAGGGGAGTCCCGGTAATAATATGTGATAGTGGCGCAGCTGTGACGGCTCACTCATCCGTATCAACTAGTGATCGTGTTATCTATCGGGGGGATCTACTTATCAATGTTTTCTAACTGCCAGAGACTAACTGCGCTGGATCTACTCATCAATGTTTTCTAACTGCCAGAGACTAACTGCGCTGTACTTCTACTGTACTGGGTGCTGGCATGTAGGATCGAAAAGGGCGTGCCAGTTTTAATAAGCTTATTGCCCAGTACACTACACATTCGCAATGCTTGTACAGCTGTATGGGAAATCACAGCGATGCAGGGTAAAGATGCGCGCAGCAGTACGCTTTGTATGAATGGTGCGCAGTAACCCGTAAGTCATGAGGGCTCTTTCACACGATGTGCATTTCTATTCACGTATAGCTCTTTAAGCGTTTATTCACACTAGCTGTGGGCAACGAGGGTCAACGCAGTTTTGCGATTGTGTTTTTGGTAACGTGCAATGACGCGCATTATTGAGAACGCCCTGCAGTGTGCTCTTTTGCAGGTGCAACGGAAGCCTCTGCCAGCAAGTGCAGTGCGCAAAAATATTGCGTTATCGCTACAGTGTCCATTATCGCCAGAAAATGCTACTGCAATCGCAGAGGGCCCCTTCACAAACCTGTCTGGCCTTTCACTAGGGCTTATTGTTGGGTAGGTCTTATTTTTACTAAGCATTTTTACTAAATTGGTACACTGTGTTTAATGTAAAATTCGTTTGATTTATTATATAGAATGGTCACTGCCCCCATAAAAAAAAAAATGGCCTCTTGATCGCACGCATAGAGAATGAATGTCTACGCGTGACCATTCATGCCTATGGGCGCAATCAGGGCAGATATAAACGCAGGAACCCCCCATTCTGAACGCGGGGCCAACCGTGTCGTGCCCGATTACGGCCTTTGGTTGAAGTGGGGACAAGCCCATTCAACTAAATAGAAGCAATCAGCCACGATCACAACACGCTATTAAAATTGCATGGCTATTGGGAACATAGCCTTACACAGGGACCTGCAGACACTTTATGGTCTGCTGACAGTTGGCAGCTTTTTCTCTGGGTAGGTCTTATTTTCAGGGAAGGGCTTATATTAGAAGCACAGGGGGAAATGCAGCTAGGTCTTTCTTTATGGGTATGTCTTCCTTTTGGGGAAGCATGGTGCCATATATTAAAGTATACCTTTAGAGGGCCCCTTCACACTGGCTGCGCCACAGCTACAGTACTGCAACACAGCGTGGCTATTGTTGACATAAGGTGCACAGGTTTCACACTGGCCCCACTTTTTCGTTTTCGCACTTTGCTGCAAGCAGTTTTGCAGACACAGTGCAAAAGTCTCCCATAGCAATTTCCAATTGCTTTAAAAACTCAAGCACAAAAAACAAATGTTAAAGCGGACCTACCACCTGGGAGGTCACTCGGCAGTATCGGCTGCAGCTCTGAGATCGGAAATTGTAAAAAAAATATATATATATTTTTCTGACAGCAGGAGGGGGAGCTTGTTCCGAGTGCACCCCTCCCACTGCCTTACGTCTTGCCTAGGCAACGGAAATGGTGTCAGCAGCCGATTCTGCCCCCACCCCCACGAATCTCTCCAGCTCCGACAGAGAAGAGACAGGAGGGGGAGGTGGAGTGGAGAGGGGGAGGAGAGGGGGGGGCAGTGAGGGCGGACGCAGCTGCAGGCCTCCAAGAGCTAAGATGCCTGCATCAGAACTGTAAGTATGAGATGAGTATGTTGTGGGGGGTTTTTGTGTAGCAGTTTTCCAGCATCTGAACTGCTGACAGGTGAGTATTGTGTCTATTTAATGTATGTGTGTTAAGTGTGGCTTTACAAAGCACATGGTATGAAAGACCCCTATTCCTTTCTGCCTCAAGATCCAGTGGATCAGTGACCTGCAGGTCTTGTATAAAGTGCTGCACTCCCTCCTCTCCTCTACACATTGCCGGCATCATCGATTATGCTGGTCATGTGGGCTGGGAAACTGAGGCCCCACCATTAACAGGGAGGTCTATGGCATGGACCCCCCGCCCCTGCAGCGTCACTGATGATCGATCTGAGGTTTCGTTGAGATAGAAAATCACCACTGCTTTTAGGAGCATATGTAAGCTGGGTTCGTCTCAAACACTAGGGGGTTAAGGAAAAAAGATGAAAGTCTCTCAGCAGTGCAATTCCCTATGTGCATACTAATTCACTACTCATGAGGTATTTGTATCTGAAATTGCAAATGCTGTGAATTTAATGCCTGCTGTTGCTGTCACTGTGCATGCATCTATTGTTCTTGTGTTTGTAAACATCACCATGCTACATCCGGATCAGTGACTATGTAAACAACAAGTAATCTATTCACTGCACTTGCAATTCTATATGTGCATACCTAATTAGTATGCACATATGTATAGTATGTATAGTTATGGCACATGGATGTTCGCATTCCTTCGAGCAGTATGGGTGTTCGACCCGCCCTGTTCGCCGGCGAAAAGGAGCTTACTATTCTTCCTCCGGCAGGATCAGGAGCAGTAAGATCTCGCTGGAGGAAGAATCTTTTCACTAAAGACTGGGTAGAAAAGCCGGCTCCGAGGAACTATGCGTTACAGGTACCTTTTCCTGATTCAAATTCCCCGTGAACAGGCAGGGAATTTGAATCTCCCCGGGAACAGGCAGACGTCAGACTTTTTTAAAAGTCCGATCTGCCTGTTCACATACGGACCTGGTTGTTCGGCCATCACTACATTTGTACTTGCAGTTAATATATTACATGCTTTGTCTCCTGTGCTTATAAAAAGAATCAGTTAAGGTAGCTATACACAGGCCAATTTTCACCAGATTTTTTGGCTAATTGACCGCCGTGCACGTTCCAGTCGCCTTCTGGTGGGCCCATCTGGACAGATCTACCAGGAATCTCCCGTGTGTCAGAATGCACGGTAACCCAACATGTCTGTAAATTCCCAGCCAATCCCATTACTGTGGATGGGGACAGCAGTTCCCATCCAAATGAATGTCCGGAACACAAAGGGTGCCCACCAATCAGCTGAGGGGCTAGGTGCAGCGTGCTGACGTCATCACACTGCAGTTGATCCCTCAGCTATCGAGGGAGAATCTCCTTGTCCATGGCTACCTTTATACAGCATCTGTCATCGATGGAGAAGCATTGCTAACAACCTAACCCCGAAGACTCACAGCCTTTTGACCTGTGTATAGGTAATATAGTGTATAGGTTAATATTTCCTTCGATTCCTAATCAATCGCTCGTCGTGCACGTTCACGGTGATCATTCGGGAATCGAACGCGGCCCACCTTGTTCGATCGATTCCACTTGAGGAAATGTCGATTGAACAGGGATCCAACATGTCGAGAAATCCCTGTCCAGTTGTCATTACTTTGAATAGGGAACTGTTCAGAAACTGGTTGTGCAATCGATCATTCAGCAATTCTTTGTTTCAGCAAGCAGGGATCATAGATCACACAGGTATCGACCTGTGTATGGCCAGCTTTATTCTGGACTCTCAGCAGTCTCTTTTCACTCTGCTGTGACCTGCTTTTTGACGGTATTTAGACAGGAGAAGGGGCAGTTATGCCAGCCCGAGACTCACAGACAGCAGAATACATAGCATGTTCCAGGGGGAGGAAGGGCAGTGGTGACAGCTTGGACTGTGAGCCCTGAGTTCTCAGTGTCTCTACTCTCAATGAGCATGTTTGAGCCCGGCATATTCTGATCGAAAATGGTGTAACTTCACTTTATAAGACGCACAGACTTTTCCTAGTATACGGTATATTGTTGCATCTACTAAGGTGGTCATACACAGATTAACTTTGTTGGATCTTGTTTCAATCGACTTGGAATTTAAATATCTAATATCAGGCTAACATAGATCATTGGCACCATTGCAGAATCTGATCATATGAAAAAACCCAACCTCGAAAGTCCACATTTATCTTTGATCACACAAAAGGAGGTTTTACTTATTCAAAAATGTCAATTCTTTACTTTAAACGTCAGTGTTGATTTACGTGGGGACGGACAAGCATCTGTCATCTGTTTTCCATGGATACAATATTAAATTAAGGTACTGATAGGCTGCCAAATTTGTGTCCCACAAGTACCAGAAATTGATCAATGTGCATGCTTCAAACAAGGTTTAACTTGATTATTTGTCCTTCATTTACTTCTCTTTCTTTTGCAGTCTGCCATAAATCCATGCAACATGTCATCACGGAGAACAGTGCCTGGAGGAAAGAAAGCAATCTAACATAACAGCCATTGTCCTGGTTAACAACAACAGTTCTCGCTATGGAAAAGATGACGTCGGTTTCTCAAAACCACACTGCCGATAATTCAATTAAAGGGTAAAATTGGGATTAATTGTGATTTTAATTGTACAGACATGTGTTATATTGTTCCAGTAATATGCCATTTGGTTAGCCCTTTAATTTACTTGACTGAGTTTCCATTGAAATACAAAAAAACTATTTTGATATGTAAATAACCATATTTTTGCTCTAAATTGCCCAATTTTCCCTTTAAAAGGGGGTGGGGGATGTCTGTGTGTCTTATAAAGCAAATGCCCATATAGTGTACTGTTCAGGCATTTGGGGAGAAAAACACAGCTGCCACCAGTGTATCTCAGCTCTTCATTCGTGCACTCCCCCTCCCTTTTGTCAATAGACGGCACCTACGAGAAGGGAGGGGGAAAGCAGGGAGAAATTACAAAAGAAAGACGTGCAGTGTCTGTTAACATCTTGCAGCCAGTGTCTCTTGACTGTATCCTTCACTCTGATTTCTCCCTGCTTTCCCTCTTGTCAATCAATGGCACATAGGTGGAGGGGGAGCAGGGAAATGGCACCTAGGAGGAGGTGAAGCAGGGAGAGAGCAGAGAGGAGAAAAGAAGCACCCTTGTATACAGCATGTAGCATGTGAGAGCACAGAGTGATTAGAGCGAGAGATGCAGCTAGGAGGCACTGGCTGCAAGTTGTTAGCAGGCGCTGCGATTCTCTATGCTGTAATCACTCCCTGCCCCCCCCCCCCTTCTCCTAGGAGCCATCTATCAAAACTAAAGTTATGCATACACAATTTGACTTTCCATTCGATCGACTTAAAAAAGGATTGTATTACTTTTGGATCGTTTTTACTACCACATAATGTGATCAATTCCAAACAGATAGATTCCTTTCCTTGGGTCTGTGCACATGCCCCATTGTACGGTCAGATACAAATTGATCGAACTTAAACATAAAATGTTGGTAAATTTAAGTTGATCACTCAAGTTAAAGCGGACCTACCACCAGGAATCTATGTTTTCATGAATGGCACTAGAAGTGCCAATAATAGGGAGGAATGCAGTGAAAAAACCCCAAAACGTACCTGTAATGAGCAATTTAAGAATATAATCCGGCAGCTCTTCTCACTTCCTGGTTCATTCTAGACAGAAATCGGCAGGACTTCACAGGAAGCAGTGATCTGCTTTGAAAATTCCCATAGAAGATCACTGAACGCCCCCCTGTGGCCACCCGCGATATTGCACCCCCAGTTTCATGTGTTGCCTTCAGCGAACCAGGAAGTGAGGGGAGCTGTGTGGTAATCTTGTTAAAATTGTCATTACAGGAAAGTTTTTGAGTTTTTTTTTACTGCATTCCTCCCTATTATTGGCACTTCTAGTGCCATTCATGAAAACATAGATTTCTGGTGGTAGGTCCACTTTAAGTAAAATTTTTGGATCCAATTCCATTTTGATCCGAAAAAAAAAAGGAACCGATTTTTAAATGTTCGATCATTAATATGATTATTTTTTAAGTTGATCCAATGAACTGTGTATGGCAGATGTGGGCAAACTAAGACCCGGCCCTTTGGTCTTTTATTTGGCCCTTTGCCACCTTAGTTTCAAGACGCTTTGGCTCCCCTCATTCCTGCAATAAGTGAAGATAACACCTAGAGGATAAGTGTTTGGTTGTTTCCTAGAGGCCATATTTTGCTGCAATAGAATGTTTAAGCTTCTCTATCAAAAGCTTCTGTTTATTCATTTTTTAAACATATTTTCTTTTTTTAAATATCCAATTTGGACCCCTATGCTGGACGGCCCTTGCTGGCTCATGGTCCGGCCCCTTTGTCACATGTGCAATATAATACCATGAAACTTGTATAAAAAAAGTTATACTGACCTAACCCAATAATTTTCTACCCCCAACATTGTAAAGTGTATGGCTTTATGCTGCAGGGGAATGAAGATTAGGTGTGACCTGATACAGGACCTAACCTTTACAATACTGGAGGTAGAACTAGAAGTTTGGATGTTCTTTAGCTCACTGACCCTATTCTTTTTTAAACACAAGTTTTGTTTCTGTGAATCCATTTTCAGGTCAAAGTCATTTAAGCATGCTAAGAAGAAAATGCCTGATTTGGATGAGATTGGGGAGCTACATTTGCAGCTTAATAAGTCAAAACATGAGGCTATAGAACTAATAGCAAAACATAATGAAGAGGTAAGTTGTTCCTTGTATAATGTTTATTATTAATATACCATCCCAAATATTTCCTTCTGTCCATGTTTAGAGTGGGGAAGAATTAGAACCTCTGGCAGATTTGGACTGCTGTTTGTGGCCCTTTTGGTTACATTTCACCTCACTGTTGGTTCTGCCAATCACTTTTATCAGCACAGAAAGTGAAGGATCCAGATTTATTCATGTACGTACAGGCCCATGAGACACAACCATGGTTTTGTTGAGAAATTTTGGAAAAATAAAGATTAATTTACATAAAGTGAATATACAACATGTTCTAGCAGACAGTGCAGGGCTGAACAATGCAGGCAGTTTTAGCATTTGCTTATATGTCTCATCTCCAAAAAGACTGCAGGCTGTGCAGGTCTAGAACATATTGTATATTGGTTTTCACTGGGAGTAGAGCCATTTTTCCGATCCCAGAGACTTATAAGCTAGGCATACAAGGTTCGATTTTAGTATGATTTCCATTCCGATTTTAGATCTAAATATTATCAAGCATAACCGAATCTTAAGTAGATCCACATGGAATGTCCAATTGTAATACTATCAAAATACGACCAAAATTGAGATTTTAGTTTTGATCTTAAAACACAGGAAAGAGTTATATATAAATGTGTTCATAGAATACAATGGACCTGACCAACACACACAATGCTACCATTTTAGTTTGATCGCTGTACAATCGACTAAAATTTTCCAACATGTCCGATCATTTTCCGATCTATGTTTTGATCAGTATCGAACAATTTTCGCTGATCGAACCATGTGTGCAGTATATTATTTTAATCCGATCGATCTAAACTTTTAACCATTTTAGGTCGATCGGACGCTAAAATCGAACCGTGTATGCCTAGCTATAGAGTCTTAATCTGGCCATACACCTTTAGATCTCTCTGTCGGATATCCATTAAATCTACCAACAACTATGTAATATAGGAACCTCTGCGATTGAACACAGGTAGACTTGATTGTTTAGAAAGTGGGGGGATGGGGGACCCTTAATTAGCTCACCGTGGATCATGCTTTGCTATCATTCAGTTAGGAGTTAGTCTGTGCATGTTTAACCTCCCTGAATTTTGTTAACAAAACAAGCTGTAACTCGGAGATACTTGCCTATGCACAGTGACCCTGCAGCGATTCTGAATATCCGTGTTCGCTTTTTGGCACCATCTCTTGACGCCATCGATGAGGCCGGAGAGGTGGCGGGGGAAGGCGCCATTAACCTCCATTTTAAGGAGGTGGCGTCAGTTTTGCGCCCCACATGTTTGGAGGGGAGGGCACTGCTTTGATTGCCCATAACGTGTTGTTGGAAACAACACAGCCAGGGCGTACCACCGGGAAAAAGTCTCATTCCCAATATGGAAAGTGTCATAAATAAATTAGCTCACCCCTCTTCCCCAATAAATATTTAGATGTTCCAGAGTGAGCTGCCAGTGTACAGTAAGTCTCTTTATTAGTAAGAGACTTACTGTATACTCTAGACTCTGAGAGGTGAGAAGTGGCTCTACTAGTAAATATCAATATACAGTGAGCTCTGGCTACCCTGCTGGAACATGCTTAAGCCCTATTTATCATAGGAGCCTACCACCCGAGGGAGTAACTTTTTTTTTTTGTTGCTCCTTGATGATGTGTGCATACGCATGAAAGGCTTTGAAAAAAAATCATTCTGGTAAAATGATCACTGTCCATAAATTTCTATGAATATATTTTCAATGACAAACAAAGCTTTTCATAGGCTTCCTCAGAGAGGGCAGTATAGGGGAGGGGTAATGAGGGACATATCTCCTTACAGGTGAGGATTAAAAAAATTTGCTTCATATATCGTCACAAAAATAGGGTGTTTTACAGTGCAGGACATCAAATACATTAGGTGAGCTTTAAGAAGTGAACACCACAGATATGTCTTTTATTTGATGTCACGTATTAACCTTCTGAGCGTAATGCATCATGAAACTCAGCCCCAGTTAACTAGAGCTGCGTTCTAGGTAACGCTGCACTGCTAAGACGGTCGGGAGCATCGGAATGTATGCCAATGCTTCCGGGTCCGCCCCCGATCGCGTCACCGGTGACGCGAAGGGGTCGGGGGTAGGCGGCGCCATAGACCTCCGTGTAACATGAGGGGCGTTGCCTTTTTCCAGTATAAGTCTGACGTCTCCAGTGACGCGGACTTATGTTTACATCCTCCAGCTGGGCAGGCAATCATGGCAGAGCACAATATGCTCCGCCGTGATTGCCCGTGGCACGGTTATAAAAAAAACTGTGCCACGTGCGAAACGCTCAGAAGGTTAAATTATTGTTGCAGATGCAATGTTAAAACAAAACTCAAGCTAATTTCAATATGAAAAGCTTCTTGATTGGACTGTAATGTTTCTTCTTCCAAAACGATCTTTGTGTTTTAACACTATTCTTCACTTAGGAATGTTTTAGGCCAGATAAAGTCTGAATGTTATAAAGAAGCTGAACTCCAGCATTACAGAAAAATTGCAATGGTGCTAACCCCACACTAAAACAAAGTTACCAAAAGTTAAATTTGTCTTTTTGTGTGTATCCAGCATATCTGTATACTTAAACCTTTGGTCCTTGTGGTCAGGCTCTAAACATACATGCATGCAATGCAGGTCTATTGTCCCAGCTTTGTGGGGGCCAGCAGCCTGTCTCCCAGAAATGTCTGCAGAAGACGGTGCTTAAAAATACTGTTTGTACTGCAAGATGAGTTTTATTTTAATGCTGGAGTACTTCTATCTATCTATTTATCATTTATGTAAAACTTCATATTGGCAATGCATGTATTTGCTGATTTTGTATATATTTCATGAATTGCTTTGCAGTTGCTGGCATATGAGAACCAGGTTGTAAAGCTTCGTTGTGAAGTTGAGAGAGGAGAGGCAGCTCGTCAAAGCCTAGAATATGATTTGGCAGTGGCAAGAAAACAATGCAGCATGGAAAGAATGGCGCTGGATGAGGAGAAAGCAAAAGCCATCAAGACACAAGAACGTTTTCAAGGTAGAATCTCTTACAAGGTTTTCATACAAGGAGCTTTTCTCTACACCTACTATATCTGTGGACTGCCTAACACCCCCAAAGAAGGGTTCTACATAATTTTTCTTGCTGAATATACTTTTAATTGCCATTCCATTTGTTCTGTTGAATATGAATTGTGATCCACTAATATAATTTTTTCTATTTCTTACCACAATATGAGGGGGGTGTACTAATTTCTGCAAGATACGGTACATGATTACTGTTTTTCTCTGCCAAAGAATATGTATTCCTTTCATCTAGACCTGATAAATAATAAAGCAAAGTAGCAGATTATTTTCTCAATACCCATAAGTTTAAATTGCCTACTACTGTTTGTAAAACTCAACTTATTTTCCTTTCCAACTCATCCTGATCACTGTGCATTCCTCTTTAAGGGTTTGTTTCTACTAGAGCCCCCACGTTTGCAGGCGATTATCTTAGTGATTTTGTGCGTGATCTGACCTTTTTTTCTGATCGTGGCCATAGAAAATGAATGGACGCAGTCACAAATCGCATCCCTATTCACTGGGGACATGATTTTTGTCCGCGTCCATTAACATGATTTTTTTTTGACCGCGTACATTCATTTTATATGGCCACAATCGGACGTGATTTTTTGGTAGGGGATGTGATCAGGCACGGCACGCGGTTAGGGCTGTGGCCGAACGCTCTAGTGGAAACAAGTCCTAACTGAGGAAACTTCTTGTCATGATTACAGACGTTTATAACCATTTTCTTTCCTTATACAGAACAAATCAAAGAGCTACACAGAGAAATGCAATATTTGCAGAAGCAGTTACAGTCCACAGAGTTTAGTTTGCATGATACACAGAGAGCACTTAAAAATGATTTGCAAACACGAGATGAAGCCATTGAAAAGTTCAGAAAAGAGCAGGAGATGCTAATGCTAGACAAGAGTAAGAAGGAAGCTGTAATTGAGGTACGTTTACACCTATTATGATAATATGTCTGGAACGTGAGCGGCAGATTGTTTTGCGGTCATAAACGGTAAGAAAAACATTTCTAACTTTGTAATTTTTGTACTGTGTTCCAGAAACAAAATGAGATAATTCAAGAGCTTCAACAAAAATTGCATGAATTAAATAGTACACATATGGGTACTGTGAGGCGGCATAAAAATGAGTTTGGACTGAGCCTTGAACGGGAAGAGAGACTGAAAAAGAAACTTGAGGTAAATGATGCAATTTATTGTTGCTTGTCCTGCTACCAGATGAATATATTATGGTTCTGAATTCGAAGTTTACCTGCTATGTGTTTTATGCTGCCCCTTCCAGTGTCATTTATTCATCAACAGAAAAAAGGTTATTTGTAGATCTTTGTAACAAAGAACTTGCCTTTTTCCAGTTCCATTCTTGTGCGGGCTGGAACCAATAAACTATGGCTGCTGTCAATTGTAAAATAATCACCAGTTTTTGTAACAGAACATAGCTATTTACTGAGGATCATAGATACAATGTAACATTATTGTTATTTTGTACCTTCTTTTTTCACCATAGAAAGACCAAAGGACTGATCTGTTATCCAGTTAAGAACCATACAAATAATAAACAAGTTAAATAGAATATGTTCCTATTCAATCAGTAACTCATACTAAACTGTAATGGGCCTCCAAATCTCCTTTCTTAAGCCCTGTAACAGACCGGTGGTCTGCCACGGTGTGGATGGTCCATATGCGGCAGTGAAGGGGTCTGCTGGTGTGTATCCACCAAGATACACCTGCTAGACCCTAACGAGATGGCTGGGTGTGTCTCCAAAAAGGAGCTGGGGCTCCCAGATGAGGTTGGAGATAGTGCTGCTGGGCGCAGCAAACACAGGGCACAGGGAGTGTGTGGCCCCATGCCGATGGCTGCTAGGAGGCAGGCCATTAAGGGTTCCTAGAGGAAGGAATGGTTGTTTGATCGGTGCCAAGCCAGGAGGCTTGGCATTTTCAAGTCACTTTTGTTTATTTAGATGTCTATTAACCCCTGCGAGGGTAACCCTTTATCTGGACTGTGTGCTCAAATAAACATGCGCAGGAGCCCTTAAGAGGATAAAAACATGTGGATTGATGCTGTGATTGCACCGTTTGAGCTGATCCCCCACAGCCCCCATAGACTCTTAGATCCATGTGCGACATATTGGCAGTCAATCGCTCAAAGATAGAAGAGCACACCACTAACAATTCCCCATTGATTTGGGCCACAGATCATTCGTCTTAACCTCCCTAGCAGTTGAGACAAACCCTGTTTGTTCGCAGTTCAGTGTCGCACCAACTGCAGGGGAACCGGGCATCAGGTACACCCGATACCTCCCCTGAAAGCTGCAGCGATTGTCTTTCTGGGATTTCCGGGCGCCATAGACCTCCATGTTAATGGAGGAGCGCCAGCTTTCCCACCCACACAGCCGGAGTCCTAAATGACACCGGCTGTGTGGAAAGGGGCGGAGGGAGGGAGGAAATGGCAGGCAGTGTACTTTATACACTGCCGCAATTGCCCGTACCGTATGGGCGATGCGCTAGGGAGGTTAAAGACACCTAATATGCCAGTTTTTAACATATTTGTGGTTTTACCCAATATTTAGGATTCTCCTGCTGTGCTATAAGGCAAAGAACACTACCATGTAAACACTTGTGTGCACACATGCACTATAAATCATACTATTGAGATGTCAATTTGTCTGCACAGGAAACAAGTCAGAGAGTGAAGAAACTGGAGGGGAACATAGAAGCAGAAAGAGCAGCGCATCTTGAGTCCAAGTTTAACTCTGAGGTCATCTCGGTAATATGACCATTTTATAAAATTCTGTTTAAGATTTATCATATGAAGTGTTCATTCCATAATATATAATATTTATTGCGTGTTTCATTTTGAAGGCTAACACAGTTTCTAGCATTCATAAGAAGGTACACTTTGTATCGCATACAAATGTATCTTAACATTCCAAAAATACAACCAAAAAAGCTGCGTCTACACTACAGAAAACTGTGCCATTTTCCCGTGTGTAGACCACAGAGAAAACTGCACAGTGCAGCCGTCCCCTGTGATCCCCTATGGGGAATGACGTACCAGTCTATACTAGCCCGCAGTTGGGTGCGGCGTGGGAGTGGATTCACAATGCTCGTCCGGGTGCTAGGGATCTGGGGCTGTCCCGCGGACAACATTTGCTGACATACCGCGTCCTAAACGGCACCATAATGGCAGGCGCTATGATCACGCACATGCTGATGTACCCATAACACCCCCGCAGTTGCTGGGGCAGTGTATTGTAGACCCAGCTTTAAGGTGCCAATCATTTCAGCGAAAAAATTTTAACATGTGTTCGGTCCAGGCAACTCAAAAATTGTTCCTGGTGTATTGTTGGTTTTGCAACTATAAGAAATGTGTTGCCACTGCAACTTAGTTGTGTTGGATTACTATTTGAATTGACCCTACAATACACCATGATACATTACATTGTACAACAGCCCAGTGCAAGCCTGCCCTACAGTCCTGCACATTTTGGCAAGATACATTTACATTTGTAAAGTGCAAACTAATGCTTAAAGTGCATCTAAACTAAAAAAAAATCTATATTTTTACTTACCTCTGAGCTATTACAATAGTTCAAAGTAGCTCCTAAATCCTAAAATATTATACTTCCCTCTTGTCTGTGGAAGTTTTTTCAAGTCTTCTGGGGGTTAATAGCTGCACTAACATGTTCATCCATGGGGGGGAAGAGCAGCTTTTACATCAGCGGTCCTCAAACTATGGCCCATGGGCAATATACTGCCCTCTGCGCTATTATGTGCAGTGCCTGTCAGATGCTGATAACACAAGCAGGACCTGGGATGCTGCCAGGGACACGGTGATGAATGGTCATCTGCATAGGGGCATGGCAGCACTGATGAATCTGACGGGTACTCTGCCCATCAATCAAGTCTTTGGACGCTCGCCCCCTCTGTTTCAGCAGTTCAAAGCAGTACATCTGGGAAAACCGCTACACAAAAAAACATACTTGCCTTTCTCACTTTTTTATTCCTGGGGCCACCTTTTTTTTTATTATGGGGCAGCGATCACCACAATAATAGTGCAAAGTGACCTACTATGTGGTGAGTCTGCTTTAAGAGGTTTTACCAGAGCTATAGTACACACCTGGATGTCTGGTGCTTTAGTATGTAAAGAAGTGGAGGATGTCTAATATATTTTGGATGGGGGATGATTGATAGATGTGATATGTGTATTACATGGGGGGTGGTGTGTTGTGTTCATGCGATGTGCACATGTGTTTGTGTGCGCATACATAGTCTGGCCCCTAAGGGCCTGTAAACTTGACCCCCTGTTCGAAAGGTTTGAGGACTCTTTACATGTTTTGTTTTCCATTTTCAGTTGAGGATTCGGGATCTTGAGGAGTCTTTAGAAGTGGAGAAGGCCAGACAAGCAGAAACTGCTACTGAGCTGGAGCTTATAAAAAATAAATTCAAAGATGTAGAAACTGCCTATAACAGCGAAAAATCTATTGCAGAGGATCTGACGGACAAGCTTCAGAAGTAAGCATCACAGCATTTGGTTCCCAGTTAGATGTCCTTATATTTGTTTCTTTTTTTAATAGTGGAACATCATTTTCATTAAACGTATCTATATGTGTTCTGCCCTTGATTTAGATTAGAAAAAGAATATTCATTTATGACAAGTGAATTTAAAGCAGAAATTGAGAAGAAGAACAAGACAATTGCAGAGATTTCTGCGAAACTTAGTAACAGTGAAGAAAGTGCTGCTATGATGGAATGGAACCTTGCTATGGTAAGAATTGTTATAATAAAGTACAGAGGTAATTTTTCTGCATAATGTTGAGATAAAACCACCCTAGCGTTCTTGATGGCACCATCTCGTCCAGCGCTGTCCTGTCAGTGCTGCACTGGACGAGATGGTGCTGTCCGGCAAAGACAGGAGCCCTGGCAGAGCAAACCTACCGTTCTGTCCCGGTGGCTCCAATCATCTGAACTGGCTTCTGCACTGAAGCCGATGTGTGTGTGATTTCCCAGATGTGCCCCTTTAAAGTTAACCCTTTCTCCCCTGGTGTGGTCATCACACCAGAGCAGAGAGAGTGCCAAATGGAATTGTACTGGATACAAGTGATAACTGTATTCAATACAATTCAAAGTAAAAAACAAACACAAAACACATTTCCAGCTGAATTAAAAATTGTATTATATACAAAATATAAATATGAATACATACTGTTTTGAAATCTTTTTATACAAACTAAGTATTTTAGAGATTTTATCATACTTTTTTTTTTATTTAATTAATTTTTACATAATTGTGTGTTTCAAACATTATTATAATCAGGATGTCTTCTAGACCCTTGTATGGACATATTTTGGAAAGCAACAGACCTACAGCATAAAAAATTCCATTTAAGTCTATGGTGCGCTTTTGGTACAGAAATCTCGACCTTGCAAGAATGCTAGGAAGGTTTATTGTAAACTTTTGTCATATAAACCTGTCTAATGTACGTTATCGTGCTTTTACATTTTATAAATTTTCTTACTATTTCTCCCAGACAAAGAAACAACACTTCTCCATAGATGAGACTTATCGATCTACAGTACAAGAACTACAGGAGTTAGTGGACAGTTTCAGTGTGTCAGGTCCCCGTGCATCAGGTTAGTTGAAGGTGCAATATGACAGATGCATCTGTCAGTGAGTTAAAGTGACTGCATTGTGGGAATTGTACAGCTGCCTCCTTAGGCCTCCTCCCTACATGTTCTTGTTTGATGACATGATGGAAGAAGTCTTCACAGCAGTGCTCTGGCCTGGATGCCTGGTTGAGGGTCAGGGTAAGAGGACCTTCTGTTATAGGTTCATAACTTGATTTACAAGTTGTATCATCTGCAATGACCTCCAGGAAAGGGCACGCTGGCTGTACCTTGATTCCAGCAGAGAGAGCGGTCTCCTCAGTGTACCTGCAAAGGGAGCAGATGTTTTCATGGGACTGTGCCAAAGCTTTCAGCCCATGTAAGGTCGCATACTCTCAGTGCTTTTTTTTGCTTCACAAAAAGAATGTTTTTTCATTTATCTAGATCACATTAAATTGTCCTAATAAAAAGGTTGTTTCCCCGTTACTGATGTTTTAGTAATTCAAGGGTCTACTATTGCTCAGGACAGAGTGGCAGGAATTTGTTGGATTGGATGGATTTCCATTCTTCCTCTTATGGTTTAACTCAAGCTGCCCATACACGGGCAGATTATCACTCGATAGATGAGGGGCCGGCTGCAGCGTGATGGCGTCATCACACTGCAGCCGGCCCCTCAGAGGATCGGCCGGCATCCTTTGTGTGCCGTTCCCATCCAAACAATGGACATTGACCATGATTTACAGTCATGCCCGATTACCCATTAGATATGCGCCAGATAAATGGCCGTGAATAGATGACGCTCGAAGCAGCCATTGATGTAGCCCATATATATGCGTGTATGGGCACCTTTAAGCTGGGTACACACGTGTATATATGGGCCAGCTCGATGGCCGCTTTGAGCATCGTGCACCCTCACAGCCATCTATCTGGCCCATATCTAATGTGGCAATCCCTGTTTTCGAGCAAGACCAATCAAACCCGCTCGAAAACAGGGATATCGGACATGACCGTAAATCACGGCCGTTACTTCAGAGGGGGCCCTTGAGTCCTCCTCCGAAGTAAGAAAGCAGAAAACTGCCAAACAGCCTGCAAGCTGCCATCAGCTCAGCTGTGGCAAAGGGGCAGCGCCTTTCACAGCACTCTGTACAAGGAGAGGGGGGCCATGCTGGCTGGGCTGCCTTCTCTCCTCTAAGAAAATCTCTTACAAGGCGGAAGGGATCGGCGAGCCTGCAGCGATGCAAAATCGTTGCAGGCTCGCACAGCACTGGCGTGTTTGCCCAATCCCGGCGTGGGCAAAGTGATGATGCAGCAGCTAAGTCACAGAAACACGCAGCAAAGGTGCTTTTATTTTGAGTTATTATTTCAACTAGCTGATTTGTAAGTTAATTGCAAAGCTCCTGAACATGGTATCATCAACAAAATTGCTGAAGATGTAAAGAAGGGATGTGGGAACATTGTAAACACAAAAACTATTGCTCTAGCTTATGTAGTTTTTGCATAGATAAATTTCAAAATGAATTTCACATATAAATTTTTGACTTGACTTTGAACTTAGTTTATGCAAAAATGACATGTGCTAGAGTAATAATCACTCACAAAATTCACCTGCAAAATGCAGCAATTTTCATTTCTTGACTTGTCAGACTATTTACATTTGTACAGTTTAATGGGGTCTCTTGAAATTGATGATTACATTTATAATAATACACCATGAGACTAATGTGAAGGCTGTTCTTCAAAAAAGCATCTCAAGGTCACAATGAAGATCCTTGTGATAAATCATACTTTCTGTCATTACAAAATAAACATCTCCAAAATATTTAGGAGCTTTAGCTTGGCTTGTTCCTATTAACTGCTTTTTGATTTACTAATTATAACATTTTAAACTGTATGCCTGTCTTGTCATTCTTTGCAATTTCCTGCTTGTATCTTATTATCCTTGTATTCTATAGGGATGTACAATGATAACATTAAACCTGCCAGGCCTGCTGTCCTTGAGGCGTTAAGACATACCTTGACAGATTACCAGAACAAGCTGCAAAGCACATCTAATGAGGTAACTCTGCCACTTTTTGGCTCCAAACACATGGCCTCTGGCCCATTGTAGCTCTGCTGGCTGGCTCATTTCAAAGGTCTGAAGTCTGGGAATTGAGACTTGACAGATTTTCTGTAAGAGAAATCATTCCTGTCATCGATTTTACTTCTGACATGGCCTGAAGTGCTAAATTACAAGAGTTCACTTACAGGTTTAGTCAATATTTTGAACTTGGGCTTTTCAGATTATTTGGTCTTGTCAGACATCATCCTATGTTCTGCATTTTAAATTTGCTTTAGGTGCAAATATTGTCAATAGTATTGTGTAGTTGATTTAAAAAAAAAATTACAGGATAGGTTATAACTGTAAGTTGTTATAAACTTCTTTTTTTTTTTTTATTGTGACCAAAAAATGTGTCATTGGAACATTTTAACATTTTTTTTTAGTAGAATATAAAGGCTGTTATTTTTTGGTCTAATTTCCTCAGTTACTGTATATACGCGAATATAAGCTGAGGTACCTAGTTTTTGAAGAAAATCTGGAAAAACTGAATGACTCGGATATAGGGGTGGAAATGCAGCAGCTAAGGCACAGAAACAAATCCCCTGAACATGGTATCATCACTAAAATTGCTGGAGATGTAGAGAAGGGATGTGGAAACATTGTAAAGAAAAAAGTATATCAAGTTTTTGCACAAAATAAGTTCAAATTTTAACTTTTCAAATGTTCCCACAACCTTTCTCTACATCTCCAGAAAATTTGGTGATGATATCATGTTCAGGGGCTTTCAATTCACATTCATAAAGTCCACCTACAAAATGCTGCGATTTTAGTTTCTTGACTCAAATATAAGCCAAATTGTATTTTTTGAGCACATTTCAGGTGCTGAAACATTCGGCTTATATTCCAGTATATACAGTACTTGGTAAAAATTGTTCTAACCGGTTCACCCTTCCCAAGCCAAAACAAGCCAGCTTCATTGCTTACCTTATTTTAACAGAAAGGTTTTCTGGCCTCTGCATTTTTTTTGTGCTTTCCCTCCTTTGGCATCTTATCGGCACCTTAGGTATTTAGCATGGTGATGTTGCTGCCCTAATGCATTCTCTAAGAATACTGTTATGTCCTCTTCTTGGGAATCTATTCAAGCTCTTTTTTGAATAGCATGAAGCTGTACATCTTGTTATAACATGGGTGGATTCACAGAACATGGTTTTTATC
>CM070032.1:112792455-112819095 GCA_036250615.1 Ptychadena robeensis | reverse complement strand
TATATATATATATATATATATATATATATATATACTATACACAAGTATACAAATGTGTGACTCTTTTACACTGGCAGTTATGAATGCCTAATAAAAGCAGCCGCCTAGCAAATGCCTTATGTTGGTTTTAGGGCTTTTACCCGATCAGCTGTAATGGGGGCATTCTCTGCAAGTGTAAATGTGCTCACACATAGGAACGCCCGATCCTCTCAGGCATTGTGATTTGCTAATATTGTTGTGATGTTATTGTACAGTGCGCAGAATACATTTATTTACTTAAATCTGTTATACTGGGAAATGCTAATTGCTGTGTAGATTTGCACAAAAAAGGCATATCTGCAAAATAAATCTGGTTGTCTTTCTCCTTTAGATCAAAGTTCTAGTTCACAGGATCAGATAATTGAGGCAGCCAGGAATTGTTTCTCAAAGCTCATGAAGAAAGTGAATGTGGAGATGGAATACAGGACTGTGGCCTTTGGCAGGCATTCCATTTATATAGACTCTGATTCCCTTGCTTACAGACTCACTCATGGGCTTCATAAGATCAATGAGCAGACATCAACTGTGGGCTTGACTAGTACCACTCCAGTCAAGGTATGACAGAAGATTTCATATGGCTTTGTTTTCTGAACTTCTATTGTACGGCAATGCTAAAACTAGTGTCAGACCTTGAAATGCATTGAAATGCATTCATGGATCATAGCTTGATGATGTCATTAATAATGATAATTTGAAAATCAACAAGCAGGTATAGATCTGCTTAAAAGTGTAAATGTAGTTGGTGATAAAATGAAATACTTCAACAGTTGCACTTTCAGTGCAGTGCATGCAAGTTTCTCCAATGCTTTATTGTTTTAAAGGCTCTGGATATACAGAAAGTAAAAATATAGCTGCAAAGTTTTTACTTCTTCTAGTTCTGCTTTAGTTTCTTCTGTAGAATTATTCCTAACGCACTTCTACAACCAAACCAATTAGAAGTCATCTTTTGCATTTCATAGTAGTATAACACATAAAATGGGAATTTTCATGGGTTACTGCACTTTGTTTAATGTGAAAAATCCATATGTGTCTGATTTGCTTTTCTCTTTACATATGATAGGAATGCTTAGCTGCCTTAAGAAACAAGATATTGGAGTTTACTCAACGTTTGCATACGGCAGAAGTAGAAAGGCGATCAATGCGCCGGGAGTTATCTGATATGAAGCAGAGATTCGGTGAACTTGCAGAAAATGCTGACAAAGCACATAAGCATAAAATGGATGGGCAGCATGTTGAGAAATCTGTAAGTGCAAGCAGTGGTAATAGCAATAGTTTTATGGTGTCGGACATTTCAACCATACGCTGTTGTATACAAATCAGAAGTACAAGTTGAAGGGCTGCCTCCATTACTCTTGCATCAAAATGGCTAGCCTGCTTTTCAACTTGCCTAAAGCCCCCCATACACCTTAAGATCGATCCATACAATCTCCATTAGATCTATCAACAACTGTGTAGTATAGTGGCCTCCCTGATAGAATACATAGTGACTGGAAGGTATATATCAGTGCTATGTAGTGTCGGGTCCTCCCTGATGGAATACAAATTGATTGGAAGGTAGATATCACTGCTATGTAGTGCCGGGGCCTCCCTCATAGAATACATAGTGATTGGAAGGTATATATCACTGCTATATAGTGCCGGGTCCTCCCTGATAGAATACATAGTGATTGGAAGGTAGATATCACTGCTATGTAATGCCTGGTCCTCCCTGATAGAATACATAGTGATTGGAAGGTATATATCACTGCTATGTAGTGCCGGGTCCTCCCTGATAGAATACATAGTGATTGGAAGGTATATATGGTTTTGGTAGAACAAAATTTGATTGTACAGAAATTGTATGGAAAGATTGTAAGGTGTATGGGGGCCTTAAGACTACAGTATTGAAGAGTTCACATCACGTATCATATGTCTTTTCACAGAGTATTGATGGGCTGAGAATGAAACTCCCAATGGAGAATAATCATTATTTGTCCATGTGGTCCACTCTCTGTCTTGTCTGGTGCGAGCGGTCTTTACTGCTGTACCGAGCACAAAATGACATTGAGTCTGTTTGTTTCATGGAATCCATTACAGCAAGTGAGTTTGATCATTGCCATTGATTGCAGAAAAGGGATTAAGGCAGTAGTTTATCTTCTTCAGGGATTAAGTAACTCCAGATTAAGCAATATTTTTAAATATTTAAGCTGGGAACACTTGCATAGATAGGGGCCAGATCAATGGCCGCTTCGAGCATCGTGCGTGCTCGCTGTCATCTATCTGCCCCATATCATATGCGGCCATCCCTGTTTTTGAGCGGGATCAATCAATCCCATTTGAAAACAGGGATATCATACATGACCGTAAACCATGGTCGATGCCCATTGTTTTGCATGGGGACCACGAGTCTTCATGCAAAGCATCGTCGGAGCTGGAGACACTGCATTGCTCTGTCTCCAGCTCCTTCGATGTCGGGCAGCAGCGTGATGCTGAAGGGAACCTCGAACGGCTCCTATATTGAGCTGTGTGTTCCCTGCTTATTACTTTGTAGGCTAAATCAAATTTTCACATTTTAAGACTCATGACTTTATGAGTCAGTTCATAGAAACATTTATCGGATTGAGTGTCAGGCTATGTCCTGGAGATCGCTTGCGATTTCTAGCGGGGGCACGATCAGAGGTGATCAGGTGCGGCTAAAATAATCGGCCAAAAACGCTCCTGATCACCCCTGATCGTGCCCATAGATAATGAATCGTGTCCCAATTCACTAAGTGGCGATTTTTGAACACGTCCATTCATGTCTATGGGCACGATAGGACGCAATGGCCTGCGTACAAAAACATAGTGAGCCACATTTTAGATTGTAGGCAGAATCGCGGCAGTGAGGATGAGACCGTTCAAATGAATGGGTATAGTGATGCTTTTTGCTTGCATATCATAGGAAAGTATCAGGATCATGTCTTGATTGAAATGTGTTTCTGTTTCTTCAAAAGATGGTCCCTTATGAGAGGTTTAAATCTACCATTGAAGAATTAAATAAAGCTTTGCTCCGAGAGCAGGAAGCTCAGATGCTTCTGCATGAACAATCCCAGCAATTACTGGATCTTAATTATAAACTAGAAATGTACTCCAAGGAGGATGTAGAAAAAGATCAAGCCTTGTCAGAGGCAATGAAGGTAACTGCTTTTTTAGTGCATTGAATGTAAGAAGGTTCACATTCTTAATCATTTGAGAGACACTTGGTAACATGATATGCTGTTACTTTACATACATTGTCAGCTAACTTGTTTCTCATCAGTGACTTCAGGCAGACTTGCTTATTGTGCTTCATGTCACTCTCAGTCAAAGCATCCATTATGCATAAAAGCTTCGAAGAAAATTAAAAAACGCCTCCCCTCTGATGACATTGCACCTTGTGACATCCCCACTCTGCTGGGTGCACAGAGAACAAGGCTATGTGTCTGTGTTCATGATGCAGTAAGCGCCATGTTGTTGTAACGTGGCGTTAACATGCCCCATTTCAGTGATGGCGAACCTGTCAGCTTTGAGAGCATGTCTCTCAAAGCTGTCAGTTCTTTTCCTCTCTCTCCTGATTGCACACAGTGCCCCATACCCTCTCCTATTCTATCTTAGACTGTTATGTTTACATGTTTTGTGTGTGAATGAGTTGTGTCAGTAATTCAGGTTAAATTTCCATGCCGGCACTTTGAGATAAATAAGTGGGGTTTGGGTTTCAGTTTGGGCACTCGGTCTCTAAAAGGTTCGCCATAGAAATAACAACTGAAAAATTTGTCGTTCTCATTGTAGACCCAAGTTCTCATTGACCCTGGGGGGACAACCATGCTTGCCAAGCGCCAATATTCCCCCCCATTGATGTGAGTGGAGAGGAAATGTTGCTGCCTTAACCTCCCTAGCATGACCGCTCCATTTCCCTGGAAAGCTGCAGTGATTCTGTATATCGCCACAGCATTTGCAGTGACGCCAAAGGCACCGGGGGGGGGGGGGGGGGGGGGGGGGGGGTCGTCACCATAGACCTCCATGTTAATGGAGGGGTGTCGATCTCTCAGCCCACTTTGACAGGGGCAGGAAATTTGAGTGGAGGGGGTTAATGATGCTCCATACCTGAGCCTTGGGATATCTGTTTACTGTTTTGGCCTAGACTCCACAATGCCTTTGCAAAATCACACCAAAAATGGGATGGTCACATTCATGGTCCCAATTAATTTTCAGTGGTCGAATTGCTGCATTATATATGTGTCTAGTTTGATAGGACACAGGGCTCTGCGTGTTAAAAAAACATAATGTGGCAGGACATGCATAAAAGGTACAAAAATGTCCATAGAAAATAAATTGGGGCATGCCATAGATGCAACTGACGCATTGAGATTTACATTAATTTTTATTAATTTATTTATACTTTTGGGGGCATTGTGGAGCGCTTCCACTTGTGCTTGCTCCGATCTAAGTAACATTTTTAGTTCAATATGGGTTTTTTTCTTTACAATATTGACATCCAAGCTAGAAAACATTTTCTAAAGAAGTTAGCAGTGACTGCCTCCATATTCCTCCTTGCACAGGTTATTATAAATATGTATACAAAATAATCAAATTTTCCTGTCTTTCTTGCAGAGTTTATCTGAGGCCAAGCAAGAGCTATGGAGAAAAGATCAATCTGTAAGTCAGCAGCGCTTGTGGTTGGCAAAACTGGAGCAGGACAAACACAGACTGGAAGACAGCATTGCCAGTGCAGAATGTGTACTGCGTGCAGCAGCCAGGTGAGTATCAGCTAATGATCAATATGTGCTTTTAATTAAATGTGTGCACTAGACAGAGAAACTGATAAAAACCCAAAATGTATGAGGATTTCCTTGGAAATTTTACAGCAAAACTTTCTAATTACTTTCTAGCACTGATGGCATCCACAAACTACTGTAGGGCATTAACGACTTAAGATTTTATTAAAGTTGTAGTGGAGTTGACTAGTCATGATGATGTCATCACAGATTACAGACACAGTTAAAGTACACACGTGTCCATCAATAAACAACAAAAAATTGTCTAATACCTTGAATTTCCTGGTAAATTTAAGTACAGAAGAGAAAGTGGGTATAACTTAAACTGTTTTAGCCAAGGCACACAGAATGAGTCAGCTGTGGTTCACAAAAGAAATAAAATAAATGTAACACATTAACTGGCTCGCATGCTTCTCTAGAAGAGATGGATTAACCCACCTGGCGGTCCACTGAGATCCATATTTCTGTACCGAAGGAGGTACATAGGTTAATTAACTCACAAAGTCAGATGTCATATTCAAAGTGAAATTCCACCACCTCTAATTTGCAGAACGCCCACAAGATGGCACTGGCAAGTTTCTATACATTTCTTCAACTAGTCTAGCTCAAGAATACGATGTCAGTAAGTTTTATGACTCTGAGCTGCACACTGATGCACAGCCTCTGACTGCATAGGTCGCCGCTTCTCTATGACTAGTCGACTCCTTCCAGGAGCTATCGACTGTTCCTGTGATGTCAATATGGCTGTTAATGCTTTAGCCTACATGGTACATTCTTGATTTCTTCATCAATGATTATCATCATCATGAAAGTATTGAGATAAAATCGGCTGTAATTTTTTTTAAAGTTAAATGTATTGATATGTTTTTGTGCTATTTCAGGGATAAAGAAATCTTAGTGAGCCATATGAAGTCTGTTTCAGCTGCTTTTCAAAAGGTATGAAAGTTCAGATAGGGTTTGTTTTTTTTGTTTTTTTGCTGCTGCTTTGATTTACCCTTGTTTTGTTTCACAATAAAATTTGTTTACTAAATAAGCTCATGACTTAAAGCACACCTAAACCCACCAGACAAACTTTGGTCCCTAGCTGTCCAATCCCCCATTATTGGGGCAATCTGTAAATAAAAGATAAAATATCCTTACCTGTAAGGAGCATTTCCCCCATCGCTCCTCCTCTCTGGACCCCTCTCGGCACTACTGAGGAGATAACGATGTGTCTGACATTCTTAAACCACAGCTCCTCACATGGATTTATCTTTCTACTGCTTTCACTTAGTGTCCATTGACAGACATTGTATCTGGCGACCCCCGGTGGCCATTTGCATTACTGCAGCCTAAACCCAGTTCTAGAGATAACTTAAGTCAAAATGGAGGACTAGGTATTGAGCACTTAAGTTAATATAATGCATCTTTACAGGCACATCTGTATATCGAAACATGGTAAAGTATGGCAAGTAAATTCAGGTTAATAGGCATTTTGCCTTTGTGTACTGAGCTGAATACTTGAGCTGAAAAAACACACAATACACAGTTTGTAAAAGCTGAAATTGGCTGCTCCTTTAAACCTGTCTGCATTAACTAAAGTCTCCCAAAATGTTTGTCTTAAGTTAAGGGTACATAGGTGTGTTTTTTTCTGATCTAATGCACATTTGTGAATAATGAGTGACACTACTGGGTTGTTTTCTTTTATGTACTTTTTTTTCAGATCAGAGATGAGGCATCATTATCACGGGCCACATCCACAAGACATGATTCTCCAATCCAGCTTCCAAAATTAAAGCCTAGTATGTTTGAATTGGAAGAAAACACAGGAGCGGGACCAGAGTTTATAATGTGCCAGGTCTGTTTAATAGATCAATGAAATATGTATTTTTAATATTTAAATGAAGTTTACAAAATCTAGGGCAGAAGGCCTTTAACTCTTTCAGAATGACTATTTCAGCAAAAGCCAGCTCCATAAAAAATGGTTTGGTTAGTCTGGTGTGAAAAACTTGGCCAGCTGCTTTCTTTAATTTATATAGCCCTGTCCCCACTAAGGCGGTTGCCCATGGCCACGATCTGAAAAGCAATTTTGGCCGCGGGCACAAATCACTCCCATAGACATGAATGGACGCTGTAAAGAATTTCGTGTGGATGCAATTTTTTTTACCACGTCCATTCATTCTCTATGGGTGCGATCGGGGACGGCTGCATTGGCTCTCCATTATAAAGAAAAAATGCGACCGCGCGTGAACAGGTGGCAAAACGCAAGCCGGCCACCATAGTGAGGACAAGCCCTTAACATTGTGAAATCCTTCCTGAATTAGTGAATGCTTTTAAAGCTGGCAATAGACATCTTGATTTTCACTAGATCCATTTTTTTAAACGATCGTGGCATTTTTTTATGCGATTTCTCGCCATTATGATCGGTAGCTCACTTTATGCATGCATTGATTTGTGAACGATCGGTCGCTCACTCAGAAATCGCATTAAACATCAAGACGTCTATGGCCAGCTTAAATCTGCAAAGTTGGGAAAGAAGTGACAACAATTAATTGCTATGGTTTTAAAATTACCAGTAGTTGTGTAATTGTAGTTGTAACGGTCCGGTGTTTTGTGAGACCCAGTGGGTACCATGAAATCTGAACTATACCACTAAACTAAATGTTACAGTTTTGTCCCTCATGCAATTGTTCTATAATGTACACATAGTCACAGCATATTTCCAAATGATAAAACTTAGCCAGTACACCTAAACCTGGTAAAGTGATCACCTCCAGAGCTATGATATGGACACTCTTCTCTGTTACTAGCACATCCAACTTCACTGTACGCCTTGTGAGTTTATACCTGCCCATGCACATGTTAACAGTTATTCAGCGCTGGCTATATACACAGGGCTGGCTATATACAGGGCTCCATAGAATCCTAATAGCTAAGATATCCACCGCAAAACATGGAGTACCTGGAGCACATATTTTTATGACACCATAAATAACATAGTGTTGCCCAAGCAAAAACATCTAAAACCAATGAAAATGTGGTATGTTATTTATCTACTTACCTTACAATATTTTGTTGTTTTTTTTTTCTCCACAGATTATGATAAGAAATTTCTTAGATGTCTACCAAATTGCATGCACCAAAGCTGATACACTTGAAAGAGAAATAACCTTCAATGAGAAACACATAACAAATCTCAAGTCAGAGCTACTGGCCGCTTGCTTGCGAGAGAGCAAAAACGCGTCTCCGGTAATGATAATATGTTATTGTATATTAGTGTTGAGCGGCATAGTAAATATTTAAATTTGCAATATTTCGCGAATAATTTTGATATTGGATTTGATATTTGCGAATATTTGCAATTGTGAGCCCATGACCTTTAATTGTGAGCTATTGGGACAGTTTAGAGTTAACAAAAAATTTAATAAAACATTTTTGGGTGTTTTTTCATTTTTTAGTTTAGGTTCGCTTTAAGATGAAAATCCATGTAAATGAAGGCCATCCAGTATGGTAAAATATACAATCTGCATTCTTATTTGTTTGCTTTGTTACAGGAGAAGTATGGCGTCAGCTTAGCGAGAAGTTCAACAGCCAAGCTTTTACAGAACAGAACTACACAAGACTTTCTACCATTAAAGCCTGAACCAGATTTATCAACCAACCGTCAGAATTACAGCACCGTTGACGGATCTTTCCATCCTATTGCAGACTACTCATATTTTACAGATTGGACTTCAACACATATGAAAGAGCTTCCGAAGAAATAAGACCTCGTCTCTTCAAATTGCAGCCATAATATAAAATACCAACCGTCTCTGCTCTAATTGTGTTTTGTTTATACCTTGTTTGAGTATTTGTATAGCAGTGATTTTACTACGTTTGTACAGAAGTTTATATTATTAATTTTTTTATATTTTTTATTTATACACAACTTATTTTTATAGACAGTGTAACATTTTAAATTATTTGTAATACTTTTTATTCTTCATTGCCCTCAAGTGCAATTCAGATGTGCAAATTAATTGAAATTGTTGGCACTTATCACTGTTCTTCAGAGTAGCCCAAGCAAATGCTTTAATATGGTCAACTTCTGAAATGTTCTTTCTAGACCTTTGCTTGTCGTGGCAAAGAATAAAGTTTAGAAAGGACATTTAATGAAAAATTTTAGTTTTTTTTCTTTTTCTCAAAATTTTCAAGCTATAAGATGTGTTTTTGGAATATACAACACTTATTATACCCATTTATTGTGCAGCTTAAGCCCCGCATACACCTTTTAGATCACTCCACACAATTTCCATTAGATCTACCAACAACTATGTAGTGCGGGGTCCTCCCTCATAGAATGCATAGTGATTGGAAGGTTAAGAAAGGTGCTCATATTTCATGGTCTTGGTAGAAGAAAATTGATTGTACAGAAATTGTGTGGTAAGAAGATGTATGGGGGCCTTTAGTTTTACTATTATCAGAATGTCCTAAATAGACTCAAGGATCTCTTATTCAGTGACGGAATACATCCAGCATATAACACATTGTTATTTGTGATTCCTTACATAGTAATACTAATACACACTTGTTATAGGTGTGCATTTGCACCTCATTGACAAAAAAGTAAGTTATTTTCCTTCGGGTGTGTGGTCCTGCAAGGAGGGTTTCTAGAATAAAGACACCGGAAAGAATTCACAGCACATCACTTTACACATTACAGCCTTATTCCAAAATGGATTCAATTAGTTTGTTCCCTACACACAACACTCTATAAGCAAACCAAAAAAGGTTTACCTGAGGTTTTAGCAAATATATTACAAATAAAAAAATGGAGAAATAACATTGACATGAGTAGTCACAGCCTTTGCTCAATATTTTGTTGATGCAGCTTTGCTAGCAATTACAGCCTCAAGGAATATGATGCCACAAGCTTGGCACACCTATGCGTGGCCAGTTTCACCAATTCCTCTTTGCAGCACCTCTCAAGCTCCTTCAGGTTTGATGGGAAGCGTTGGTGCACAGCAATTTTGTGATCTCTCCAGAGATGTTCAATTGGATTCTGGTCAGGGATCTGGCTGGGTTACTCTAGGACATTCAGAGTTGTCCTGAAGCCAAGCTTCTTTTATATATTGGCTGTGTGCTTAGGGTCGTTATCCTGCTGAAATGTGAATCATTGCCGAGTTCAATAGCGCTCTGGAGCAGGTTTTCATCCAGGATGTCTGTACATTTCTGCAGTCATCTTGTCACCACCATTCTTCACTGTAGGGATGTTACAATCTTTGTCTCATCAGACCAGAGAATTTTGTTTCTCATGGTCTGAGAGTCCTTCAGGTGCCTTTTGGCAAACTCCAAGTGGGATGCCATGTGATATTTTGCTAAGGAATGTCTTCTGTCTGGCCACTCTACCATACAGGCCTGATTGCTGCAGAGATGATTGTCCTTCTGGAAGGTTTTCCTTTCTCCACAGAGAAACTCTGAGACTCTGACAGACAGAGTGACCATCGGTTTTTCATCATCTCCCTGACTAAGGCCCTTCTGCCCCAATCACTCAGTTTAGTTGGCCGGCCAGCTCTAGTAAGTCCTAGTCTGTAAATAATTCAAAACCAGCTTGATGGAGGCCACTGTGTTCATTGGCACATACAAAGCAGCAAAACATTTTCTGTAAGCTTCTCCAGATTTGGACAATTCTGTCTTTGAGGTCTACAGACAGTTCATTTGACTTCATACTTTTTGCTCTAACATGAATCGTCAACTGTGTGACCTTGTATACCTGATGGCGCTTGAGAGGTGCTGCAAAGAGGAATGGGTGACACCAGCCAAGGATAGGTGTGCCAAGCTTGTTCCATCATATTCAAAAATACTTGAAACTAATTGCTGACAAGGGTGCATCAAAAAAGTATTACCGTATGTACTTATGTACATGTGATTTCTCAGTTTTAAATAAAAGTTACTTTTTTCATGTTGTCATTATGGGGTGTTTTATGTAGAACTCTGAGTGAGGGCTTGTTTCCATTATACGTCGGGACCCCTACGCTAAGCGTATACGCTTAGCAGGGGTCCCGACGTATCTCACAGACTCAGCCTGCCGGCGGATGGTCTGTTTACACATCCGCCGGTGTAAAGGCTGAACGTACTCGACTACGTTCAGCCTGACACCGGCGGATCGGCTCTACGCAATGAAGACAGACCCTCCGCCGAGCAGGTAAGTCTATCTGTTAGGTTGGGACCTTAGTGGAGGGGTCCCAACGCAATGGAAACAAAGCCTAAGGCTGTATCTTAATAAAATGTGTAAAAAATGATGTGCTTTGAATACTTTCCGATACACTATAAGCAATTTATAAAACTTGCATACAAAGTAAAAAAAAAACAACAGATGCAACAAAATGAAACTACATAATGTTTAAGTGAGCTAGTTTGTACAATAATCTGATTTTATTTTGTAATAATTTGATCATATTCAGAAATGACACAGACATTTTTTTTGAGTGTAGCCTGCTCTGAAAGAAACTTATATGTTTTAAGGTGTGTATGTAGATATCAGACTGCCTTTATTGTAACTACACCCCACAGTTACTTCTGCTTACTACTGAGATTGACATGCGCAGAAGTCTACAAGATTCTCTGAGCAAAATAAATGACTCTCATCCCAGACAGAGGCATTCATTAAGCACATACAGGGAGGAACATAAGTATTTGAACAAGCTCCCAATCCCCTCTAAATCGAGATTTCTTTATCCCATACAAATGTTTCCTGTAGTTCTTGACCAGATTTGCACGCACTGCAACAGGGATTTTGGCCCACTTATTCACACAAATCTCTAGATCTGTCAGGTTTCTGGGTTGTCGCTGAGCAGCACGGAGTTTCAGCTCCCTCCAAAGATGTTCTATTGGATTTAGGTCTGGAGCCTGGCTAGGCCACTCCAGAACCTTGATATGCTTCTTACAGAGCCACTCCTTGTTTATACTGGCTGTGTGCTTCAGGTCATAGTCATGTTGGCCCAGCCATGACCCATGTTCAATGCTCTGACTGAAGGAAGGTGGTTGTTGCTCAAAATCTCAATATATGGCAACATTTATCCTCTCCTTAATACAGTGCAATTGCCTTGTCCCCTTCACAGAAAAGCTACCCCAAAGCATGATGTTACCACCCCCATGCTTCGCAGTAGGGATGGTGTTCTTGGGATGCAAGTCATCTTTTTTCCTCCAAACACTGTGAGTGAAGTTCAGACTGAAAAATTCTACTTTGGTCTCATCTGACCACATGGCTTTGGATCTCTGGATCATTGAGATGACTTTAGCAGGGGAACCTTCCATTCATTGCATGATTTAAAACCATAACGGTGTAGTGTTATATTGACAGTGAGCTTTGAAACTGTGGTCCCAGTCTCTTCGTGTCATTGACCAGCTCCTCCCATGTAGTGCTAGGCTGATTCCTCACCTTTCTTATTCAACTTCCATGGAGTGCCAGTTGGAGGCAGACTGACAGTCTTCTTTAGCCTCTTCCATTTTCTAACAATTGCTGCAACAGTTGATCTTTTTTCACCAAGCTGCTTGGCAATTGCACCGTAACCCTTTACAGTCTTGTGGAGGTCCACAATTGTGTTTCTGACTTGTCCATGGTAGTAGTTTGAGTCTTAAGGCCCCCATACACATTTCAATCTCCCTACAATCGATGTCAGATTTGATGATCGGCAATGGTTCGATCGAACAAAGTACTATCGAACTTCCTTCCACATGGAGAAACCAATATTTGTCAGATGTTTATGAGATCGATCAAAAGAATAATTGAAGGAAGTCGATCGTAAACACATCAAAATGTCTGCCAATGGATGTATAAGTATGATTATTATTTAAATCGAATCAAAATCGGTCGGGCACAACAAAATGACATTCGATCGATCAAAATTTTCCAACATGTCTGATTATTTTTGATCAAACTTTTGTGCAATTTTGATTGAACTAGGTGGATCGAACCATGTGGACAGGCATCGATTTTTGATCAATCGTCTTTAAAATCGATCGGTTTAGGTCGATCGAATGGGAAAATTTAAACATGTATGGGGGGGCTTATTGACTGTGGGGTAGACAGGTGTCTTTAAAGAGCTCAGGCGGGTGCTACTGATTTTGATTCATGAGAAGAGATGGACTTTTTAAGCAGAGTAATAGGTATTTGAGATCCAGACTTCTTGTTTATTGCCAGGTGTTCAAATACTTATGTACAGCAGTGCAATACAAATACATTTTAATGCTGTCTCTCATAGTGGTAATGCACCTATAATGTGAATTTCAGTGGGAGAACTTGCAAGATTGCAGGGTGTTCAAATACTTATACAAACCAAATAGTTGTTCACACCTAAACCTGCTATTCATCCTAAACAGATGTAGCAAAATGAACATTGAGGCAACATACGGATAAAGTCCTAGAGAAAAGTCTCAACATATTTTTATTAAACAACACTCATAAAAGAATCACAATTTAAATCAATGTAAAGATGCACGTATGTGATTTCTATTGGAGACATGTAAAAGTCACGTTTTGCAACATTTATTGCTTCCTCAGGAATGTTTGCATGGTCATTGTCTCTGTGAATAAAGAGCAATACATATTTGGAGGTAAGTACCTCATGTCAATATCATGCATCCATTAATCAACATAACTCCAGCCTTTTCTGAGGGAAATGATTAGGATGCCACCAGGTTAATATAGTCCTATGGTTTGATTTGTAGTCTAAAGAAAAATGATAATAATTATGAAATTAACCTCCCTAGCGTTCATTCAGCTTTTTCAAACAAACTCCAGACGAACTGGGTTCGCATGAACCCTGCATACCCCCGGAAAGCTGCATTGATTATTTCTGCGGCCGCAGCATTTCCAGGGTTGCGGGACCGCTGTGTGGGCTGGACCAGGGCCGGGCCGACACAGAGGCTGAAGAGGCTCTAGCCTCTGGGCGCTGGTCAGGTCTGGGCGCTGCTCAGGGGGTTAAACTTCTGACGGCTCCATCTCATCCTGCACTTTCTTCTCAGTATTGCAGTTGACGAGATGGAGCCATCCAGCTAAGCTCAGATCAGCTCTAAGCTGGCTGAGGTCAGCCCTCTCCCAGCCCAATTTACATATGAATGTCCCACGGCCCCTCACGTGGGGTGGGTGGGACATTCATATGCAAATTGGGCTGGGAGAGGGGCGCACTTGGGCAGCTCAGCCTCTGTTGTTGGTGGACTTTGTCTCGGCCCTGGGCTGGACGCACCATAAACCTCCATGTTAATGGAGGGGCGTCGGCTTTCCAGCCCACACAGCGTGTGGACAAGGGCGGGCGGTAATTGTATGCAGTGTAGTTTGTACAGAGCGGTGCGCTAGGGAGGTTGACCTGGTGGCTTCCTAATAATTTCCCTGTTCTCAGAAAAGGCGTTATGGAGTTATGTTGATTAATGCATACACGAATTTGACATGAGGTACTTACCCCAGTATAGACCATGCTGGTTTCTTTATCTTTAAAAAACGCAACCTCCAAATATATATTGCCCTTTATTCACAGTGCATCATACTGAGACAATGACCATGTAGATTGTTTAGGAAGCAATGAATGTTGCGAAATGCGTTGAATGTTTCCTTTGAATGTCTTCAATAGATATCACATACGTGCATCTTTACATAGTTGATTTTAATTTTGATTATTTTATGAGTGTTTTTTAATAAAATATGTTGAGACTACTCTCTATGACTGTATCAATTTGGTTCCTCTGCTACATCCTTTTTGGATTAATAATAGGTTTAAACAATTTGGTATGTATATAAAACCGGGATGTTGGCAACCTGTGTCATATGACACACTAACCTGGGGGGGTTGGTTTACTTATCCTTGTAATAATGTTAATTCTGTTCCTCACTGTATGTAGTCAAAGCAAAGATGTGGATAGTAAGACAGCTAAAGATCAATGTACAATAGATTGGAATATCTGTGAGGTGTCTATTAAAGATGAAGAGCATGTTCTTTTTTCAGTGAAATCGTCCCTTTAAAAGGGTATTTTCTCCCAAGCAAATTAGGTGTGTAGCGAACGGGCCGGCAGCACTGTTTTTGCGGGCCCAGCGTGCAGCTACGTTCGCGGTTTGGTTGAGTCTCCAGGGAATCGATGCTCACTTCATTCACTCGGCTCACACACAGTAACTGAGGTCCAGACAGCAGATAGGGGATATGTACAAGTTTACTAGGGAATATATACAGTCTTTCACCATCACTTGGAGGCAACTTGTCCCTAATGCTGCTGGGTACCTTTTAGATAGGAGGCCACCTTCCAGAGGGTGCAGGACGGTCCAGGACCAAGGGATAGCCGTACAAACCGGGGTACTCAAACAATCATTTGCCTTGCGTCGGCTTCTAACTGGATTTTCCAAGCAGGGTCCCTGGCCTAGGTGGAGGGGAGCTCTAGCCTACGGAGAGCCTAAACACAGCTCCAGGATACACATAGAACAGCCTAGAAGTTTCCTAAGTGCTTCAATATATAATATTGGTTTTGGGGAGTGAACTAACCCCGTAACCAAGGTAACTAAAGTAGAAAGTAACAATCTCCAGGAATACAGGTGGATGAACTTTCCAACAAGTACCTCAGACAGCTTTAGTATGAAGCATTAAAGGGACAGTACTAAAGTACAGCACAAGATATTACAGCATTTTCAAGCAGTAAATACACAGCATGAGAATAGAATTAGTGCCCCTGTTCTCCGGTCACTACAGGTGTGCTGACTTCTGTCCCTTCAACCAATCCCATACAAGCATACATACATAAAAAATGGGTAGGTGCCCTTTGGAGAATGTGATTTTTTATAATATTACTTTTCGCATATTTCCTGGTTACAAATTTGAAATGTTAAAAAAATATGGTTATAATGGCCGGACATGGATAATTTTCACAGTAGGTACATGGATATTTTGTGTTTCTTCAAGTGAGTGCTGTGTATCCGTCTGGCCTGTTATACCAGAACTAAAGGAAGAAGATGTGTAATGTATTCTTCTTTTTCTATCTTTACACAATCTTGCACCCATTCCTTTTTTTCTCCCAGAGGGTATGTAATTTCTTAAACACTTCATCCACAGGAGTTTCATGAGGCCTTGTCTGAACTGCAGAATAAAACAAGATACATTTTTTAAATAAATTTTTTGTTTAAATACACACTAAATAAAAGTCTATATTTAAAATAACTAAAGGCGGCCATAGACACAGCGATTCCCAGCCATCTTGTAGACAACTCATTACAGCTTGATGACGTCACCACGCTGTGATGAGTTGTCTACAAGATGGCTGGGAATCGCTGTGTCTATGGCAGAACTGACAGGAATCTTATGTACGCCACTAACACTGGGATTCCCGGCAGATACTTTGAATGGGGACTCATCAGAATCGGCAAGTAAAACTATCGCCAGGCTGATAACCGCACGTTGCAGCTGGCGGGGCTTATCTAGTCGATCCGGCAAGGTGGGCACTTCTGTAGTTGCGGGAGAACGACCACCATGCGTTCGGCGTGAGCAAGCACGCTGGTCAATCTCCTGCAACTACGGCCGGGAATCACTGTGTCTATGGCCGGCTTAAAGCAGATTGACATCTTAGAGCAATTTAAACAACACACCTGCTGACATATCTTGTGATAATGTGATAATGTTTAACCGTTTATTTATATAAGGAATATATTGTATTTTTGAATATACTATTTGTAAATAGGGATGGACCGAACTGTTCGCCGGAGAACAGTTCGGCCGCGAACTCGGCATGTTCGCCGATCCTCTCGCCGGCAGACAGTATGGGTGTTCGACCCGTACTGTTCGCCGGCCAGAAGAAGATCTAAATTCTTCCTCCGGCAGGATCAGAACCTGCGAGATCGTGCCGGAGGAAGAATCTTTTCACTACAAGACCGGGCATGCAGCCAGTCTTGTAGTGAAAAATCCGGCTTGGAGCAGGAAGTGACGTCACATCCTGCGCCCGTAACCAGGAACTATGCGTTCCAGGTTGCGGTCCAAGGACCGGATGTGGCGTCACTGACGTCACATCTGGTTTTTCCGATTCAAATTCCCCGCCTAGAGGCGGGGAATTTGAATGTGTCCGCGAACAGGGCGGACGGCGGACTTCTTTAGAAGTTCGACCCGCCCTGTTCGCGGACACTCCGGGCCGATGTTCGCCCATCTCTATTTGTAAATTCTATAGTGAAATGAGGTGAGAATATCACCTGGAATTTTCCCCTGATTGTAACAGGGGCAGGGGGACTTTTGGGGCCACAAATCAAATAAACATTTAAACAAATACAAAATATCACATTAAATAATCAATATACATATTCTTAAAAACATAGAAACATGGCATTACAGCACATATAGCGATATAATACAAGCAGTCCGCCTGGTGATGAAAGTCAGAGTGATATATTTAACATTCTTATTGCGTAGAATCCACCCCAGCGTGCGTTTCGTTAACACTTCATCAGGGGGTGCCCTACCCCAGGCCAGTTGTATAAACAATAACAATAGCAGCACCACAGGAACGTCAGTCATATGTCCGTGTCACACCTTCCACAGTATTCCCCCCAGAGAAATTACTCACGTAACTGTATCCCATAAAGGCCCCCATACACCTTATAATCTTTTCATACAATTTCTGTACAATCAAATTTTGTTCTACCAAAACCAAGTAAAATAAGGACCTTTCTAAACCTTCCAATCACAATGTATTCTAACAGGGAGGCCACCATTCTACACAGTTGGTAGATCTAGGTTTGTATGGATCAATCTTAAGGTGTATGGGGGGCTTTAGTCATGTTTTTCTTTACATAACCAGTATTTATCCACAATAGAACAAAGATAGGACCAAAGTCAATCAATAGCGCAAGTATATATGTAGTATTTGTAAATTCTCTGGAGGTTTCAATTTGGCCAGCTTCTACACTGTGAGAGCAGATTCTGCCACCTGTCATCCCCAGTCATCAGATGTAAGAAAGCAAAGCCCTGACTTTGGCAAGATGTCTACCTCATGCACAAAATAAATGCTAGGCAATGCTAGGTACAATTTAGGGAAAACATGAACTGCAGGGACACAGCAGGCAAGATGGGTGACCAGCCATGTGCCCTCATCTAACCTTTTCTTGCCACACCAGTTATTCTTTACATATAAATACGTTACCATTTGAACAAATGCAGTTTCGTTTTTAACACATCACTGATTACCTTCACTTCCCAGACAGCTCGGTGAGCATAAACAAAAATAAAAACTGTCCTAAGGAGTCAGATGGAGACTATACTGTTAATGCTCTATATTAACCTCCCTAGCGATATGCCCGAACCCAGTTCGGGCAAAGGGAAGCTGCAACTATCGATACGCCCGAACTGGGTTCGGGCGCATCGTGGGAGCTCACCTGCTCCGCCGCCGCCATCTTCTCCCACCGTCGTCGGCTTTTTCCAGGTCCCGGAGTGACGTGTGACGTCACGGAGGCGGGACCCGGTCCCCGGTCTTTTTTTAAATCTTTTTTTTTTTACTATTGAGCTGGATTATAGAAATGTCTTTCTATAATCCAGCTCAAAGTGGATCACGCTATCAGAAACGCTCGCGCTGAGCGTTCCTGATAGTGGGATTTGTGTCCTGCTGCACACGAGCCGTTCTGGAAATAGCCGAGGTCTCCGGCTATCTCCGTGAACGGCTCTCGTCTGCCGATGACGTCATCCGGCGGGCGGGAGATTTAAAGGTACAGAAACTTTTTTTTTTCTTAGATTTTTATTTTTTTACATTTGTTTTTATTTTGATTGGATTGGATAATCTTTTATAAATGTTTTATCCAATCCAAATCAAAAGAAAAGAAAACAAGTGTAATATATATATATATATATATTTTTTTTTTCCAAAAAAACATTTTTTTTCTGTACCTCTGAAGCCGGCCATAGCGCTTTATTCTGTGGCCGATTTTGCGAATGATCACCAAGCGCTTGGTGATCAATTGCAAAATGAACGCGCCCACCTGGAGCAAGTACTGGCGCAGTCTGATCGTGAATCAAACTGCGCCCGTGCCGGAATCAGGCGCAACCGCTGGCTCTCTGTGTGCCTGCAGCATTTCTACAAAGCTGCAGGCACACAGAGCCTTTCCGCCCCTATCGGCGTCACCAGTGACGCCGATGGGGGCGGAAAGGCAAAACACTGTATCACTTTTGATACAGAAATCTGCACCTCAGTGAACCGCCAGGGAGGTTAAGAACCATTTGCAGGAAATGGGGTTCAGAGGTGCAAAGTGATTAATTATTGGAAACATGATATCATTACAATTTGCTTTAATCATGTCAACACCTCACAAGGCCGATCTCAGGCGTGGTCTTTGCTTGTGAGGTATCGATATGCAGTGTAATAAATGTCTTCATGAGGAAACATTTAACAAAATGTAATATATCTCCTAAAGATGAATCATGTATGAAAAACACCTCAATGTAACATCTCTCTTGTCCTAGTGGATGAATAGGGTGACACCCAGTGTGTGGCGTGCCCTCCTCACTAGTGATGAGCTGCATAGGCAATATTCGAATTCACAATATTTTGTGAATAATTCTACTAATATTCGATTTGATATTTACAATTATATTCGCCTCACAATTACCTTCAGAATGAGTGGTCACATGTGCTATTTATTTTCACATTGCGAATATATATTAACAATCCATGACCATAAGCATCCCAATGCAGAATACTGCAAATATTCGAAAGTGCGAATATCCACTGCCATATTCGCGAATTCTTGAATAGCCGATATTTGCCGAATATATTCGCAATTAGAATATTTGAGCGCAACACTAATACACAGTACTCGGTTTGCTTTTCCTGCCTTCCCCTCTACATATCGCCGGCGCTGCTGATAACACCGAAGGGGCAGTGCCAGAAGTGATCGGAGTTCACTCCGGAGTTCAGGTAGAGTTTGTTTTGTTAACAAATTCTGAGATGAGGTTCCTCACAAAAGCTAGAGGTGTTAATCCTGAATGCCCTTGTTTATAGATTGACTATAGAAAAATCACACAAACAGGCCTACCCCCACTGAATGGGAAGCTTGGAAGAACCTTTACAGAGGAGCAGAAACTACACAGGTCTCCCAACACCAGAAAACAGGAATTAGGATGGAAGTTATTCAGAAGGTTGTATAGGACTCCTGTAAAAATAGCAACATTTAACATGTCAGCTTCACCATGCTGCTGGCGCAGATATGGCGATGGGAGACTTTCCTGCATATCTTGTGGCAATGCCCATTTATCAAACCTTACTGGAAACAAATTTCAATCTCTGATAGCTAAGGTCAGGGCCGTTTCTCTCGCTATGCCGAATATGCATGATTATGAGGAGCCTCTTGGTGCCCTAGGCGCACGCATATTTGTAACATACCTTTCAAATAAAAAAATAACAAAAACGGTGTAAATACAGGAAGCAATATCAATCACTACACTTCCGGTGCGTGGACCGCGTTCCAAATAGAGGAAGTGACGTTACTTCCAATATCGGGCTTAGGTCTTGGCTGATTCATCAGCACCGCTTGTGCTGATAATGTGTCAGACAGTAACGGCCTCTCCCTGCTAAATTACCAAACATCCGTTGAAATCGGGATTTGGCCTGGAAAGCCACATAAAAAACATGAGTTTCCCAGACAAAGCGGGAAGGTTAACAGGTATGATTTGGCATAGTGGGAGTAGTGGCACCCTCCATCCCCGCACAGATGGGAACAGCATGAGCTGTCGCTGGGGGAAGTGGGGATTTGTTGGCATTCTGGAGAAGGAGGAGCAGCATGTACTGTTGTGTGTTCCTTTGTCCCCTCCTTCTTCCGAGCCCCCCCCCCTCCCCTCCCTTTTCAGCAGCTTCACCTACAAAGTACAAGAAAATGATGTTGCCTCACTTTCTCAATGCCGCTAAGGAGCTGATCCCATTATTTGGGGGAAGGCAGGAACCCCACCCATAAGTGTTTGGAAACTAAACATAACCGAGATTATGGAGACGATTGCTACCAGAGCTACCAGAGCTACCAGAGGGAACAACACCGTATTATATGGGCACGACGGTGGCACTCCACGTCAGGATATTTTAATATTTTAAAATGATATTTTAAGGTGACATTAAAAACATTATTTTCGTATTGTTATAATTTTAAATAAAAATGAGAGAAAAATATATAAAGAAAGAGAAGAAATCAAACCATATACGGCTGCCATAATATGGAATCTATTTGAAAAAATTTTAATTGTATAGAGCAGGGATGGGCAAACTAAGGCCCGGGGGCCAGATCTGTCCCGTTCAGCTTTCTTTTCCGGCCCTTTGTCACCTTGTTTAAAAGATGCTCCCCTCTGTGTCCAAATGCTGCCTTGGGGACCATGGCACTGTGGGCGCATCCTCATGGTGATAACAGGCAGTCTCTAGGAATTATCTCTGCCCAGGGCAATGAATGAGCATTTCTTTGTAAGTGCAGGAAATCTAACATCCCTGTCACATGTGTTGAAAATTTGCATACAGTAGAAAATTAGCATAAACATAAATAATTAAAAAAATCTGTGTAAATAGTTGCAGCGTGCTTTAAAATCAGTGCTGGAACTGCAAACAGTGAATGTCAGCATAAATAAGCCCCAGAAACCATATTAAACCTGGAACGGTAATGATTAAGCACTTAAAACGTATACAGTTGTATATGAAAAGGGAATTTCAATATAGTTATTGTTATAACCATATAAGAAGCACTACATAGAGATTTCAAAAGCAGAAGACATTTTGATCACATGGTCTGTCACAGCACCACAATCCATGTGCATGCCAATGACATGACAATACCTGTTAAAGTGAGATACTTTAGCAATATGCCCTTTTTCTGGCTTGTCACAGGACTGTGTCATGGAAGCAATTTATATGTGTGGCGAATGGGGATGACAATGCTTGTTTGAGGAAGAGAACATTTGCAAAATGTGACTTTTCTGGCTGATGTCACAGCACTGTGTAAGGGGAGCAATTTATGTGTGTGGTGATGACAATGCTTATCTGAGTGAGATACTTTAGCAAAATGCCATTTTTCTGGCTCTTGTCACAACACTGTATAAATGATTAATGTGTATGGTGTTAACATGACAATACCTGTTTGAGCTAGATACTTTAGCAAAATAACATTTTTCTAGCTCTTGTCTTGTCTTGCATTTTTTATTATTCTTTAGTCTCAGATAAAGGTCTAAGAGGCCTCTATGCACATTTCAGAAGGGGAGGGGGTGCGAAAGTAAAGCTGGACATACACAGGACATCAATTATTTTGATTGGGGACCTAACGAAAACAGCGTGGTAATATCATGGAGGTCTATGGTGCCCCCCACACCCCCTTTAGCGTCACCGATGACAGGAAAGGCTCTGTGTGCCTGCAGCTCTGTAGGAATGCTGCAGGCACATGGAGAGCCGGCGGTTGTGCCCAATCCAGGCACGGGCCCAGTTTGATTCACCCCCTTACTGGCTTTGGGAATAATGCCAAGGAGGTTAATGGAAAAAGTTTTTTCAATTGTAGGCCTGTAACTTTCACAAAGTGTGTCCATAGAGGAGTCTGGTAGACATCCTGAGTATAGTAACATGTTCAGATGCTTTGTGAATAACGCATAAAATCAGGTAAATTAGCAGTGCAGCCACAAGATGGCAGTGCAGATGTGCCAGGTTATATAGGACAGCACTGTAATACATTGAAGTTCATCAAGAGAATGTCAAGAGTGTGCCAAGCAGTAATCTGAGCAAATGGTGGCTATTTTGAAGAAACTAGAATATAAAACATGTTTTCAGTTATTTCACCTTTTTTTTGTTAAGTACATAACTCCACATGTGTTCATTCATAGTCTTGATGCCTTCAGTGAGAACCTACCAATGTAAATGGTCATGAGATAAAGAAAACACATTGAATGAGGTGTGTCCAAACTTTTGGCATTTTGGCCTGTACTGTATATATATATATATATATACCATATGCCAGCGTATAAGACGACTGGGCGTATAAGACCACCCCCCAACTTTTCCAGTAAAAATATAGAGTTTGTTATATACTCGCCGTATAAGACTACCCCCTCTTCCAACGCTCACCAAATAAAAAAATGTATGTCTACTCTGACTTTCAACCCACAGATCTCCAACACCCTTAGAAGTCTGATCTTTTTTTGTATTAGTAAGGATAGGATAAGTGAAAGCATGTATGCAGCAGAGCAGTGCTTTATGCTAATAGGGAAGCAATATTTTATAGCAGGCTATTAGTAGGAAGGATTATGCTCAGGGACCTGAAAATGCATGGATATACTCTTAGGGGTTAACTAGTAAACCACAAAATTTCAAGGTTCTACCATGCAGGGATTTTAAGATATATGTGTTCAATGTAGGCAAGTTAAATGTTGCATATAGGAGTATATCACTGGCCATGAAAAAGCATTGTCTGGTGGCTGGAATTTAGCTGAAATTTAACTTATAAGTATTATAGCTAGAGTGGTGAAACTCGGGGTGTAAGTAGTAGTAGGTGAGCATTGGACCCCTGAAAGTTTCATCATTATACTATAATGGTTTTCCTGCTATGAATGTTCAAAGTTACACACAGGTTTTATTTCTAAATAGCGTGTGTTCTCTGTGGAGAAGCATCCTGTAGCCATGGTAACACTGCTCTCTGTTCATTACAATGTATCTCAGCTAGCAGCGCTCAGCACAGGCAGCAAAGATATAGTTACCGGCTCGCCTAGATGGTCCCCTGCACCCCCCTGCCTGCGGCACCCGGCGTATAAGACGACCCCCGACTTGGGGGAGGATTTTAAGGTACTGAAAAGTCGTCTTATACGCCGGCATATACGGTATATATATTGAGGAGGCATGGGTCCTGGAGGGTACATATGTTCCCCCGTTTTATAGGCTGTGGTCCCCAGTGTATTCCGGGTCCAGGGATACACAGGGGCATCCATGGTTGCTGTTTGTTTCGTTTTCTGGGTTCCAGATTCTGGAGTGGAACTCCACCTGGAGTACACTCTTGGGTTTGATACTGATTTTCAGCCAGACAGGAAAGCTGAGAGGGTGTGGACTAGAGGAGCTGGGGGTCAGGTGTGCAGTCTGGGTGTGTGGAATCCAACTCTTTCTCTGGAAAAAGTTTTCCTTTGAAAAGCCAGGGAGGGCTTGCAGGACTGTTTGCCTGAGCGTTATGGGTGAGCTGTAACCCCTGAAACCAATGGAAATATGTTTGGAATGCTGCATACAATAAGACTGCTTCATTTGCTGAAAGATTTAATTTGTGTTTTTGGTGAAATAAGGCTTTTCCCCGACATGTGTGGCTGAGCGCGGCGCGATTCTAATCGTGCCCATGTTATTCAATGGTACTCTTCCCTGGCCATGATCGTTGGGTCGAGATCGGCCGAGACGCAACCTAAAAACTCAGCTCACCACGTTATTGATCGAGCGCTGACGGCTGCCGCAAATGTGGGGACATAGCCTATACCTGTGTTTGTTTATCATACGGCTGTGCTGGTGATCCCTTTCCCTTTGCAACTGGTATTGGAATGCAGGCACAGCGCTTCAGCCAAAAAGCTGTTTGAATTGTAAGATGCACGGCTTGTATTTAGCAGCATGGAGGACTTGTTAAATGCTCTGCTGCAGGTTAATGTTCCCAGCAACAAGCACATGTGCAGAGTTGGGCTTAAGAGAGACTAAGGCTCTGTTCCCACATAGGCGATTAATCGCCTTGTGCTGGTGCGATTGACCAGGCGATTTTTAACCACACTTTTTTTTTAAATCGTCCCCGTTATAAAAAAAATTGTGTTCACACACGATCAAATGTCGCGGGCATTCATGTCTATGGCCGCGATCAGAAAAAAATGTTGTGACCACCCAACGCCCCTGCGATCATCATCATTATTTGCGTGGGAACAAGCCCATTCAACTGAATGGACACGATCAAAGCAGATTTCCACACTCGATTTAAAGCGCGAGGCAATTTATCGCATATGTGGGAACATAGCCCAATAGGCTGTTGATTTCCCACCTTGAAAGCTACAGAGAGTCTACAGTGGCTCAAGTGGCAGTGTTGTCTCAGGCTGCTGAAATAAGAACACAAAGCCTTGGCAGAGCTAGTGCAGCAGCTTTCTCAAGGCCGTGAACAGGCGGCTGTTACCCCTAGCAACCTGACAACTGTGAGGGCTCTCACTTCTTGCAGAAATTCTCTCCTGATGCTGATGTGGAAGCATTCCTGTCTACATTTGGGAGGACGGCGGTGAAAGAAAAATGGCCCCCTGAGCAGCTTTTCTCATTGGAGACCCACAAGCTGCTTACTTTGCTCTTCCTCATGAGGATGCCAATAACTATGAGCTGCTTAAGGCAGAGATTCTGGCCCATCTGGGGGTGACTACAGCGGTCCGGGCACAAAGTGTGCACAGCTGCAGTTACCAGCCAGATCGGCCACCCAGGTCCCAGATGCATGGACTGGTTCAGCTTGTTAAGAAATGGCTACAGCTGGATGTAGTATCTGCACCCCAAATGGTGGAGCGAGTAGTGATGGACACTACCTGCTAAAGTCCAGCGGTGGGTCAGCCTTGGAGACCCAAAATCTGCAGACCAGCTAGTGGACCTGGTGGAGAAGTATACAGCCATGGAGGATCTACTTGGCCCAGCTGGATGGCGTGTTGCTGTACCTTTCTGTGGCTTAAGCCACCAAAGGTGACACCAAAAAGCACACCAAAGAACCCTGGAACCGGCATGATTGATAATACAGAGGGAGCAGCTTCAGTGCCTCGGAGATCTGCTTCATCCAGAGGAACAGCCCAAGTCCAGTGTTGACAATGTCATTGCATTGTCTTATTGGAGTCAGGCAGTATGGTTCCCCTATGCATTCCAGTCTGGTAAGACGAATTAGCCCAGCAGGTAAGTGTTGTTTGTATCCATGGAAACACACAGGAATACCCGCTGGTACCTGTGTTAATTGTCACTGACTGTGGGACTGTCACCCAAGAGGTTGGGAGTTTGGGAACTGTGGGCCCAAGTGTGACATGAACTAATGGGACAACCCGATTACTGTCCTCAATGGGACAGTTTACCAATTCCCACTGACCGGGGGAGTCATGGTGATCTGCAGTCCCGAGAGACTGATCATGTAAATGTTCAAGATGCTGTGAATTTTTCTGAATCTGATGGTGATGTTTACAACGGGAGCAACCCTCTAAGGGGGTTCCCCATTGCAGGTCATGATTGGTGAAGATGAGAACACTTCCTTAGATCCCATGTTTTCTGACTTGGGTGTATCAAAGGGAGCATTTGGCACAGCCCAGATGTGAGATCACACTTTGGTTAATACAAGAGAGCAGGTAACTGTTGTAAATGGAGAGTCACAGGAGCCAGATGCTGAGAAAAGATTTCCCCATTATGCAGTTAATGCTGATATGCTGTATCGAGTGACCGCGATCCGTGTGGAGGTTAAGGAACAGTTGTTGGTTCCCCAGGCTTATAGGTGGATGGTGCTTGATCTTGTCCACAATGAAGCACTGGGAGGGCACCTAGGGGCAGAGAAAACAGGGCCGTGGATAACCGAACGGTTTTACTGACCAGGATTAAAAGCTGAGGATAAGGAGTACGGTGCCTCTTGTCCCACTTGCCAGCTAAAAGGTCTAATGCCAGGCTACAGAAGCCCTCTTGTTCCTCTCCCCATCATTGACGTGCCCTTTGAGCGTATTGGGATTGATCTGGTAGGGCCCTTAGTGAAGACTGCCCAAGCCCACCAATATATACTTGTGATCCTTGATTACGCCAATAGATGCCCAGATGCAATCCCACTGAGGAATAGAGATGTCCCGAACTGTTCGCGCACGAACTGTTCGCGGCGAATATCGCATGTTCGCGT
>CM070032.1:112751740-112769475 GCA_036250615.1 Ptychadena robeensis | reverse complement strand
TTTTTTTTTTTTTATCCTCCTGACTCCATTAGGACAGCCTGTTTGTTCACAAGATGGTATGTACTGGAAAGTAAAGAGTCGGTGGCAAACTGACAAAGACACTGTTCTGACCAGCCTCAAGGACATAGCTGCAATGAAAAATCATGCATGAATAGTATTGGGTGCATTTCTTCCATAATTCTTTGGCTGTTAAAAAAAAAAAAAAGAATAGGATGCAATACTTCAAACATGCCAGTCATGTGTCCTAAACTGCGGACAATGTGCTGACTTGTGTATGTCACGCTGGATGCCACATTGGACACATGCCCTCTTGCGCCACTTTCCATGTGTCCTCTTGCGTCTGGAAATACATTGTTCATGCTGTAGTTTTTTATAGCTCAAGCTATTTTCATTGGAGACAGGGACTGAGAAGCCAAAGGTCCTTAAAATGCGACATTATGCGTTCAGTAAACTATTATAAACCACAATTCTTTAATATGACAGCACAATATTGCTTTTTAACTGCCATCATAGGCTTCAATGATTTCATAATTGTTTTTCTAGTATTCATAAACATAAACAGAACTTTTTACCTTTTTACTTGTTAATATGTAGAGAACTGCATTAGTTGCAGCACTGGTTTTGACCAAGAAGCAGGGCACAATGGCTGTTGTTGGGGTCATCATGTCATCACAACCACACATCACCAGAAAAGACAGTACTGTGTAAGGCATCCAGCAAAGAAGAAAGGCCAAAATCATCAGCATGCACATGATAGCCACTTCTACCTCATAGTGCAAAAGTCTGAGCACGTGACTTGTTCCAACATTTTGTAATTTACGAAGCTGAAGAGGAAAAGAAATTTCAGAAAATTAGTTTACCACAGCTACTTTTTTTTATTATTATTATCATCATCATTTATGTATATAGTGCCAGCATATAAAGCAGCGCTGTACAGTTGAGACAACACAAGATAACACACATGTAAAGGTTATGACACAGGAGGATTAGAGGACCCTGTCGGTCGGGTTTACAATCTACACCAAAGAATGTCCTCTAATTGGTAAAAAAAAAACAAAAAAAAACTAGCATACAGGTATACAAGTTACTTGGGCTATTTAAAATTATTAAATATATATATATATATTTTTTGGAACAATTTTCTCTTAAGCGAGACTATACACGTTTTTTTTGGGGGGGGGGGGGGGGGGGCATTCTGCAAAAAAATAAAAAAATCACTTGCTGCTTTGTATCAGCAAACAGGCCCTAAAAGTTCTTCCCTGCACCCATCCAAATTCACCCTTGTTCCCTCCCTCGATCCCACTCGTAAAAATGTCAAACAAACATGTTAGTAAATCCCTGTTCGATCGCCATTACTTTGGATGAGAATATTGATCGGGAATTGATCACGCAAAGTAGTGAACATCGATTCGTCAGACCGTTCGGGTCGATCCATTGCATCATCACGCTGTAGTCGATCATTTATCGATCAATTGAATATTTTAATGTTTCCACGTACTTCTTAATCAGCATGCAGAGTTTGGCCTTACTGTACTCATACAAAAATTTTATACAAAAATTTAATTGATACATTATAAATGTACTCACCATTCTGACTGAGTATAAGATGTAGCCATAGCAGTAAATCATAATACTCAATGGGAAAACAAAACAAGCTAAAAATGAGAGGAGAATGAAAGAGGACTGTCTTGTCTTTGTAGATACTCGGTCCAAAGAGCAGCCTAGTCCATGAGGTTCTAGAATATATGTGTTCCATCCCATTAATGGTGCCGATGCCCAGGCCATTGAGAACAACCAAATGGAAGCAATCGTTTTCCAACACCATGACAAATCAAAAACTTTGTCAAATACCACTCGAGTATATCTTTCATAAGCCACAACAGTAAGTGAGAAGATTGACACGTAACCTGTGAAACAAATAAATAATTGTGAGCCCTCACAAATCTGAACAATTGATGAATAAACATGACCAACTAGTTCAATGTTCAATTTCTAAAAATACCATTTAAAAAAATGGTTAAATGTATGTACAATGGACAGTATTCTATCCTTGTAACAGTTGGGTCTGTATCACATGTGCTCATATACAGGTCTGCATGGAGTTTTCCCTTGGGGAGTTGTGTATCTTTGGTGCAATTCGGTCTCCCAAGGGCATCATGCGCCCTTCTGGTTTTTAGTCCTGGAATCCCAAAAGGTCTGGAGTAGGAACACTTGTAAAGGGATCAATGTCCCAGTCTCTCACTATATTCTTCACCACGTCTCTAGCCTTTAACAGGCAGATTGTCACATTCACCCTTTGTTCTAGAAAATCTTCTGTCTTGTCTACAAAAAGCTATGCCCTTTGGGGATTTTATGGGCCACAATAGAGTCCACCTACACTTTAAAGATTGACAGCAGCTGCTCAAGTTTTTTGGTCATAACAAAAATAATGAGCTACTAGGACTATTAGCCTGAAAGAGTTTTAACTAAATTGTTATTATTCATATTCATTATATACTGTAAGCATTACAAACAACCACTACATTGATAGCTCTGATAATAAAAGATCACCTTACTCACCTAAAAGATTTTCACAAAAGCCAACAAAAACACATCCGACTTTGTTCCAGATCCACTGCTGATTTACACATGATGGAAAGGTAAAAGCGACACCAAACAGTGAGAACACAAAGTCACTGAAACTGATGTTTACCAAAAGAAGATTTGTTGGTGTCCTCAATAGTTTAAATCTGTAATACAGGAAGAGCACTAATGAGTTACTACACAATCCAAAAACTCCAATCGTAGCCACTATTAGTGCCAGGAAATCATATGTATCTTGAGGAAAAAGGTTTTCATTGGGAACTTCTAAGTGCACAGTACTGCCATTCCTAATAGCATGAAACATGCTTTACTTGTCTCCACAGCATATGGATTATAAAACAGTGGCATCCCTCGTTAATACCTTCTTATTTTCAGTAAATCCACTATAAGATATGTTAGCTGTGTATGAAATAAGAGGATTGGTCATGAGTGATATTGAATTAAAATCACTTAGACCTTATTGTAATTGGAGAAGATAATCAGTACCAAACCTTCACGTAAACAGGCATAGGTTTAAAGCGGTTTTAAACACAAAATAAAAAACACACATACATTAAATGTACACAATAGCAGTTCATATGCTGGAAAACTGTTACACAAAAAAATAAACATACTTACCTTACTCACGTTAATTTCTGATGCCAATAATTAAATAAAAAGTTACGAATGTGAGGAAGGGAAGTATGTTTTTTTTGGTGTAGCAGTTTTCCTGCATCTGAGTATTGTGTCTATTTAATGTATGTGGTTTATTTTATTTTGTGTTTAAAACCACTTTAAACCTATGCCTGTTTACGTGATGGTTTGGTACTGATTTCCTTCTTCAATTACAATAAGGTCCAAGTGATTTTAATTCAATCACTCATGACCAATCCTCTTATTTTATACACAGCTAAAATATCTTATAGCATCTTAGATCCTGGAGAAGTGAAGCTACTTCCCCCATCACTGCCCCCCCCTCTCGCCCCCCTCCACTCCACCTCCCCCTTCCCCTCCTACAGAAACTAGGCTGTCCTATCTGATGGAGCTAGGGAGCTCCGTGGGGAGGGGAGTTGGAGGAATCAGCTGCTTGATGAGATGGGTCTGTGGACGGGAGAGACTCATTACAAGTCTCGCAAGATCGGGCAGACGAGTTCCTACAGCCACAAGGGGAACATGGGAGAGATGTCCCAAATCCCATTGTGGCTGCCTCAGCGAGACGTCGGACAGTGGGAGCAGTGTGCTCCTGTTGTCAGAAAAAGTTGTTTTATTTAGAATTGCGGATCTCAGCAGTATCGGCTGAGCTGCAGCAAATACTGCTGAGTGACCTACCAGGTGGTAGGTCCGCTTTAAGGAAATAGAACATAGGTTGTGAGTATATTATTTATTTTCATTTTGATGATGCAGTTTAAAAAGAATAAGACAAACAAAAAAGAAATTCTTCAAACCATTTAACTGCACCCAAGTTCAATGGTTCATCCTATAACTCAAAGTTTGTATAAATGAAATTTCTACATAAGTAAATACCTTCCTTAATAACACTTTTATCCATAACTAGCTAGCTCATGTGCTGTTTTTCCCCAGAATATTCCAAACAGTGCAAAAAAAAGGACTTTTTAAAATAATTTAAAAAAATTCTACCCAAGCCTTAGCTTCTTATTTAAGATGTAATTTAAAACAGAATATCTGCCAAGAACAATATAAAAATGAATAGCCCATTTACTGGAGTAGTAAGTTGAAGCTACTGGACTTAATACTGCCGAAACCCTTGAAACTGGATGAATGAAAACCTTTATGGACCATAGCCCATTAAAAAAAATCTAGACTTTTGTTTTATCCCACACACGTTATAAAGCTCCAGTGTATGGAGACATGTTCATGCCAAAACGGAACTACTGATCTGTCGCCCGCTTGAGCCCTGTATAGTAGGGGACTTTTTCATTCCTTTTAGTCCACCTTACCACAATCTGTCTGATTTAAAGTTATGTTTCTATAATGTACATTTGCTCCTATTTAAATCCATTGTTAGTGTCCTTTATGGCCCTTTTAAATTATATAAAAAGGTCCTAGTGAGCCTAAAAAAATCCATTCCCCAAATTGCCGATACTTCTGTCTAAGGAAAGTTGTGACAATAAATCACATTTGGGCAAAATGCCTTTAAGTCCACCTAAAAAGAAGAAATGCAAGACTCCTGCGGTAGACTATTATTCTTTATGTCGATCCATGGGTATCTTAGATAAAGGCCTCATACACGGGTCAGTTTCCCACCGGATTCCGGCACGATCGATTCCGGGCGCGTGCACACGAAACGATCGTGCCGGAATCGCATGCAGCCCACCTTGTCTGATCGATCAGGTCCGATCGTTCAGGGGCCCAGAATCGGATCAGACAGAGAACCAACATGTTGGTCTTTCTGATCCGATTCTGCCCAGATCAGGGGGAGTTGCCATTTGTGAGGTGGACAATCGGACACGGAATCGTCCCGGAATCCGTTGGACAAGGTGGTATGCAGCGATGGATACTCTTAATTGGCCGATTGATCACACCTGCAAATCCCGGTAGAATCGCCGGAATCGATCGGGTGAGTGATCAATTGGCCATGGAATCCGGCACGTGTATGGCTAGCTTAAGACTGTACATTGTACCTCAACCTTTGACCATCTTTAGTGGTAGTGTTTCTAATACTCGCAGGCGCTTGACAGTTGAATGGCAGAGGGTGGAAATGCATTCCTGTCTGGCCTTGGAAGGATACAAGAATCACCACAAGGTTTGTGCTACCCTCTCTCTCTCTCCCTGGTAATATGGAAGCTGTAAAAAAGCTATTTTTAACAAGGGTGGACAATATTCAATATGTCAAATATAAAAAGGAGTTGCAGAGGACAGATCACTGGATCATAAAAAGGGAATGGAAGGGGAAGGATTGTCTTGTGCTGCCATATGCCCAATTCCTAAACTGGAGGACCAGTGTAATGCTCTTATTGCCCATCACTTGTCTGACTTTGGTGTCTCTGGGGGAAATAATTTATTTATGACACATTCAAGCTGCACAAGAGGGCAATTCCATCAGTAACATTGGTTGAGTGTTTTTTATCACTTTGATAGGACCCTGGGAGCCTTTTGCATAAAGCATGCCACTAATACCTTCTAGGTTTTCAGATATTGCTATTGCTAAACCACCTGAATGCTGCTGGTTTACCAATACTACAATCTTGGGGCTCCCTGTAACATTCAATGGCTTCTCCTGCTGACATGCATGACCGGATACAAAGGCAGAATACAAAGACCATTATCTAATGTCTTTTGTAAATCCACTGATAATCCCAGATTTAGCCAAAATTATCTATGTGTTTTATGTTCTGTTCCCCTTCCTCCCTCTTAAGATTTGGTACTGTCCTACAGCCTTCTACCAGCTGACGTGGCATTGCCACGGTAACCGAGACCCTGGTAGTGAATGTTGTGGCATCTCTCAGGCCAGGGTAATCTGTCTACATTGCAGTAACAAGTAATTTATCATACGCAGATTTATGGTAAGATGTGAACTGTGATACCTTGCCATTCATTTCAAATAACACAAGTGACCTGCATTTTAGCACAAACATGTAAATGTGAAATATTAGTTACATTATGATGTAAGAGCAATTAAAACCCAGCAAAACTGCCAACCCATCTGCCCACTACATACTTTGTTTTTAAGTATTGAAAAATTACACAGTGTTTGGAGGATTATAGATGTATACAGACAGACCCTGGCTTATGTATAAGATAGGAACTGCAGGTTTGTTCTTAAGCAGAATATATAATATAATATTTGTATTATTTATATTTGCAGAATATATAATATAATATTTGTGTATAAGGCTATGTTTCCATGTTTAATCCAACCTGTCCCTTAACCCCGTCCGGTTTGGCTGCATCAGGGATCGATTCCGTGTGCAGCGTCAGGAAGATATTTTTAAAAACAGAGAGCACATGTTAAAAACCCACACCCTTGCATTTTTGACATGCCCAATGCATTCCCTATTGGTGTGTTAACACATCCATGGTGCGTTTGGGTTCCATTGCATTACATTTTTATGTACATGATGCTCTGCATTGACATAAACGCAACAGATCCCCGAACACACCGTGCAAACCTTTACATTGACTGGAAATGGATGAGTTTACGCCGCCAAGCATTTTTTGAACGCCATGGAAAGATGATGTTTGTCTCAATCACTGGTGTCCTGGTAAGGAGTAGTGATGATCGTGAATATTCGGATTCAGAATATTAATCGCTAATATCGGCAATTCGGAAATTCACGAAGATGGTGAATATATTGCCGAATATTCGCAATTCCGGATATTCTGTATTTTTTATCCATTACACATGCCTCTCAATGCAAGTGGATGGATGGGAAGGCTGCAACAAGAGCTTAGCAACACCATCACCAGTTTTTCAAATGAATATTGGGGTGATGCGAATATTGCGAAAATCGTCACTTTAAGAATTTGCATAAAAATTTGCGCCATGCTAAACATATATTGCGCGCGCGAAATTCGCAATAAAATCTGCCAATATTCGCAATAAAAAAAACCCCGAATATTGCCGAATGCAAATATTTTCCAAATGTTTTCCATAAAATTCGCGGCATGCCGCGAATACGAATGTTGTCTATGCCGCTCATCACTAGTAAGGAGAGACAACTTCCTGCTTACTATATGTACATAATGGCAGGCTTCCTGTTGAGCTATTGAATGAGGAGGGTGAGACACCACCACACAGCCACTTGCATACAGTGTTTGGAAGTGTGAACTGCAGCTGTTTAGACACAGCAAGGCTGTGTAGTGGAATGCCTCCCTCTTCCCTTTCCTCCAGCCTCCTTCAGGATAACACACAGATCCTTTAAGCCCCCCATATACCTTTAGATCACTCCATACAATTTCCATTAGATCTACCAACAACTTTGTAGTGCGGGTTCTCCCTGATTAAATACATAGTAATTGGAAGGTTTAGAAAGGTCCTCATATTACATGGTTTTGGTAGAATAAAAGTTGATTGTACAGAAATTGTATGGAAAGATTGTAAGGTGTATGGGGGCCTTTACAGCTCTTCTCTAGCCTAATTTAGCAGATGGTACACCGATCTTATACAGCCCTACTCCACCCTCTTTTAGCAGATGGTATACAGATCTTAAAGAGCCCTCTACCTCCTTCAGCAAATAGCACAAAGATCTTTTTCCCCTTCTCTAGCCTCGTTCAGCAGACAGCACACAGATCTGACTTTGCTCATCTAAACCCTCAGTGACTTCTTTTTCTTTGTCTTTAGGAAGTAGGTTCCTTTTGTGTCTATAGAATGGATGACAATATGATCTATGATGACAATTCACAGCTAAGGAAACGCTTTGAATCCTCCCTGCAAGAATTTAAAACATTAACAAGAACATTACAAGATCAGAATAGAACAGATACATTAAACAGTAAAGTTGCAAATGCAGGTAAAGTATTGTTTCAGAATGTAAGCAAGCAATGATAAGACCGCATACTAGACGGGATCACCATTTTCTGTCTAATTCAATGACACATTTGAACTTATTACATTGAAGTGTAACTTACAGCACATTAGCAACAAATATTTCCTAGAGCATCCAATCACATCTCCTGCTCTTTGTTGTTAGTGCAATGCAAGGTAACTGGAATAATATGATGATGTATATACTCAAGCAGAAATTTTTTTTTCACTGCCCAGAATATTTACATTTGCAAGCGAACATTTTGTTATATATTTCTGTTAACTTTGGATTCTTTATAATAATGATAATTGCAAAATGTCTCAATGTCTGTTTGAGAAATGTCTTATCGCTTTGTTTTATGACTTAATATGTAAATGTTTCCTGATGTTTGTTGGTCAGCTCTTTATTATAGTACATTAAATAAAGAATATAAAAAATTATGAATTGAACACATGCTCTTTAATAATGTGTTTGCCGAAAATAAGACAGTGTCTTATATAAATTTTTGCTCCCAAAGATGCCCTATGTCTTATTTTCAAGGATGTCTTTTTTTTCCATGAAGAAGAATACAGCACTGGGGTATCAGGGTAGGGGGATCACTTACAGGCTATGTATACTTTGCATTCACTTTTACAGGTATATATTGTCAAAGGAATGCATTGTTGGGCCTTTAACTTTTATTAGATGCTCTCTGAACATTAATATTTTCATTTTGTAGCTGTTATCAGTTATGATCAATTTCATGATGCCGTTAAAACTTTCTTTGGACAAGACGTCATTGGCAAAGACATACTGGCTTTCTATCAGAAAATAACCAAACACCCTTATGCTCCAGTTGATTGGAGTGAAGTAAGTAAATGATTTATTCTCTCAACAAATGGGATTTTCCACTTTAAGACCAGATGCAGTTATATTTTTGATGACCATTATATATTTGTATGTTTGTTAGATCTTTGGCTGCTTTCAAACAGAAGAGAACATGATTTCATCACAAATGGATGCTGAGAATACTGTCTTCTGGTTATCCAAAAGAGAAACCATTCGAAGTGCAACAGGTAATAAAGTCTTCAGTTTCATAATTCAGCTAAGGTGGAATGTAGACTGATATGAATTCATTCAGTTTATCCCTTTTCCTGCGACACCACTAAATTATCAAAGATGTAATGTAATGGGGTTTTTTTTTTTTTTAGGAAAAATTATACATAGCTGTCAACCCAACCCGGGAAAGTCACGTTTTTTTAAGTGGCTTTCCTGGCCAAATCCTAATTTCAAGAAATCCTGGATTTTTCCCAGATTCTTAAAATTGCGCTAATTTAGCAGGTAGTCGGGTGTTACTCTCCCTGCTAATGTCCCACCCTGCACATTATCAGCACAAGCGTGGTCGGACATTAGCAGGAAGAGAGGTAAGCCCGGTACCAGAAGTGACGTCAATGACATCACTTCAGGTACATGGAAGTTGGAAGAACCGCGATCCGCATCCCACTTCTTTTTTTTTTCAAGTTGACAGCTATGATTATATATACTCTTTACCTGACAAATTTTAACTACCCATACTTTTCTGATCCTGCCATTTCTGCCAGCCAGAAATTGGGCAGTTAAGGTCACTGCAATTCCACCCAGCCTATTACTAAGTGAGTAAGCGAAACTGCAGCATAGTGATGAGATCTATTCATGTAATACAGTCCTAAGGACTTAAAATGTTTAACCCATTACAGCCTGAGTTGAGGGAATGAGGAGGCTGGATTGAGAAAGAGACAGTTAAACAAGACACAGTTAAACAAGTAGCATTTTCAAAAAGGTTGTCATGAAAATATTAATACAGGTATCTTTCATTCAATAGCAACCATCAAGTTTCTGCTGGCAAAAGTAACTTTTTGTCATATGACCAAATATCTTTTCAGAGAAACTCACAATGTACTTTCACTACTACTAGTAATTTGTCACTAACAGTCTAGTGGCAAATGGGGGGCGGCAATAAACCTACCAGTATTTTTTTTCTTTTTTTTTTTTTTAAGAGTGTTAGAGGACACTTGAAACGCAGACATGGGTGTTCTGTCCGAGATTCCAATGAAAGAAGTAAGACAGAAGGTGACAATATACAACATGTTCTTCATAATGCAATGCCACCTAATGCTCAATGTGTTATATGCAATGAAGCATTTAGCTACTTTTACAGTTTGGTAGAAAAGTCATATAATGGACATTCCAACTGTAATTGTCACATTTTAAATGCTTTATACTAAAAGGCGAATATGAAATATGAAATGACATTGGCTGCCCAGTACTGATTACCTGTCTCTTACTAATAGGAGCTGGTAAAAAGCGGAGAGACGTAATCCAATGTGTTGTTAAGGTGGCCACACTGGATTCTGTGCTGACTGTGTCACAAATTGGAACTTTATGCCTTTTCAATGGACAGGTGCGTTAATAATAGTTGAATGTAGTCCAACATCCTTTCTAAATGAATGTATACAGTGACTTTTGGCTGAATAAGGTCTTTTATTCCTAACCTGTGTGAGTGATATTTATTGAATTAAGGCAAAGTCCAATAGTCTATTCACATGATATATCACATGACTTTTGTCTGGTACCATAATACTGCATGTTTTAGTTAAATTTCCTTAACCTTCCTAGCGCACCGCCCGTAAACGGCGTGATACGGGCGATCGAGGCAGTGTACAGGAGTGTACTCGCCGGAGCTCTTCACGCAGCTGCTGTCATTACTCAGAACAGCTGCGTGAGAGGGAAAGCCGGCGCTCCTCCATTAACATGGAGGTCTATGGCGCCGGGCCCCCCACCCCCTTCCGCGTCACCGTGACACGATCGGGGCGGTGCCGCAAACCCGGAAATGCTGCAGCGATGAAGACAATCGCTGCAGCTTTCTGGGGAGGCATAGGGTCTCCCCGCCGCCAGCTTCCCCTGCGGTTGAGGCGAGCCTAAACAGCGGACGAGCTGGGCTCGTCTCAACCGCTAGGGAGGTTAAGCAGGGTACAGGCAGCTCGATATTCGAGCCGTCCGATGTTCCCTGCAGCAGCGTGATGATGTCATCACGCTGCTGTCAGATATCGGCGGAGCAGGGAAGACCGTAGATCTAAAGGAAATTGTATGGAGTGATCTAAAGGTGTATGGGGGCATAAGGTCTGCCACTGTTTTAACAGTTTTAAGCTGTTGGTATATATTTATAAAAAAAAAAAAAACAGTTGATTTTAAAAGAAAAATTACAATGATCTATTTAACAATTTTTTTGCAGCACTAACATTTTATCTATATTTTGTCTAAACAGATGAAACAATATGCTTGTGTGCATGCAGCCGTAAGTATTTTCTCAGGTTAAAAGATAAAAGGAACTGCAGAGTACATATTGCAGAAAGTTGTGTATAGAGCTTAGTGTATATATTTTTTAAATCACGTTTGACTTTTGGAAGGAGATTTATATATTGATAATACATAACTCCTGTGGAGGTAACCCACTGCTTGCATCAGGACTGAGGACTTTTGACAGAAGTACTGAGGCAGGGTATTGTGATCCTTCTTGGGTCTTCACGTCTTTTGGTTAAGTGTATGCAATGCAATCAATTGTTAAAAATTATATAATGATTAATATTAGCATGGTAAATAGGTGGTATGGAAAAACCAGGGAGGGGAATATATAAGTAGGTTACATGTTAGCTTTAACTTGTAAACATAAATTATATGTGTTAATTCTTCGATGGTTTTATTTAGGAAAGTTCTTGGTTTCTGGGCTGTGATTTCCTTCCTCAGATGAAAAGAGTTGTTGCTATTACTGAAAGAAGCATTATTGTTTGGGACTATAAGTGTCATGGAAAAAGCCAGGTGAGCTTTAATACTTAAACAGTTTGGATATTTTTTTTGACGACCTTTGATGAGGAAACAGTAGAATGTTGCAAATTACAACACATACCTTAGGCTGGCTATACATGGGTCGATGTGCAATTCATGAACCCTCCAGCGCTGCATGATGACGTTACCTCGCTGCACTCGCAGCTTTACTCGATGAAACAGAGAATCGAGGTGTAGCATTTCTGTGCAATCGATACTTTGAATGGGGACCCTCGGTCGATAATGGCAATCGAACACAACTGAACAAGGATATACCAACATGTTGGTTCCCTGTTAGATTGAGCTTTCTTCGAGCTGGATCAATTGATTGAGGCTGAATGCAACCAATTTGAGCACAATTGATCACTGTGAACGCACATGTCCACCTGGGCTGCGCTGAGTTAAATAATTCCATATGATAATCGGGGATGCAGCTCTGGCCAAACAGTGAGTAAGCATGAACTGCATCCCACCACCAGGGAGCCGGGGATGCCGCTTGACTGAACAGCAGTCTGGATCCCTACGTTCGAACAGGTAGGCTAGCTCTAAACATGAAGCCTGCTGCGCTGAGTTTGTCTGCAATCCCTGGGTTTACCAATACGGGATCGCTGGCTGGCTAAGTACCTTACACCCATCATATACAATATCAAATCAGGGAACAGGTGCTTTCTCTTTTTTGTATTTAATATGATTTTAAATGTAATTGTTAAGAATGACAGCTTTATATTGGCTTTAAAATGATCTAGTTATTTCAACTAGAAAATAAATATGTCTAATAGCTACTCAATGGTGGCAGCTTCCTCACAAGATTGTGTCATATCTACTTGTTCTATTTAAAGACATTATAATATGGGATACTACTGTCATTGATTAGCAATATATTATATACTGTTATACAAGTAAACTGGAATTTTTTTGGAAGGATAACTATGTCTGCATCAAACCAGTGGAGCACTGCCTACTTTGTGTCTGTGCTGTGAATTCACAAGCAGACTCTGTAGAGGATGAAATATTGGTCGGAGATGACGCTGGATTTGTTAGCTTATTTTCCATTACTGGTGCTGAACTTCACCCACATCACTCAAAATCACAAGTATTATCTCAGTCAGTTGTCCTAGATTCTGGACAATTCAAACAGTAAGTCCTTCTTTACTTCCTTAAATACATTGTAAACTGTTATCAAAAATGTTAAGTTTACTGTATATGTTTGTGTAGGAGATTGTTTTTAGTGACAGATCATTTTTCTTAAACTTTTTTAATACTATAAGTTGAATTTCCGGCAATATGTATGGGTTTACCCCCTAATTTTTGGTGTTCTTATGCTGGTTGTAGGTCCCCATATTATCCTGATTTAAACAATATAAAGAAACATATTGATACATTTCCTCCCACTGATAAATTGTTTGTCTGATAACAACATTCAACAATTCATATTCATATTAACAATAACAATTTCATATTCAACAATAATTAGAGTATTTTTCACACTGTTATTAGGAACAAAAAGGACTGTTTAGTAATGCATCTAATTCATTTTTAAATGTAAATATTCATTTTTAATATGTAATAGTTACAACAGATTAACTTGATATAATGCTTACAGAACTAAATAAATGACCATGTGTGAAAGCCAAGATAATTGCATATGCTACTACATACCGTATTTTTCGGACTATAAGATGCACCAGATCATAAGATGCAGGAAAACCAGAAAAAAAAGATTTTTATAAGTTTTCACATCAATTGGGTTAATGCAATGAATTCAGTGAATGCAATATTCAATTCAGCCAGAAGGTGTCACTAGCAGCAGTACACTCTCAGGCTCAGCATCATAATCCACACTGATTGGCAGGAGGAGGAGGGGGGGCAGAAATTTGCAGTCTTCTACCTCTCCTCTGCTCTGATCAGCTGTTGCTGTGTCCGTGGGAACTGCACAGTGACCCATGGACACTGAGAGAGGGAAAGATGGCAGTTCATCTCTCCCTCTCCATTGCCTATATAGAGATCTGCTGGCATAGGCAATTACAAAGTTCAGATGGGAGAGCCAGACACCAGCCGTGCCCGGAGAGCTGGCAGGAAGCCAAGGTGTGCCCGCGGGGGTCGCACATTCGAACCATAAGACACAGGCACTTTTTGCCCCCAATTTTGGGGGTGAAAAAGTGCATCTTATGGTCCGAAAAATACGGTAGTTAAATTGCACCATAGCCCAAGAAGGTTAGCACAGATTGCCAATGCGTTTTACTGGTCTCTGCTTCCTTAGGGGGTGCATTCTTTGTTCCATGGACAGCTATAAGTTGTAATTGGTCATCCTTATATATGATTTAAAATATATTTCTATAATATGTCCTTTCGTCCCCTTAATGGGCTTAGCTTAGGACCTGGTAATAAATGGGTTAGTAGTCCCTCCTTCCTTGCCAGATCCAAACTAAGCTAAGCCCATATATAAGGATGACCAATTACAACTAATAACTTTCCACAGCATAGAGATTGGAACCCCTGAGGAAGACCTGCGAAATGCATTGTGATTCTGTGCTTACCTGCTTGGGCAATTGTCTTATATAACTATGTAGTTGTATGTGCAATTATCCTGATGAATTTTTCATAGGTCTCACATTTTCTCCTAAACTGCTTACTTTGCACAACAGACAAGATCATTTCCTTACATGACTTCCCAAAGAAGGCACATTTGATGATCTCTAGGAGGAATCAAAGCCAATGGTGCCATACCAATGAAGAGGAAAGGGATCCCTGCTTTATCTCACACCAGTACTTTCTCTGGACAGACCAAATATATTACAGCCAATAACACTGCTAACATGTTGGAAATACCACCATTCATACAGTAGATAGGCATTGCTGCCACTGAAGTGATTGCCCACAATTACCCGCGGTTTTAATCACAGCGTACTAATCACAGGCAATGCCGCCCATGCTTTTTAATGGGGTCATCCCCACATCTGCTGTCGCCCGCCATCTAGAATGTGGGTCACCGCTTTTTGGATCAAAGGCCTTGGATGACAGCTGCAGCTATATACATGAATGGACGCAGTTAAAAACCGTGTCTCAATCTATAGATTTTAAACCGCACCCATTCATTCTCTATGAGCATGATCAGGTGAGGTAGGGCAAGATGTCCTGTCCCACCCCCCTCTTCCTGCCTGCAGGTGCCGCAGCAGATTGTGAAAGTGGAAACATGCCCTAATGGAGAATGAATACATATCCATACCATCCAGCAACTAATGATGTTGGCAAAGTAATATTATATTAACTAAAAATATTTATTTGTTAACTATAAATCTTTAGGTTCAAACGAAAGCTGCACCATGACTGTGTTGTTAAAGTTAATTACATCCAAGAACTAAATTGCTTTGCATCAAGTTCTCTGGACAGCAAACATTCTTTGGTATTGGATAATGTGCAAAGGATCAAAGATGCAAGGTATTCATTTTAATTTTATAATTATATCATAATTATAGATCGTAGATTACAGTTTTTATTTCTTTTACACCCTAGAGCAGTGGGTCGTCGGGACCCCCTTGGAGGTCAAATGGCTATTTCACAGGGGTCGCCGAGTTCACTGAAAGCATCAGAGCTGCTTCTAACAAGCCACTGATGCCCACAAGCAGGGTGGGAAGTTAGGAGAGAGAAATCGCCCCCAACCTTTTAACTAAGGAGGGATCAGGTGTTACTTTCCCTCCTAACTTCCCACACATCATATGTGGGTGGGAAAATTAAAGATAGGGGACGTTACACTTACCCGATCATGCCAGAAGTAATGTCACTTCCAGTATTTGGAACACCCGCTTCCTCACTTCTGGGGTTGCAAATCTAAAATGTTTGAAACCCACTGTCCTAGAGGTCTATATTAGGCATCTGAAGTTCTAATGCCCACAAAAATTTACATTTTAGAGCTTTAATGCGATTTATAATGAGTATGTATATTCTTCCCAGAGCTATAATATGTAAGTCTGTCAGTTTAGAAATGTAAAAGGTTCTAACAGGAAATATTTCAGTAAACTAAACACACAGCACAGAAAATGTATCCTTTGTATTTTCATGTAAGTAATATTTTTTTTTTAAATGAACAGGCCAATAAGATGTTTTTCAGTAAAAAAAGGTATCACAGCATTTTCATTTTGTGTGAAAGCCAATATGATTGCAACTGGAGGTAAGAGATTAATTGTTATGAACAACTGCCAATACTAATGGCAGATGATAATTGATAATATATTGTTTATGTACTGGTATGTCTTTTTTAGATAGTGTCACCTAGCAGCAGGCAGTAGAGCATATTGTGTCTTCTTTCTTCATTTTACAACTCCGCTGGAAGTCTTAGATGTTCAGAAGGCTAAAGGTCCCCATTCATGTCCCGACGGGTGACCGACAGATGACCCATTCAAGAGCACGCTTGGGTGTCCGTCTATTGTACAGGAATCAAGGCGCTTTACTTTAGGTGCTTGATTCCTGGTCCATCATATGGATGTGGACCAAGCTTTATGGACATGTCCGTTACCTGCTCAATGTCCCGCTGGAAGAAAGGCAATCCTTGGCTCGATTTGTTTATACATGAGAGTACAATTGAGCAACGTGCGCATTCACCACACTCGATTGTGCTTTCATCTATAAACAAGTCGACTCAAATCTATTACAAAATGAGCTGTAGATGGACACCTTTGGGTTTCTCAGTTTCAGATATTTACAGTAGATATGGCCCCAGCAGCTCTATTGCCCCCGCAAGTACGATCATATACACACTGATGAAAAAAAATGAGATACTTATATTATTGTCTTAAATGTTCCAACCTAGTTCTTTCAGTTTTATTCTTGACTTCTAGGATTGGTAAGTTTTACATCTTACTTGGTCGATCGGTTAAAAAATTACCCAGTTGAGTCAATGTACCGTCAGCTTTTATGAGAGATATTGCTAACTTAGGAATAAGAGAGTGTATCCTCTCCGACCACAGAGGAAGCACTGCCTGATCAGTAGCTTAGTGGACATTTAAGACACCATACTGTATGTGGCAAATAGGAGAAGTCATAATTAAACTAATGGGTGCTGACTAGGACTGGTAAGTTTTACAAAGCACATGATCAATATGATCACCTGATCAATAAGTATTTTACTTATTGCTAACCAGCCTATATTAGTCTTTCCCCTGAGTTGTCCTGCAATAGAACTGCAGCAGGACCCAAGGTTAACAGACTTGTGAAGAATAGTCTCTAATCCCAAAGCTCTATATAAAGGGGGGATTCTCCTTCTACATCCCTTATCACAGTAGGGAAATGACACAATGCCAGGATCACAGAAACAGAGGAAAGGACATCAGCCTTGGAAGATGACGCAGGTGCACAAGGCATGAAAATGGCAACCTTGGAAAGAAAAATAATGGTATTAGAAGAAAAATTAGACGACCAAGAAAACCGCGCACGCAGAAACAACTTGAGAATTATAGGGGTGCCGGAATCGATACAAGCACACACCTTGATGGAACTATGCAGCACAACTATTCCGCAGTTATTAGGTCTTCCAGAACCTTTGAAAGTTGAGCGCGCCCACAGTTTAGGTCGCCCCTCACCCGACCGTCAAGCACCAAGAACAGTGATAGTAAGATACCTAGACTACGCAGATAGAACACAAATTTTCCAGGCATATAGAACCCGTAAAACTTTGATGTATGAAGACCAAAAACTACTAATGTTTGCTGACTACTCGGCCGAGGTATCTAAAAAACGAAAACTTTTTAGTAAAGTGTGCACAATGCTATATAACAAACAAATACGCTTCTCATTGGCATACCCTGCGACCCTCCACATCAAAGATGAAGCTGGAAACAACCATTCTTTCAT
>CM070032.1:112716831-112727659 GCA_036250615.1 Ptychadena robeensis | reverse complement strand
GGGTCCCTTTGTTTTTTAAAGTTCGCCTGCCCATTGAAGTCTATGGTGGTTCGCCGGGTTTGCGAACTTTTGCGAACTTTTCGCGCCATCACTAGTATTCATAATTGTTTCCTAAACTTAACAGATATGATGTATGTGGCACTATATCGTATGGTATTAGATATGTTTAATGTGACATCAGATTATATTTTCTACTAGTATATTTGAATATATCAAACCATTATGACAATGAATACCCAAAATCATATATTAAATCCAACAGACTTAAAAAATAACTCATCCTGAAGAAGTGGTCGGTGTATACCACGAAGCGCGTCAATGTAGAAAGTTATTTGAGTCATCCAATAAAACAGTGGTTCCCAAATTGGGGGTGTGAATGTATTCCAGGGGGGTGCGGGCCCTCATTTTTGACCTGTGTTTGAAAAAGGAGGGGGCGCTTGATAATGTTCCTAAATACAAAAGAGGGGCCCTTCAAGGAAAGTTTGGGAACCACTGCAATAAAGCAACATTCATTATTATGGGCACCTTGCATTAAGCCCCCTTTCTATGGGAAAACCGGTGATCCTTCACTCTATACATTAAGGTAGATTAAGATCTATTGTAATTAAAAAGTAATTAAAAAGTCTTTTTTAGGCTTACCCAAAACCAAAAGACCTGACATATTAGGGAGTCAGTGAACAATTTATGTTGTGGTTTGGAAGCATTGCAGAATAAGAACTGTTGTAGATAAATAATAATAACATTATTGTTACTGCTGTACTCTAGAAGTCATTTGGGAAATTTGAATCCTTGCATATCAACCATATTTCATAGTATATCCTCTATTTTTGGACCCATTTTAAGTGTCTGTATAGTCAAAACCAGCTTTTAAAACATTACATTTTTCTGTTAAATACTCTTCATTCATAATTGATGCCTGTTTATTATAAAAACCAAAGATGTTGGACGATGGCCTGTCTTTACTCTCCCTTCAGTCGTTAGCCGAAAAAAATTGGCGTTTCCTCCATTCACTTCCTACATTATGCGCAGATCCAATCTTTTCTCTGTGGGGTATTGGGGAATACTGCCACCTTCCCATCACACAAACAGTTTGACAAACAAATACTCCCCAAATCACAGGGCATATCTGTATCAGACATATATGGAGATGTTAGGCCAGCCGTCATGGACGGTTCTACATCCTATGACTCACATGTTAAGAGATGGGCACATTTGCTATCCAAACCACTGGGTGACACCTGTGATATATTTTACAGAAGGGGTGGACATCGGTCCGCAAATCCATCTGTAACGAGTTGTGGCGTGAGACCCAACTGAAAGTGATCAACCGGTCCTATTGTGCCTTTAATGTAAAAACTAATGCCCTTCCCAAAGACTGACCAGCTGTCCTAAATGTGCCCAAAGCTACACTTGCTATGGACTTTCCTGGCAATAGTGAACTTCTGGAAGGGAGCAACGGCCTTTGCCAATTCGGTGACCGGCTACACAAGACATAATCACTTATCTCTTACAGGCCTCTTTGAAGGATGAAGTTACTGGTGCTTTAAATCACCTCACCAGATGGAAACATGTCTGTATGATGGGGGCAAAGAAGGTGAACCTGGCTAAGAGGTTGTCTCCCACCCCGCCGACCATGACAGACTTGAAATGTCTTATTAACACATACATGTTCTATGATAAATTCTTTGTGGCACAGTCCAAAGAAACTCGCACTAAACAATTTTTTCAGATCTGGCGGTGGTATTTGTCAGAATTCTCTGATGCTCAACTACAGGACATAATGAAAACTTTTCAACATACGGAATGGTACACTCTTGAACAAATGCAAGGTACCGTGGGCAGATTAAAATTACAATTACCACCTTAAGTTGTCAATGTGTGACAGCCAGTCCACAACATACTAGGTCTTTACCCCATTTTACTTTGCCCATTTTCACATTCAACACAAGGCTAACAAGTGAGTAGTCCTAGGAGAGTATTTTATTGACGGTACGACATTGATAGAGATAACAGTTGATCTTGAGAGAGCGGTTATTTCCCCTGTTTAGCTTTAGTTTTTAGTTTATAGTTTATATTTCTATTGTGTTTGGTGTGTGTTCTGGGACAATGTCTCGGATTCTCTAAAAAGCAGAAAGCTGGGGGTGCCGGCTCACTGACCTCCGACCAACCCAACGTGTGACCTGGCAGTGGCTTCTTTACACCAAGGACTCCGCGCTCTATATTTTTATGGACCCGTTCTGGTCTACAATCTTATAAGTTGGTCCTGGCCACAAGGAGATGTGTCAAAACCCCTGATTGCCTTGTAATATGTACATGTTGAGATACTCCCGGTGTTTTATTGTATTGTTGTAATTGTGTTTTGATTTGAAAATCAATAAAAAGATTTTGAAAAAAAAAAGAATATATTATAAAAAAAACCAGAAATAAATCTGTAAGATATAAATTACTGCATACCCTTAACATTTCAGACTTAAAGGACAAACCATATGTAAATGAGAGCCTATGCTGAACAGTTTCAATGTGTCAAGCTTTTGTGTATCAGGTTAGTTGAAGGTGCAATATGACAGATGCATCTGTCAGTGAGTTAAAGTGACTGCATTGTGGGAATTGTACAGCTGCCTCCTTAGGCCTCCTCCCTACATGTTCTTGTTTGATGACATGATGGAAGAAGTCTTCACAGCAGTGCTCTGGCCTGGATGCCTGGTTGAGGGTCAGGGTAAGAGGACCTTCTGTTACAGGTTCATAACTTGATTTACAAGTTGTATCATTTGGGATGACCTCTTGGAAAGGGCACGCTGGCTGTACCTTGATTCCAGCAGAGAGAGCGGTCTCCTCAGTGTACCTGCAAAGGGAGCAGATGTTTTCATGGGACTGTGCCAAAGCTTTCAGCCCATGTAAGGTCACATATTCATAAAGGTTATGTAGGGCAATAAAAACCTAACAAGGCATTTTGTGCGGCAGTTATTACAACATGTTCCAATGTCCCACTTGACTTTAATAACATTTTAATCTCATTTTCATGCTGTCTTCTGTTATTTAAAAGGTAGCTCTTAGTATTTTAAAATATCAGGTCACCTAGTTTGAAGCACACCAGAATAGTAATTGGTCCTTTTTAATAACAGCACTCATTCATAGGAATCTGGGCATGCCGTATAAAAAAGTAAAGTGTAATGGGGAGAGGGGCTTTATGATTTCTTTTAGGGACATTATTCATTTGTGTTTTAAAGAGTCAACATATTGTGCAGTGCTGTATTTTAAAAACGGGTAGGTTGACAAACAAGCTTACATACAAGTACAAACTATGACACAGGATCATGCTCAATAATTGCCAGTAAGGCCAAAACTTCACTACTCTAAAAACCAGGCACCCGATGGGACATATAAGAACAAGGAAAGAGGCGCACAACCTAGTACTAGGTTGTGCGCCTCTTTCCTTGTTCTTATTTGTCTGTTACAGGGGGCCACACACCTCCTTTTTGAGAGCTGCACACCTACACACAACTTAAACACCCATCCCTCATACTGACTCCATTTTACTCTGTGATCCTTGTTCAGGCCCCATACACCAACTGAGGTCCCCCGATGGGACATGAATGTTAATGGAATGAATATTATTGGGCATGCACCAAAACATACCAAACTCATAGTTGAGTTTTGGCCTTAATAGTGGAAGGGGAATGACAGCAGGGAGATAATTGATGTAACTTCGGAAACAAATGAACTCCTAAAAGAGATGAGAATGGTGACAGAATCATCATCCCTATCTATTCCATTGAATTTGGATCTATCCCATTTACTTTTATACTTAAGAATAAGATTTTGCTAAAAAAAAGATGCTTTTTCCTAACAAATCGGAACTGTACTGAATAACTCAAGTACAAGCCTGGCAGCTACAGCACAGAAACATTCATAGTTTGCATTGTATAAACCCCCCCCATACACCTTACAATCTTTCCATACAATTTCTGTACAATCAAATTTTGTTCTACTAAAACCATGTATCATGAGGACCCTTCTAATCCTTCCAATCACTATGTATTCTATCAGGGAGGCCATTATACCACACAGTTGTTGGTAGATCTAATGGAGATTGTATGGATTGATCTTAAGGTGTACGGGGGGCTTTAGAGATGGCCATCAAATTTTGATTAGCTGATTTGTGAGTTAATTGCAAAGCCCCTGAACATGGTATAGTTACCAAAATTGTTGGAGGTGTAGGGAAGAGCTGTTGGATATAAAAAAAGGATTGCTCTAGTCCATGTGGTTTTTTAAAAACAATTAAGTTTAAATCTAGTCGAAAAATGTTGTGACTATAAATTTCCACCTAAAGTTAAATTTAATTTATGCAAAAACCAAAGAGTGTTTTTCCCCTTCCCTATGTCTCCATCAATCTTGGTTATGATACCATGTTCAGGGCCAACACAATCTGTTATTTTCATCTCTAGACTCTAGATATAGGCCAAATAAAATTGCAAAGTTTGGGTTATACTTGAGTATGTCGCATGATCCAACACAAACGCACAATCCTCTAGCTTCTGCATCCCTTCCACTTACTGGTCACTATTGCGGTTTAAAGTTTTTATTCAACAGAGGACGTTAACACGGAATTAAATTAAAGGGATTATGGAAGATAGCATAGCACATTCCCATTTTGGACCAGCAATCTAGAAAATAATGCATGCAGAGGATCAGAAAAGCCAGAAAAGGAACTAGGAACCATCTAAAATGGCTGCTCAGTAGAGATAACCAGTTCCTTTAGCAACATGTAAGCAAAGAATGCTCCTTACATTAGTCAGTGGAAGAAAGGAGTTTCTAGCAGTGTTGGTTAGTGGACAGAAGAAATTAAGGTTTGAGAAAAAAATTTAGGTGGAACAATTGGCAGGTTCACCAAGTAATGAGTAACCAAAAAGTCAGTTGAGCACGTCATTTGAAGTCATTGAAAACTTTTCTAAAAAATATAAAAAAAAATGTTGGGCACAGAGCAGGCATATAGTCAGTGTAGGTTGGAGTATTTAACAAATCTGTGTAGGGAATGGGATTTATACTTTGCCCACAGCAGTGGCTGGCTTTTCATGTCTTTTGTTTGACAATGGCTTTCTTGTTAGCCATACAAATGGGCACAATTGTAGAAAGACTGCTATTGGACAACTATATTGTTTAACATTAAGATGATGCAGTTATGAAGGTGTTTATAAGATTGGATATAGATCAAGGGATTATGTGAAATGCTAATGATGAATTTATTCTGAACTATAATTGCCTGGATGTAAGGGTGATATGTTGGCTTCAGTAGTGTAAGCCATACACCTGAGCTGCAAAATAATTCTGAGACAAAAATTCAGAAAGCGATAGTGGCTATTATATTAGGCTGTAGTATATTTTTTACCTGGACAGCAGTGGTAGTTTATATAATCCACTTTAACTAGTTGAATTATTAATTGAGCCAGCTTGATAACTAGCAAAATATATTTAAGAAAAAAAAATCAATACTTTAACATTACAACGGATTGACCATGACCTGGAGGATTGCAAACATTTGCAGAGTTAATGCGGACATATAATGGAATAAAAACACCTTGAGAAAACATTTACTTAGCTATGGGCTGCCATGATTGTGGACAAGTGCTATCTAATCCTAAAAAGTATACAAAACTTTAGTTCCATCGAGGCTTGTAAGTTGCCCACTGCAGTCCTCTCTACTTGCTAGGATGGGCATTTATTAAGTAATGTAATGTAAATTAGCCACTAGGTGGCTTGAGATAATGGTTTTCAATGGCCAAAATGTATCCCCATAGACTTGTAAAGGGAGCATGATGAAGTCAATGGTATGTCTCTTTTGGACTGTCTGTTCAGAAGCTGTCCTATTTATTTCTATATAATGGGGTGTTTGACTGTGAGAGACATGGAGTGCATTTGGTTAGTATAGGTGTGCTTTAACGTTACTATAAAAAAACTCCTTGCCATCCCTAGCCCCCTAACCATTTCCATTTAGGTGAGTTTGGGTACTTTTTACCTTACACAGAACACACTTCTTCCCTGATTATATATCATAATTATTAAGATTTATTTAGACATTACCCATGGTCAGCAACACCTTCCTTAACTTACATGCGAGCCCCAAGAAAGAATAGCTATTGCCTCTGAAAGAATGCCAAATCACAGATGTCAGTGACTATTCTGAGAAGATATCCAATGTCTCACACATCTTTAAGTTTGGTGTTAAGGTTTACAGTGAAGTGGTATTTCCTGGTGGGCGATCCATCTTCCTTAAACAACTGAAACAGTTGCAAGAGTCACTGCCACAGTGGCTGATGATGCTGGTGCTCCAAAGCTCTGCCAACATGGACTAGGGCCTGCAGGAAGACCAAAGGGGAGTTGAACCAGCTATTGAGACCATATATTTATACATTATCACAGATGTAACTTGCTCTTTAAAAAATAATATTGTAAAACCAGAATCCTAGTGATTTCACTGTCCATGCAGCCCTGTCGTCTAGATTGGTTTTGAAAAGTCCATGTTTGCTTTGGCATTGTGCTCTAAAGCTACTATAACATTCTGGCCACAGTAAATGACTTTACCTACGGGAAATGTGAAATGTCTCATATCTGTAAACATCTCAAAGAACATTTTGGCCTTGCCTTCCTCTTTGCCATTAGAATCTTTGGAAATCTAGTCTTAATTTATGAGATACGTTACACAGGACAGAAAGTACAATCATATTTTATAGCAGGAATGTTTGAGGCTTGGCTCTTTATAGCTGTCCCAAGAGGTAGCAGACCCAGTGGCCTTTTTGGAAGCCAGCGGAAAAGTAACAAGAGTGTGATATGAAGCTCGACTGCTGAAGCTGAGAACAGTGATATATATATAATATATAATATAATTTCTTAAACATGTCCTGTGCTTGTTTTATATTAAGTCAGTCATACATAGCTATACTGAAAAATATGGGTTCAATTCAAATGACAGCAACAATAATAATTCTACAATAATGTATGACAAGTCCACTAAAAGAATGATGAAAAAGTGTTATTTCCTGTAAGTGTTATTTCCTGTATTGTCTGTAGACCCCTAAAGAGGATAGTTATGTCTAAAGTATGCTTTACTGAATTGATAATTAAACAAGTATTTGCTACATGATTAGTGTTGACTAATGACTATATAATGTATGATCCAGTCATGCAGGTGCTTACTAGACATATATAAAATCATTCTGAACTGCAATTGTCTGGATGTAAATTGGATATTTAGGAATGAGTGGTTTCATTCACATACCTGATACAAACATATAGAGTTTCACATTCTCATTCTGGGTCAATCATTTATAAAGTGTTGAAGGCAGAGCATCAGAACACCAGGCTTTATTTGTAAAACCAGGTCAACGGTTTACATAGTGAACAGTAATAGTTAGCAAAAGTTTACATATGATAGGTAAATTTTATGAACGCTAGTCACATTGTGTTAACATCACAACAGATTTACCTTGACCAGGATGAATGACATCCTTTACAAAATTAGAGGATGTGTTTAGGTTATATATCATGTTATATATAAAGCTTTCTGTCAGATATCATTTAGATCTACCAACAACTATGTAGTATAAGGTCCCCTGTGATTGAACACAGGTAGACTTTTGGTTTAGAAAGTCCCTCATATTACATGGTTTTAGTAAAACAAAATGAGATCTAAAGGAAATCTGACAGAGAAATCTGAAGGTGTATGGGGACCTTTAAGCTGGCCATACACCTATAGATCTCTCTGTCAGATATCCTTTAAATCTACCAACAACTACGAAGTATAGGGTCCTCTGTGATTGAACACAGGTAGACTTGATGGTGTAGAAAGTCCCTCATATTACATTGTTTGACAGAGAAATCTAAAGTGTATGGGGGCCCTAAAAAATCTCACCTTTTCATCCCTTAATTTAAGCCCCCCCCCCCCACCCACACAAGTTCATGCCCCAACTTACCATGATGGTACAGGAGGGTTTATAAGATTTGCTGGCATTTATTGTTTCAGTTAGCTTTCCAGTCTTTTTCACAGGGTCAGATTAAGTAATTTAGCATGGCACATTTAATATGTTACAGATACAAGCTTTGATAGGAGATGCTATCTTCCAACTAACTTATCAAATTTAATTATCCCTATTTCCCTACAGACTGTGTCCTGTGGTAACTTTTGTATAATTAGTATTTATCTGAAATACTTGAATCGAGCACTAGCAATTTTAAGTGCAATTTACTGGATACAAGGGTGCGTTGAAATACTTAAATGTAAACATGCCTAAAGCTTAGCAGATGGGATCTGTGTGCACTGCACACCCCAGCAAGATTTATTTAGAACTACATTTGTTCATATTCTTTGTCCATTGTCGGGTATATGTTAGCTGGGTCCAGTAAAAAGCTCAACGAAAAAAAAGTGCGCCACGAAAATAACTGCCAAGGGGCAATGTACACATCTGTTGAGGCAAGTGAACTGGAAGCAGCTGGTTCAAGAAACCCTTTCGGAGATATGTGGCTTTTATATAGTGGGTTGGGTTTCATCAAGTATGATTCCTGAAAATGTGATATAATCCCCATCATCCTAAAATGAGGGCATGAAAATGTTTTTATCAGTTAGTAAGTAAACCAACAAGGATTATTAAGTTCCATTTTTAAACTATACAATTATCTCCATAAATATTAAGTTAAGTTAAACTGCAGAACATCATCCTTAATTTAAGATTACATAAAAAACTAAAGAATACTTATTTTACACAATCACTTCAGGGGCTCAAAAGTAATTGGACAAATTAACAAAAAATAAATAAAAAAAGAATAATTTTGGATATTGATTGAAATCTCTTTTCTGGCAATGACAGCCCGAAGTCTTGATATCAAGGACATCACAAGAGCATATAATGCTCTGCCAGGCCTTTGCTGCAGTGGCTTGTTTGTCTTTCGGTCCAAAGTTAAGTCTTTAACAAGTTAAAATGCAGCTCAACTGGGTTCAGATTCTCCAAGCCGTTTATTTGCTAAATTGTTAATGACTAGTACTTGAAATAACAAATTACCTTCCTTTATGCACAGCCACAGAGTGTAAAATGGTTTCCCTAATGGGGCAACCCTCAGCTGTTGCGAGACCACAGGCAACACTGTTGACTAGACCATCAGCAAACTTTCATGGCTAAAGACCCACCACCCTGGGGGCTGATTGGTGAAAGCACACTGGAGATTGCCTCCTCTCCATCCCCCTGCCAACCCCACATGCTGGAAAGCTCTATATTCTCTTACCTCCAAGATCTTTGGTGTTGCTTTTGCAGCTTCCTCTCCAGTCTTGATCTTGGCTGCTCTCTTTCTTCTATCAGGCATGCTTTATAATGCATTTGAGATTATTAAGGTTCTTTTTATCCTTGTAATCCCATGTCATGTAGGCATGCCTTTCAGGTACAGAAAGTCTTACCTTACACACACATACCGTTTCCAACCAAGTTATAAGATTAGAATTTCCAGGTAGCAAAGTGCATGCAAATTCCGTGAGGTTTAACCTGGAGACAGGTTAAACAATCACAGAAATGTTACTGCCTGTCTTTACATCTTGTATGTATGAAGCCAGATTTACTTGGGGAAAACTGTTACCATTCAATAAATATCTTGCATACTGTTTAATTGCAGAATGTTTTTTATTTGTTTTTTTAGAAACATTTATAGTTCCAAATTAAGTAGAGTGCATATAAATAAAATGGGTCTCTGTGCAGCATGTGACAAAACTGAGCTTCTTCTTTGCCAAGAAAGATATTAAACTATATGATGCTGAGCAGGCAGTCATTTTCCCCAGACGTCAAAACACCGTACATAAAAATAATGAATATCCAGGACACTAGATCATTTGCAGATGTTATATATTTATTATACTTTCTTTGTATTAAGCCAGACTGTTGACCCAAAAAATTATTTATATCTTAAATATAGCCGCAGCATCAAAGTGTTGGATAGAGCTGGTCGAAATGAATAAAATTTTATTCTAAAACTTAAACTTTCAAGTCGAAATTTCTAAAGGCGAAAAATCGCATAACGCAGAAAATTCGCATAGAACACTCAACAAATTTGCATAAGCCCCAAAATTCGCATAAGGTCAAAAATTCACATAAGGTGGAAAATTTCTCTTTGCTGTATCAGCTTCAGCTATAATAGAAGAATCAGTGTACCTAGTAGCAGAGCCTTACAAACAGAGCTGAAATTGCAATCAGTGCTGTCACCATAAATCCTCCCCAGACACCAGATCACACATGGAGCGGTGATGCTGAAGCACTTTACACAAAAATATACAGTTGTATAGGGGAAGAGAATTACAATAATTGCTTCTTATATTATATCTGATTATATTAATAAATATCATATTGGATTACGGAACGATGCCCACAATTGCACACAGTGATCGAGCGTTCGGGAATCAAGCGAAAAAATGACTCGTGTATAGCCAGCTTAAGTTTTAATAAACCATGAATTCTTTTTCCCTTACCAAAGTCAGAGGTAGGCAAGTGTATTCGACCATAGAGCCAAATCGCAACATTGCAATGCTAGAAATATAGGGGGGGGGGGGGGGGGGGGGGGGGGGGGGGGGTTGATGTCGAAAATGACTATTAAGAAATGTAATAGTAAAAAGGGATTTGTTAAAATGTATAATAACAATATTAATTATTCACTCACTGTCAGAAGAGAAATTGCAATGTTGTCACTCACTGTTAGAAGGAATGGCGATGTTGTCACTCACTGTCAGAAGAAAAATTGTAATGTTGTCACTCACTGTTAGAAGGAATGGCGATGTTGTCACTCACTGTTAGAAGGAATG
>CM070032.1:112700012-112716731 GCA_036250615.1 Ptychadena robeensis | reverse complement strand
GGAGGGGCTAGAGAACCAAATATGGCTTGGGAGCCCCACTTTGCCGACCCCTGCCCTAGGGGATGAGTAGAGATGGTGGATTATTTTTTTGAAAATTCAACCAGTTCAAATTTGTGAGTTGATTGTAAAGCCCCTGAGCAAGATATCTTTACCAAACTTGCTGGAAATGAATGTAGAGAAGGGTTGGGGTATCAAAGTCAAGCTAAAATATTGAAAGTCAAACATTTTAGGGTTCAATTTGAACCCAATTTTTACACAAACTTGACACGTTAGAGCAAAACTTATTGTTTTCAAATGTTTCCCCAACCCTTCTTTACATCTCTAGCAATTTTTGTGGGGAAATCATTTTCAGGGGCTTTTCAATAAGCTGCCCTCGGCTTATACTCGAGTCAGCTGAGGGGGGTCCAGTCACCACACCTGAATTGCTGAATGCTTCAGACGGCAGCTGCGATCTCTGTCAGCATCGGCTTCAGAAAATCAGCTGATGAACAATAACAAACTCTACACTGTCATCTAGTGGGCAGTTACTAGTACAGATACAATACTCCATAGTGTTCCAAAATAAGAATTGCCTTTCACAACCCATCCTGTAATTATAATAATTCTGTGTTCTTTGATAGTTGAATAGTTCTGTGTTTTATTGATGATATGGCACTAAGATTAATCCTGTTTGATTAATTTCTAGGGGCAATGGTGCTTTCTCTATATTTTCTCATTTAGAAAACTCCACTATCTGACTGCATTTCCCACCCTCGGCTTATACCCGAGTCAATACATTTTTACAGTTTTTGTAGATAAAATGAGGTACCTCTGCTTATACTCGGGCTGGCTTATACTCGAGTATATACGGTATGTATAACTTAGATTACCTTTTTTTTTGCTCTTCAGCAGTAACTATACAGTGACTATATTACTTGCTCATATAACCACAGGGGTATACTGTGTAAAACTCAGATTTTATTTTATTTTTTTTCATTTTTTCATTTAACCTTCTGAGCGTTCTGCCCGAGTTAACTCGGGCTGAGTTTCATGCATCATGAAACTCAGCCCCAGTTAACTAGAGCCGCGCTCTAGGTCTCGCCGTCTTCCTACGGCGGTTGGGAGCACCGGCATGTATGCCGATGCTTCCGGGTCCGCCCCCGATCGCGTCACCAGTGACAAAAAGGGGGCGGGGGTAGGCGGCGCCATAGACCTCCGTCAAACTGGAGGGGCGTCGCTTTTCATCAGCGTAAGTCCGGCGTCTCCAGTGACGCCAGGCTTATGTTAATGACCTCCAGCTGAGCAGGAAATCGCGGCGGAGCATATTGTGCTCCGCCGCGATTGCCCGTGGCATGGTTATGAAAAAACCGTGCCACGTGGGAAACGCTCAGAGGGTTAAGGGGTTTATGCTTCACTCTTTGTCACTATCTGTTGCCCACGATTATCTGGGTTATTCAAATTTAACTTCTTAATAAAGCCCATTTCTAAATATATTGGTAAACATGATTAAATATTTAATTTGCTACAATTGTCCCTATGATGCATTGCAACAAAGAGCCTTAGTTGCTAGGGTCAGGAAAGCCCATAAAATTTACTACTTTTTATTATTTACACATAACACCTACTCCCTGCATAGTAGATTTTTCCCCGGGATGTAATCCTCTTCTGACAGCGGTGATGTTCCCACGAGGAGTCCCTGATGCTGAATGACCAGGAATAGGGCTGCACAAGGTGATCTTGTCACTCCTGGTACCCATATGTTAACAACACCTCAGGTGACCTCCTATGACTGCTGACAGGGTGACTTGCACAGCACAGTTTCAATGCTTGTTTTGCATGTCAATATGTTTGATATCCCCAAGTAGCCTAACCTAATATAACCTAAAGTAACCTTACATCCCAGAACACAGAGTATACTGACATGTGCAGCGAATGTGGGAACCGGTGCTGCACAAACCATCTTGTTATTGCCAGTTCCCACGCTCAGTTTGCTTGGTGTCTCCCAGATCTGAGGTAATTTAGGACCATTACTCATGTGTAAGTCAATAGAGTAAACTGTTGAAAATGAGAGATGGTCGAATTTTTCGACTTGCTGACATTGTGAGCTGATTGCAAAGCCCCTGAGCAGGTTATCATAGCCAAACTTGCTGGAGATGTAGAGAAGGTTTGTGGGAACATTGGGAAAAAAAAGTTTTGCTCTAGTACTTAAAATTTTTGCATAAATTAAGGTTCAAAGTCGAAATTTCGACTTTCCAAATTTTGACTTGGCTTTGAACTTCATTTATGCAAGCACTGTTTGTGTAAGAGCCATATTTTTTTGTAGTACAGTATACCCCCATGCCTTCTCTACATCTCCAGCAAGTATGGTGATGATACCATGCTTAGGGACAACTCAAAATGGTTGAATTTTTAAAAAACTATTCATCCATCTCTATTGCAAATGTACCCAACTGTTGTGTGTCCAGTAAAATCTGCTTTTACTTTCAATCAGTCAATGAAGCCCCCTCCTTCTAATATGCCAAGGGACACAGCATCAAAAAGGGTAATTTTTTTTACCAATTTCTGTGCGCTGCTCCTTGCAATCTTTCTCTACCATTCATATAGGTCATTGCAACCATAATCATACAAGTGCCTGTAATACCTTGGAAAAGTAAATGATATTAAATACTGCTCCTGGCATTGTTCCCGCTGTCATATAGCCCGTTGTATGTAACATCACTGAAAATCCCCTATTACTTTTGGCCTAGCATAAAGCTTTAGGCCCATGGTTTCTTCCCAGTTAGGATACCAACACTTTGTCATAACTCTGTCTCCTGCCCAGTCACACTTCAAAACCCTTGCATTATCCATTGTGCAACCAGGGCGATGGAACAATAGCAAAAGCTGAGCAGCTCTTAATGAATGAATAAAACCGTGTGTGTGCTATGTCAAATTCACCCTTGGAGCAATCAGAGAGTAGGTGGTAGTCAGTCCCATGTCCTACTTCCTTTTATTCACAGTAAACAAAAGGTCTTCTATGGCAAGCAGACGCGTAAGGCTATTGCAATGATGTATTCCAGGGCAGGGACCATTAAGAAAATGTATCTTATGCTTGTAATTTATTTTAAATATTGTACAACCTTGTTTCCTGTGCTCCCATGGACTGAAATTCCTTTGTATGTCCTCTGCTTTCTATGCATTATGATTTGTTTTCCTGTTTTGTGTATGTCAGCACCTGGGAACAATCTGCTTAAATAAGAAATGGCAGTGAACAGATTTCAGTGTGTATATTTATAAAAAATAAAAGTTAACTGGTAAAGGCTCCAAGATTTAAATGTGCTAATCCAAGATTTGTTTAAAATGATATTGTAAAAGGTAAACCAGAAGTTTGCTTTGATGATCAGATTTTCACCTACAACCAGACAGCCTAGTTTATTAGCTTAGACTTTTTAGCGTCTGACCAATAAAATGTTATTAGTTTTATAGTAAAGTGACATTTGTGTTTTGAGATTTTTTTTTTCATCATTATAGGACTCTGAGTCAGCAGAAGAAATGAGTAAACCCGTCCATAGTGTTGAGCGTGAATATTCGAAGATCCTCAATATAGTGCTATATTTATATATGTACAAATGCCGATTTTCGCAAAGATATCACAAAGGTTTACTTCTAAATGTTGTTTCATAAGATTACACTGCAGCTGCAATTTCACATTCCACCACTAGATTTCACCGTGACAACACACATTGCTTTTGCAATTATTCACATTACAAATGCGATATAATGACAGGAGATCTCAAATTCTCCTTTAATATTTGGAGAATAATTTGAGAAATGTCGCAAATTCGAATATTGCCTATTCTGCTCATCACTACTGTCCAACAGAAAAAAACCTGAACATTAGAAAAAGGAACCTATGCTTAAAGGGCACCTAAACCCACCAGACAAACTTTTCCCCCCTAGCTAGCCAACCCCCAACTATTGGGGCAAAATGCAAATAAAAAATTGTTACCTGTGTGGAGATATGTGTATAGCTCTCCTCTCATCCCTCCTTCTCTGTGAATCATCTGCCCATCGCCGCAGCGCGCTGCCGACATCTCCAGCAGCAGTTGACGTTGATTTATTTATTTTTCCTACTTTCACTTTGTGTCCATTGGCACACATTGTATCTGGCGGCCCCCGGTGGCCGTCGGCATTGTTGCAGCCTCAACATGCAAGCCTGGAAGCTAAAATTGAATGTAAAATGGCGGCTCCCACAGGAATCAGCAAGATTGCTAAATGAATATTTTTAGTTTTTTCAGCAACTTTGACTATTGGGACAGTTTAGAGGTAAGGGACAGTTTAGAGGTAAGGGACAGTTTAGAGGTAAGTAAAAATTTTATAAAAATTTTTTGGTCATTTTTATTTTTGAGTTTAGGTGGGCTTTAACTTCACATGTGGTGTATTGGTCTGCAGTTGAGTTCCACAATAACATTTCACAGAGCCAATATGATTTTGCAAAGAATCTGTAAATTACCATTCAACATAGTTTAATCAACACATTTCATTGTATATCACAAAGCATGATAAAGATGGATCCTCCAACTGCTACTACCTGCACGACCCGACCGCCAATCCGATGCCATGCGCGCTCCCGCATCCCTTGAGGACCGGGTCGTGCAGGAATCGGGTGCAGCAACAAGCAGGATTGGGCAGGATTCAGCCGTCCTGTCTGATCGCACATTGATCTGACAGGACTGTTAATTTTAATCTGATCCCATTAGTTCGGATGGGGAAGGCTGCCCCCAGCCGAAGTAATGAGCGGCACCAAAAGAGTGCCGGACGATTCTCGGCACTAGTGTGCGGGCGTGATGACGTGATCACGCCCGTTCCTAGTGCCGAAATCGGAAATCGACCGTTAATCTTACCGTCTATTCCCAGCTTTAGCTGTAGAATTAAACTATGTCATGGCACCCTAAAGTATCCTGATGGGGATAACAACCACATGTAACTAAAAGAGACTGAATAACTCTGAGGATCTTGGCCATATTATCCCAACACCATATATCTAGGTAACAGTCTTAATTGGGTAATCCAGGAAACAAGCCAAGAGTCATACATAAAGGCCAGTCCAAGCAGGTAGAATACATATGGATGAGGCAGAAGTCTTGTTCAGGGACAATCCATAGTCAGGGCATGGAAAGGTCAAAAGGGATCCAAAATCAGACTGGGTCACTGTTGGCTACAAGATACTTGCAGACAGACAGGTAAGCAAACAAACACAGCAGTACACCCAAGTACACTACTATATACAGAGAGGCTATAATGGGCAATGGTGTGCAAGACAATCAATAAATGGCCAGATTGCCCATTTAACATTGTGCCATCTTGCACTGTTGGATTGGTGAACAATTAGCTAGTGAATCTCCTGGATCCAACTGGGCCACAGGAAATTCAAACCTAACATGCCCGCCTCGACTGTACTGTGTTAAACACATCCATGGGGCTTGTGGGGATGCAGTTTTGACCAAACAGTAGTTCAAATAGAACTGATCCCTCTGCCAGAGTTGGGGCATATCTGTACTGTGTTTTACACATGTGTGGTCTGTGGGGTGTTTTAGGCTGTAAAGTAGTTTGGGCAGAAGGGATCACTACTCAGAAAGAGCAGGGGGACATGCTTTTGCCATGATGCCTGCCGGACTCCTATGACACTGCCTGTGATCCCTGGGGTCACTAATGTAGGATCGCAGAGATTTGGATTGTGTAATTAAGAAAGGTGGTTCCACAATGTTTCTTTTTCTAATCAATTCTATCACTATTACATTTTTTCTTAAAATATTTTGGTCAGGGTGGATATAAGTAATTGACTATGTGCCTAGAAGTAATTTGAGCTAAAAAAGTAGCTTGAATTGATTATGAAGTATCATTAGTAGTGATGGCCGAACTGTCCGCAAGGTGGACAGTTTGGCTGCAAACATGGAAGGTTTGCTTTTTGTGTCCCGGCGAGCAGTGCAGGTGTTCGAGTACTGTTTGCCGGGAGAGTTTATTATTCTTCCGCCACCCCAATCAGGCACAGAAAGATCTGGATAGAGGAAGAATTTTTTCACTCGGCTTTAAAATCTGATCTGGAATAAGGAACTGTGCATTCCAAGTTTTTCTGATTCAAATTCCCCGTGATCAGGAGGACGTTTCTAAAAGTCAGATCCACCTGTTCGCAAATGGATGTGGCCAATGTTTGGCCATCACTAATCATCAGTCAACAAATCCAATTTTGACATGACTATATACTCCTAGTTCAAAGTAAAATACATGTACACACACTTGCATTTTAAAAGAATAAATTAAAGGGTAAATACTAACTATATACTTACATATTATTGGTCCACATTTCTGTTTAAAACTCAATGGGTCTTATTTAATGTATATTTAATGTATATTTAATGTACCTATTTGACGTATCTGTCACCTCAGCTCATAAAATGCACTGCATAGTACTGGGAGGGGGGGGGGGGGGCTGGGAGAACTAGCGATGATGAGCAGCTCCCTGTGAGTTGGAGTATAAACAGTACATTTAGAAGCAAATAAGTGTATAAGGTCTCCCCTTGGTTATTTTATATAAAGTGCCCTGGACTAATTATTAGGGCAATTATTATTCCCTGCACTGGACGCACATAAAGACTGGACAATTTCCCGGGATTGCGGGCTACTTGCCTCAGGGTATGTTAGCCCTGCACTTGTGGCAAAACATTTATTTGCATAACAATCACACTGACATGTACATGGATTTTCATGCATGTCCAGCGCAGGGGGGGGGGGGGGGGGGGGGGGGGGGGGGGACGCAGGGGACACCATCCTTGAGGGACCTTCTTACTTGCTTCTACACTTTCAAAAGGGTCCCATGAGACCAGCAAGTTTTATTCAAAGGTTTCTCTAGAATAAATATGATGGAGTAAGCAGATCAAGAGTTAAGACAAAAAGAACAAAGTAAGCATTGGTTGTTCCGAAAGGAAGAGGATTCTGAGCAAACATTTTTGAATGATTTTTCTGTGCAGTTCTTGTGAAAATTTGGATATTAAAAATAGTATATTGCCTACAGAAACAGAAGAGGAAATAGAAATAATAGGTTGGACCTGTTAAATAGATTACAGTGACTACTGGCAAATTAAGAGCAGTGTTTTTTTATTAAGTTTGTGCACCTCTAGTGCTCAGTGTGTCAGAATCCTGGGATAAATGGCAAAATACACATCGGAACAGCACATATTACAGTCCTAAATTAGGAACAATCTTTGGATAGCTGACCACTAATTGTGTATTTAACAAAGGTCCATATGATACTTTTTTCCTTTGATTAGACTGCAACGAGTTTCATTTTCGTGTAATTTATTAGACAACTGTCTGAATTTGATAAAATAAAACAAAATTGAAACCTGATGCTGAAATCTGCAGGCCCAAAATGACATTTTTCAGCTGTTTTCTTTGGGTTTGGTGAGAGAACAATGTATGTACAAGACTTAGTCCCTTTCCAAGTATAATAGCAAAACAAAGAGAATCGTGTGATCTTGTATTTGGCACAGTCACGCTTTCTGCAACAGAGGGCTATGTTACAAAATATGTCATGGGTCACCCAACAAAGAGAGGCCACAGAACAACAATATATTCCATCTCAAGAAAGTTTGGTTATAAACTTGAAGAAGTTGGGTGGTCCCCTTAACTGGCAGGAGGTCTGAGCTGCCACAAGAGACAATTTCAAATTATTGACTGCGGTACCATAAGGAAAGAACAATACTCATATAACTTTCATATAGATGTATTGCTGACCTCCAGACTCAACCCTTTCACATCAGTAAAGCAAACATGGGAACTGAATTAATATACTGCTAAGAGCAATCATGTAATACTAACCAACCAATTATAACACAGTTGTTATAACCTGAATATTGTCAGACTGGCTCTCATTCCCTGCGCAGCATTGCTCTTTACACAGACATATTCTACATAGTATTCAAACAATGTTTCAAACGTCTAAGGTATGTGAGGTATGTCTGTTCATGTGTACTGTATTTTTTGTTGTCTCTTTTTCTTATTTAGAATCTGTCAACTCTTAATTGCAGCATGTGTGCCTGTTTGGGTGGTGGGTTTGCTCCCCACAACCTTTTAGTACCCGAACTCTATAAATGGAACCCATATACCCCTGCTTAGCATCATAACGAAATAGTCAAGCAAGGGAAGGATATAGTATTCTGCCATAAAGTGTACCATCCTGGCAACATAAGCTGGGTATTAACACTGATGTGGGAGGGAGGTAAAGAGGGAGGGAGGAAAGATGCATACACATACATGATCAGAAAATAAAGACTGAAGCACTGCTCTACATAATGCCATGGTGGTAAAATAAAAGGGATGTATATGATAATTGGAAATAAATGAGTAAGCCTTGACCACGTATCAAGCTTACAAATCCCAACCAGAAGAACATGACAAGAAGATTGATGCCCAATAGGTAGCTTTAGCCCAAGTTCAGTGATTCTGAGCAGTATTTGAAAGTTCTAATTGTTTGAAAATGTTAATTGTTTTTGATAAGAATGTCTTTCTATGAGGATCAATACCTGATAGAAGCATGTTGCTTTATGTGGAAAAACAAAAAGTCTTAGAGAAAAAGAAGGTCTTAGTTGACTTCAGATACAATTTAAGAATATTTCCCACTTCCAGGGGATGGGGAGGACCATCCACAGAGGAAAGTATCAGCATGGTTAGCAGGGGTTAATGGGTTAAATGTATAGCATTAGAGTCCTATAGGGTTGTGGGGAGTGGAGCCACAAACAAGATAATGCTGGCATGATGCTTTAGGAAACAGTACATAAAGAACATAGAAACCAATGTGAGCACATATACATTTATAGCACTGAAAGCCGTACCCCTGGCAGCATATCTGGCAAATAGGTGGGTTTGCCTATTTGTGTCTGTGTGGGAATCTTTTCTCTTTCTCTTCTGCAGATTCAACATTAAAGCGAGATATTTTTTTAAAGAAGTGTCCACAAGTAAAACTAACTCGAACATATATAACAATGAAAGCCTCACTACAACAAAACAGCTTTGATTTAAGCATACTTTAACAACATAATTATTACAGGAATTTTTTTTTAAATAGGCTATACACGAATAGACAATATTTGTTGTATTATGTGGACGCACTGGATGGCATTGGCAGAGTAAATTGACATGGACATTATTGGGCTGCCTGGCTTTGGTTTGCAAATTTTTTTGTTAGTTTGGTCAAAGTTTTCTATCAAAATATGGAGAGTCAATTTTCAAATTATTTCTAAACATAAGGTATGGAAAGCTAGGCAGTCCCATGGTAAATATGTACCAATGCCTCAACCAATATGGCATTGTGAGCACACCATTTATAAAAGGGTACCTGAGTTATGGAATGCTTCACCGTTCACTTGTGATTCAGATGACCAAAGGCAACTGAACTCAAACCTCATCTCAACACAAGGCATGCATTACAAAGATCTAAACTGCTATCTGTTCATAGTAGTAATAAGTAAGTGTATTTTTTCAGGCTTATCACATAGCATACCTGGTAACAACACACTTGCTTTCCATTGACACCAAAGAACATCACCACCTCTTCTCATGTTTAAAGGTTGAACTGGAAGAGGAGAAGGCTGTTCTGGGTAGTATCACAGTGCCTAAAGTTAAGCTATTCAATGTGAAAATACTTTCCTAATACATAGCTGTCCTGGCCGGAACAAATTATACTATTTAATTGCTCTTACAAACACTTTACAATGGCAGTCAATGTATCTACTATTAAAGTCATATTTCCGCTGATATTTTTACGCTGATAATGCAGATAAACAGATGTAGGAGAGTTGAAATGTTCCTATATATTAATTTTTTTTAAAGCAATTTTAATTATAAATGAATAATGAATATTACTTTGCTTCAAAACAAGGTACTCTGCGTTAGTTGACCCTGCTTGCATGAAAATCACTTTACAGAAAATGCTCAAGGAATCAGGCCAACTAGAAGTGCTAGTTTTCATGTATATCCAGAAGAGTCATAATCTTACTACCTCATCAGAGAAAATCTCTGATCCTATTCCCTAATAGGGTTTCACTGGCAACTAAACGTCAAGTACTATATATCAGTTTGTCTTTGTCTAAAAAGTCTTTATTTGTACATAGTCAGGACCATTAGTTACATACAATAAACATTAAAATGATAAAAAAAAAATTATTTGGTGATACGTGGGCGCTCAACTTGACAGAAAAAATAAATAATATTTAAAAAAACCTCTTCTCTCCACCCTTACACTTAAAGCGGACCTACCACCTGGGAGGTCACTCAGCATTATCAGCTGCAGCTAAGCCGATATTGCTGAGATCCTTGATTGTAGAAAACGAATCTTCTTCTGACAGCTGGAGAGAAGCTTGTCAGGAGTGCTCCCCCTCCCACTGCCTTACGTCTCGCCTAGACAGCCGAAGTGGTGTGTGGGAGATCTCTCCCAGGCAGGAAATCGTCAGCAGCAGAATCCCCCTCTTTACAAACCCCCCTCCCCTACGAGTCTCTGCAGCTCCGATCGAGAAGACACAGGAGGTGGAGTGGAGGAGAGGGGGGGTCACTGTGGGCGGAAGTCTGCAGATGCCAGGAGCTAAGATGCTAGAATGACATCTGCAAGCAAATGACAGTTTAGTGAAGGTTTTTTTTTTGTGTAGCAGTTTTCCAGCATCTGAACTGCTGACAGTTGATTATTGTGTCTGTTTAATGTATGTCAGTTTTTTTATTTTGAGTGTAAAACCGCTTTAATAAAACACTATAATAAAAGCTGAACATCCATTAAAAAAATCTTCTTCTTTGTTTCCTTTTCCTCATGATAAATGTGAACTTGTATAGTTTATAAGTGTTAAAGTACACCTAAAGTCAAGAAAACCCAAAAACATAAATAAATTAAAAACAATGACATTTTTATTTACTTCAGCTCTGTCACCATAATTCAAAGTCACTCTAAAATCCTTAAAAATATATTCTTACCCGCTCTTTTCTTGTGGTAGGCACTATGTTCATTCTCCTATAAATTGCAGTCTTCAAGAGGTTGATGAACTGCATTAATACATATGGCCAATAGAGGCCTCCATATATAGTGTTTTCAATGGGGAAAACATAGCTCCATAGGTTTGTAAAGTGAACAAAATGAAGTAATGACTTCCTTTTTCTGGAGGTCTCCATATGAGAGAAATTTCCTTCTGAACAGAGACGACGAGCAACAAGGGATATTCAGGATCATCTCATTACGGATGTAAGGATGAGTTAAGGCAGTGGTGGGCAACTGAGTTGAAATGTAGGGCCACAAGTGCGGCCCTCTGCATCACTAAAGGGCCACACATGACATCGATCCAGACTCTCCCCCCGTCAACATATCTCAGCAGGTGATGGGTCCCGACAAGCAGTCAAAATCCGACAGCGCCCACCCGCCCTCCTGCCCTCTCTTGACCCGGTTTCCCCAATCAACATTGACAATTTTACTGATGTAGGAGCGCCAAAGTTGATTCTGGGTCAGCGTGGGACCACTTCACAGGTGAGTTCCTATGCCCTATGCATTAACAGTTAGGTTTTGGGGGCCACATGTGGAGGACCAAAGGGGGCCACCAAACAATGCTCAAAGGGCCGCAGGTTGGGCACCTAGGAGTTAAGGTGTAGCCTTGTTGTCATACAAGGCAATCTCCCCCTTCAATTTTCCTAGCTTGGTAATGTTAATGCATAATCATATTCGAGAAGCACTTTATTCTATTTACAAAAAAGTAGGGATAAATGAGGTCAGGCTGATGGTAGAAACATAATGTCTAGCTATGATATATAGTGAACAGTTGTATGTGTGGAAATATACTTAACCTCCCTAGCGGTTGAGACGAACCCTGTTCGTTCGCTGAACAGGGTCCTCTCAACCCTATGCCTCCCCAGAAAGCTGCAGCAATTGTCTTTATCGCTGCAGCATTTCTGGGTTTGCGGCACCGCCCCGATCGCGTCACGGTGACGTAGAAGGGGGTGGGGGGGCGGCGCCATAGACCTCCATGTTAATGGAGGAGCGCCGGCTTTCCCTCTCACGCAGCTGATGTCAGTAATGACACCAGCTGCGTGAAGAGCTCCGGCGAGATGCCGGAAATGACAGGCAGCGTACTGTGTACACTGCCTCGATCGCCCGTTGCGGTGCACTCAGGAGGTTAATATATCATAATATATTTATGCATTTCCTTTTTTTAGCCATTAGCTATTTAAAACTATATATTCCTTCTTTGATATAACTCTAACCTTGGAGGCAGCTAGTGTCACAGTCTTGCCTTGTGTTTTATGTGTTTTTTGTCCTTTTCCTGTTATAATGTTTTCTACCTTAGGGACCCACTAAGATAAAGTTGAAGCTGCAGGCTTCTCGTTGTCCTTGAGACATTGAGACATATGTTGACAGATTACCAGAGCGAGCAGGAGAATACATTTTATTAGGTAACCCTATTGCAGTTCAGCTACAAACATATCTCCTTTGACCCACTGTAATGCACTTCCCATGCTTGTTATAAAGGTCACAAGTCTGGGAATAGCGGATTGACAGCTAAACAGACACAAGGAAAACTCTGACATTGGCGACTTACAAGCAGCAAGGCCTGGAGTGCAGCATTCCACAAATTAATGTACAGCTTTAGTTACATGATATGATCTCCTGTTAATTCAATTTAAGCTGCATGAAGATGTATAGATTTATAATTTTTTACATCAAAATATAAAAAAATGCAGAATAATCTGTCCAAAATTTTATATCAAGCACATTTTAAGGACCCTTATGGATTGTTACAAGGTTGCCAAATTGTATTACTCACCATTATTTGGTGAAAATAAAGGAACTCAAAATTAAAACAATTCCAGCAACCACATCTAATGACGGGCTAACTGGTAATTATTACAGATTCTTAGTATCTCTAACTGGTTTTCCCCTGCATTGCTCATCCGTTTTGTACTTCTTTTTCCTTGCCAATATAGCTTACTTAGTATAAGCCCCCCTTGGTTTATACTCAAATCAGGGTCACACCTACCCAGGTGTTCTCTGGTCTCCCTGTGGGCACTGGCAGCCTTTGTGGCTGGTCCAATGACTGAGGTTTTTTCTTTATTCCGTATTCTATCTGCAGCATTCCCGAAATGTGGAATGTAAACAAACTTGAGGTCATCGGGCTGAGCTCGAGATTGAGGAGCTGGAGGTGCAGCATTGTTGCGTCATCCATCACTGCGCTTGAAGGCTGATTCTTCTCATGGGCATCGACCCGTGTATGATGGCCTTAAGTTGTAAATACATACACATATGAGAAATATGATTGTTTTTTAACCAATATTATTTTATTAAAAAATTTATATTGAAACCAATTGATCCAGTAGGAAATATAATGTAATTTTTGTTATGTAGTCTCATCTCCAGCAATTTTGGTGATGATATCATTTTCAGAGGTTTTGCAATCATCTCATAAATAGAGATGGGCCGAACTGTTCGCCGGAGAACAGTTCGGCCGCGAACACGGCATGTTCGCCGTTCGCCTCGCCGGCGGACAGTACGGGTGTTCGACCCGTACTGTTCGCCGGCCAGAAGAAGATGTAAATTCTTCCTCCGGCAGGATCACAACCTGTGTGATCCTGCCGGAGGAAGAATCTTTTCACTACAAGACCGGCATGAAGCCGGTCTTGTAGTGAAAAGACCGGCTCAGAACAGGAAGTGACGTCAGTGACGTCACATCCTGCGGCCGTAACCAGGAACTATGCGTTCCAGGTTGCGGTCCACGGACCGGATGTGACGTCACTGACGTCATATCCGGTTTTTCCGATTCAAATTCCCCGCCTAGAGGCGGGGAATTTGAATGTGTCCGCGAACAGGGCGGACGGCGGACTTCTTTGAAGTTCGACCCGCCCTGTTCGCGGACACCCCAGGGGAGGGTTCGCGACATCCCTACTCATAAACTGAGCAAGTCGAAAAATTTGACCATCCCTAATTACCAGGCACATAATCATGGGTTATTTCACGTACCTGCATGATATGTCTACTGTTATACTTTATATGGAGGAAATCTTTTTTTCTAAATACAGCTGATCTTGAGTTGACAATCCGGTGCAGAGAATTCCTTAATTGTGACATTCTCAAATAGATTAATTAGATGGGGACGGCACCATCTCGTCCAGCGTTGCTACTCTTACTATTGCACTGCATGAGATGGTGCCGTCCAGTGAAGATCGGGGCACCGACAGCACATACTTACTGTTTTGCGCTGTCCCGGTGTCCCCGATGCGACATGCTGGCTGCTGGAGCATGGCTCATCCCCCCGCCTCCGAGTGACGTGATGATGTCACATTGGGGAGGCAGCGGGAAATTTGAAAGTAAATAGCACTAAATCAGTTTTCTATGTAGAAAACTGCTTTCAATGTGCTGCTATGTAATTAATCTCACCAAAATCCAGTCTCTGGTGCCCCAGATGTGCCCATTTGCTGTAACCCTCTTTTCCCTGGTGTGATTTTACCACATCCATCACACCAGGTTAGAGAGGGTTAACTGCAAATGGGCACATCTGGAAATTTATCATACAAAAGAAGTATATTCGAGGTTATATCATTCAAATGACACCTTGGATTGAATTTATATTTTTTGCCCTGATTTTTGTATTTTCTCATAAATTTTACTATAAAATAAATTATTATTTTACATAACTGTTTTTTTCAAGTATTATTTTATTCAGGATGTCTATTAGACCCTTGTACGGACAGATTTTTGGAAGTTACAGGCCTACAACATAAAGAAAAATTTATCATTGAAGTCTATGGTGCACTTTTGGTACAGAAATCTGGACCTCAGCAGAGCGCTAGGGAGGTTAAACACAGAGACGGCCACAATTACAAACTTGGACAAAGTCACAGGCGAACTTAGATATTTATTAGAAAAAATTCTACAATTGTGAAAGTTTCTCCTTCTCATCAGATATATATCCATATGGAAAAATACTTAAGATTTGCCTAAGCATTGAATCGGGAACACACAAAGGCACAAAGAAACATTGTGACAAACAATTTTGTGGGCCAAAAATAATTACATCACAGGCCAGTTGTGGCCCCCGAGCCAGAGTTTAACACCCCTCAATTAGTGTATGAAGTTCAATGCAATTTTGATGACAGCTATTCATATTAGCTCATTTCTGTCCTGACCTTTCTTGTGCTTGAAGTTGAGTTAAGAAAGTACAATTTGCAACTGTTAGTGAATTGTTTAGATCAGTGAGAATGTGTATGACACTTTCAGGCAAAACCAAATCAATTTAGGTCAATCTGTTTAGTTAACATTTAAGCAGTTAAATAGTTTAGTTATGAATTTGAGTGGTTTCAATGGCTGACTGCACCTCTAGAATCATCATTACTCTTTTCATTGGGTTATGAGTCCAAAGGTTGTGAAATTAATTTCTCCCAGACCAAACTAGTCGTTGTGAATTATGCCTGAGTGAAGCAATATTAGGATTATGCGTAAATGATAACAAGCACTTAATACTGAAACATGCCTTACCTCCTATGACTTAATATGTTTTAAAGAAAACCCGGAGCAAAAAATCTATTTTTATTGTAACAAAATATGCCAGAAACATCACCTCAGCATCTGCAGGGATTCTGCAAACATCTGAAAATTATTTGGATGTGGAAACAATGACATTTTTCTAAACATCAGCAACTGCCAGGTATTTCCCATGGATGGGAGAGCGCAGTGTTAGTAGTTCAAAAGGCTCTCCTCTGTCCCAGGGTAGGAAGCTGCAGAGTAGCGAGGAACAAGTTCCCTGCAGAGACGAAGCCTTGGGATGGAAAAAGGTCATGTGCTGCAGAGCATGGTTGAAAATATACATCAGCAGGTCTTGACTGATTAATGCTTACTGTGTTCATTATCCACCAAAGCCAGCAGTAGGGGGAAGTTGATGATGCGGGCAAGAGAAAGAGAAACAAGAACAGAAGCGTGACATATGTACATAGGAACATTAAAGACTGGCTAAATCCTTGATTACTCTTGGAAAAGTAAATATAACAAAGCAATAAACACTAGCACCAAAGCAGATCACTAAAAAAAGTGCAAAATTGTAGCAAGGCTAAAATTATTCCGTCATTAAGAGTAAGAATATATTTTGTAAGGCGGCAACAGCAGGTGGCTGGCTAATGCCTACAGACATATTTAGCTGGAAATAAGCGACCACTTTTTCCTCTAATGTCCTCGAATGCCAAACACATAATCTGCAAATATGAATTTCTCATGAAAGGGAGTTACTTGACACTCCTTCTTTTCTTAGGTCATTCCATAATGCACAGAGCACATGAAAGCTTGTTAGAAAGAAGTGTCCACTAAGACACTTAAATGTTACATCTTGGTCTTCTAGTTTCAAAACATAGTAGAGAAGGTCCCTTCGGTGTACAGTTTATATGTGGTGTCTAGGCCCTGGGAACTAGGGGAACAATAGACAGAAATTCCGAAAAGTTGGTGTACCTCCTTTCCTTTTCCTCCCCTCTCACTACAGCAACAAAGATAGCCCACACATCAGTAAGGCAGAGGCCCTGAAATTGACCTTCTGAAGATATCCTGAGAAAAATACTTGGCTTCGAAAGTTGGTGCTGATGGTGGTTACCAGCTTTGTTTATAAAGGAGTGGTTTCTACCGTATTTGGTCTATACATGTGTTAAAGGAGATATTAATTATTGCTAATTAATATCCCTAGTTAATATGCATCAGTG
>CM070032.1:112677665-112699912 GCA_036250615.1 Ptychadena robeensis | reverse complement strand
ATAGCCCTTTACCCTTTGTCTTACTGTGACGGGGGAGGGGGACTTACTTCCTTCCACAACATGTGATGTGATATACAGTATACATGTGATACCAGGTGTTTCAAGTTTTACATTTTATTAAAAAATGTAACCAGTTATAATTCACACAAAATTTAACCAGTTATAATTCACACATCACATAGAAGACTTTTTGGTTACATGCATGTCATGAATTCATCATATATCTTAGGTCTAGATCAGGACTTGCACAAGACCAACGTGTTTTGTGGTGTTACGCTTCATCAGGGGTACAAATGCCTGTATTATTCTGGTAATCAATCCAAGGGACCCCGAATGCCTCCACATTACTGTCTTCGTTCCCACACTCTGCACTACCCTTGCTACCATAATTGACATTGTTAATGAAAGGCCCCTTAAAAAAATATATGTCAAGCAAGCATTTACCCCTGACGACAGCGAAATGCATTGGGCTTGTGCCAGTCTTGATCTAGACCTAACTTACATGATTCATGACATATGTATGTTACCAAAAAGTCTTCTATGTAATGTGTGAATTATAACCGGTAACACAGCTTTCAGTTTTTAATAAAATGTAAAACTTGAAAGTCCCTTCTGTCCCACCCAAAGTGGATGGTAAAATGGATGGAAGATGGGAGTTTTTTCAATCTTCACTAGTGATGCGTTCCAGGATGCGTTCCAGGGACCGGATGTGATGTCAATGACGTCACATTCGGTTTTTCCAATTCAAATTCCCTGCCTAGAGGCGGGGAATTTGAATGTGTCCGCGAACAGGCGGATGGCGGACTTCTTTAAAAGTCCGACCTGCACGTTCGCGGACAGTCCAGGCAGATGTTCGGCCATCACTTATCTTCACTTATAAACTTTATTTAGTTACCAGCTTTGGTCTTGATTGATACCAATAAGGTTGATTGACCTAGTGCCAAGTGACCATCCAACTCAAGTTGTCTTCAATTAACCTTTATAATTCAGCCCCACATATGGAGAGAAAGTCCTTAGTCCCCATTATATATGAAGCAGGTTTTATTTTATATAGCACCTATCCCATGAAGAGGCTTCATTTCAGAATAATGCTATACATAGCGTAGATACTGTGAAATATGTAGTTTGGAATAGCATATGTATTTTAATCTAGGCAAGAGAAATAAAGACACACATGTGGTTTAGTCTTAATGGAAGACACTGCCTAGGAAAGCATGTGGTGAGCTGGTGAGGAGGTGTGTGCTGGACATTAATGCCGTCCCCATCCAATGTAATGGGTGTTTCACCGTGCAATCCAACATATGGGAGATTCCTGGTCGTTCTTGCCAGGTGGGTGTACCCGTTTTTCGGCCGAACAACCGCCGTGGCGTGCACGGCAGTCTATCAGCTGAAAAATCAGGCAGGAATTCCTGGCCATGTATGGCTACCTTAAGATTAAACTTGCTTTCCAATTGATCCATTGGTCCATTGATCTGCTGACCGACCACTAACATTTTGAACAGTTTAAATATGTGAATTGCTGTTTGAATTCCAATTTTAGGCCTGCTGTAGAAATCGATTAATGCGAGCCCCTTAGGTAGTAGTCTCTTACCAGGGATCCTGTAATTTAGGATAAGATAAATTCAGATACAAACACAGTGAAAAACAAAAGGCATGTAAAGTTAACCATTGGTTTAGTTTCATTAGCATTTAGCAATATTTTAGATTGAATGGTTTGAAAGTAGGGTACTAAATGAATTAGTATTCCAGATTGAAGATTAAAGAGCATCATATGAGAGCAAGCTGTTCATGTGTTCATTCCTAATCTATCTGCACATGGTAGCCATCACTGATCTGAAAAGGAAATGAAAGATGTCACAGTTGCATTGTTCATCCTTCCTCATAGAATACTGGTTATCGTGTACTGTTCAGATGTTCAAAACAGACCAGTCCAAACTTCTTATTCAAGGTCCTCCACATTTCTTTTGCATCTGCTACCCAAAAATGTATATCCCCGCCTCTATTGTTACCATGATTGCAAGAGCCGTCTCTTTATTATTTTAACACTGAAAAATGAGCAGTGGGACAGATTTTAATGAAGACAAATAAGTACTATTTTCATTTGGGAGATCCTTTATTACGGCATTCATGTGGTGTGAATTATCGAGTCAAGTAGCAACCAGCAACAACATGTGGAGATGTAGTTATTTTGCCACTACAAATTAGAGAGTTCTAGCTACAGGCTTAGCAGCTCAAAGCCATATGCATTTCTAAAACTAGCGGTCCCCCGTGTAAATCACATTTTTTTTTCCTTTCTTGCAGCCTTTAGCGTTATTGTCTTATGTTATAAGAGTTAGGCTTCTGGCATTACAGAATCGTAACGGAATATGTTTATTTTTAAATCCGTACTAAATGAGATCCACATGGTTCCATATTTTGCCTAATATCTCTCAGCCACCTTTGGGCACACTATGGGGTGATCTTGAGGTCTCTCATGTGGAGATGTATATAACATTCCCAGGGGTCAGGCACAGGATATTAAGTACATGACTTTTAATATGATGGCGCTACAATACCACAAATGAAACCAATAGCAGTTGTATGATTTCTGCAGTGAAAATACAAGTATAGAATATATAACTTTCTCATGATTCACACATTTTGTTTCTTTGTCTTGTACTGGTGGATACACAACTTAAACAGCAGCAGACGCCAATCATATTCACTTATTTCCCACACAGAAACAAGTCAGTACTAATGGTCCGTGTGTCTTTTTATAGTTTTAAAGGGCTGAATAAAGAACACACACCAGTACAATGTTAGTTACTTGATGTGTAAAAGCAGCACATATTGGTTTCAGGAGTATGAAATTAATGATATGAAGGAGGCAATAGTAAGTGAAGCTGTACAATACATTAGTTGGAGATACAACAGTGAAACATTCATTACTGAGACCCACCCTAGCGTTATGGGCTTTTCACGCCATTATGGCACGAAAAGCCATTTCCCGGGCAATCGCGGCGGAGTACACTGTACTCTGCCACGATTGACGGCTCTCCCCCAGCCCTCTACACACCGCCGGTGTCAATTAGACGCCCACACTGTGTGGGGAGAAAGGTGGCGCCCCCTCCATTAACATGGAGGTCTATGGCGCTGCCCCCTTCGGCGTCAGAAATGCTGCAGGCACACAGAGAGCTAGCGGTTGCGCCCGATCCCGGCTTGGGCGCAGATTGATTCACGTTCAAACTGTGCCAGTACTGGCTTCGGGCTTAAAGCTTGGGAGGTTAAGAAACTAATTGCGCAGTCCTATACACATAGATTAGAGGTGATTTACTGAACAAATACACGCTGCTCACTTAGCAATGTGAATTTCACTTAAGCTGGCCATACACCTTTAGATCTCTCTGTCAGGTTTCCTTTAGATCTACCAACAACTATGTAGTATAGGGTCCTCTGCAATTGAACACAGGTAGACTTGATGGTTTAGAAAGTCCCTCATATTACATGGTTTTGGTAAAACAGAAGGAGATCCAAAGGAAATCGTACAGAGAAATCTAAAGGTGTATGGGGATCCTTGGCTCTGTAAATGAGATAAAGATCAACCACCAGACACGTCCAAACAAGAATAATGCACATGATTGAGCAAACTCAAAAATGTTGTTAATTTTATTTACTGTATCTCTATCATTTGAACCAGTAGATTAAAAGGTCAAATGAAGCCTACCAGTTGCGATTGATCTCTTAAACTCCCAAATAAAGCTTGGAAAACAGAACAGAATAGATTTGATACTGAATATTTAAATTGTTGCAGCAACCCAATCATGGTTCTTCTAAAATGAGCACAAGGAAATAAGGCATTCCCATGAATACACTGCCCAAAAGCATAGGTGCAATCATGGGGCAGGGAGAGGGGTCCAAGTTACATACTGTATCACATTCCTCCATATGATCTCCTTTAACTATACTCTACCCCTTCTTGTACCTGTAATAATTTTATTTGGGGTGAACCATATGACAAATTAATCTAGCAAATAAAGAATTATAATGCATGCCATACCTCACTAAAAGCTAATTATATCTAAATCTGTGAAGTACAGAGGAAATATTTTCCTGTCTTCCTTGTAAGTGCGGACTTTAAATTACATCCACGTGAAGCAGCTGGAATAGCTCTAAACATCAGATAATGATTAAAGTAAAGGAAACTATAAGCCTGACTGGATTGTAAAGTCAGCATGTCTACAGCCTTGTGGTCAAGAGCAACATGTGTGAATTGATCTTGGCTCTCAGCATTCCTGTATCATGCCAAATGGCTGATTACCATGCTTGGATTATCACAGCCCAAGCAAAGGGGACATGATGGCGACAGGCTAAATTATTGCTTGCTGCACATGTTCAGCATGGTCCTGTTGTGCCTTTTATTATTAATATACAGGTGACATTTGTTAACCTGGTCTTGGAATGCAACCTAACCTCAATTTGCCCAAGAACATAATTTTCCTTAACAAAAAAGCTTGTAGACAATTTGGATGTTAACTTTTTTTTATCTACATTGCAGTTGATACAGTATCTCACAGAAGTAAACTCTGACATTGTAGTAAATAGTTAGTAGTAATAGTTATTTCAAGGAACAACAGTTAAGGTATAACATTTTATAAAAGTTTTAATCAAATGTAAAGTAGTCAGTGTACAGCTTGATTAAAAGTGTAAATTTGCTCATACTTACTCAAATAAACAAATAGCCAATAATGTCTGTGGCAACAAAAGTTAATACATTCCTCAATTAACATTTTTTAAATTGTACCTAAATAGCCTTTTACCCTCCCTGGTGCCATGTGACTTTTTAGTGTTATTAGGTCTTAGGTGTGAATTGGGAGTAGGTGTGTTAAATGCTATGTTATTCTTCTCAGACACCCCAACACTGTTCTGTCCCCAACTGACCAGAATGAAGAATTAACCCCCCTGGGGGTTTGATTCATTAGGTTTTCTTTGCCAAAAGTGGTAAGAACAATGTACCCACCCTGGCAGTTCACTGAGATCCAGATTTCTGTACCAAAAGAGGTACATAGATTAATAAACTCACAAAGTCAGACAGAGGAATTTTCAAGATAAAATTTCTCCACCTCTAGACAAGATGGTGCTGCCGTGTGTTTGCATTTCACCTACTAAGTCCAGCTTAGGATTACTGATAGAATACAGAAGAAAGAAGCCAGAAAGAAGCCAGCCGTGACCTTGTGTCTACAGGTCCCATAGCGGCCTCTATGGCTGCTATGGTGCTTCCTATGCCACTGAGGTAGAGGGATCAGCCTGTCAGTGCTCAGACTATACGCTCTACACTGCATCAAATTGGACTTTATGCTATTCCAGGATGAAACCTCTTTTAAAGATAATGAACAAGAAACCCTACAAACAGTTTGCTAAAGACAAGCAAACTTAGGACATAAACTGTTGGAACCACATCCTTTGATCTGATGAGACCAAGATAAACATGCTTGGATTATATCATGCCAAGCATGTGTGGCAGCAACCAGCAAATATGTCTTGCCTACAGTCAAGAATGGTGATGGGAGTGTCATGGATAAGTAATTGTAATGTACCTTCCAGAGTGTCTCTGCAACCGGAAGAAGAGGAGCTGCTAGTGCCAGGGAAGGAACCCATTGAAGGGGAGTAGAAATTTAGGACTAATGAAATGTTAGCAATTTTCTCACAAGGTTGTAGCTTTAAATATTTTATATGTAAGCAAATCGTTCCATGTGCTATAACAAGAAATTTGGAATCATATGACTCGCAATAATGTGTATTTGTCCTAACTTGAGGCCAATAAATTAAATATGCAGAGATGATTCAGGTGATATAGATGCCAATTCATAACTTTATTCTAAGTATACCAATACTGAAATAACTATGAGATATAAATCATAAGCCTGAAGATATTGGATGGGAAGAACCAAGATCCGTATACCAATAGACAGAAGTCATCTTGACTAGACTATAAGAACTTAGTTTCTTCTTGCACACTTGGAGTGTCTCTTTATATTTAGTATGTTCTGAAATTGAATATGAAATAACCACAGCTTCATGCTCACTAGTTGGAACATCCCCCATATTAACCTTTCTATCTATTGAATTATGCTGTAAATTCTGATAATTTTTAACAATTCCTTCTACAAAAGGTAGATATTATATTTATAACTGGGCATGCAGCCAATAAACCGATCGTAATCTTTATTAACATTTTCTTTTAAAGTTTGTCAAATGTTTCCTGCTTTCATGTCATGTTTAAGAAAACATAAAATGTAACCACTTGTCTAATCATCATAGAAATATGATGGAATGGAAATAGGTAACATGATAATATGCACTGTATTCGGTCATAAGTTCAAAACCCTTTTCTATTAGAGGCCACACAATTAAAATGTAATGCCAGAAAAATGCTTTTGTCCACAAGAAAGAGAACAATGATCTTTTAAAGAACAGTTTCACTCAAAACTGGTACCTAATTTGCCTGGATAATTGGCATTTCCTCTGGCATCTCAATACAATATTTGTGGGGGAAGAACTCTCATCCCTATCTGTAAATTTTTTTTTTTTGAAACTTGAGGCAGATGGCAGTAAGGTTCTCTTGAATCTGTGTCACATGATGTAGGGAAACAGGCTGCAGGGATAAGCCCTTGGTGTACTATAGTACAATACTGGTGTACTATGTACTATAGACCTGTGTAACTACATACTACATGTGTAACTACATACTACATGTATCCCTTCTGTTGTTGTAATAGTACCAACGTATGCAAACCTTTGCAATATATTACGTATGACATATTAAAGCATGCAAAATGACCAACATCCTAAATTGTTAAACAGAAAATGACTCTTATTCTGGCACAAAGCTACTAGATAAGTGGTGGCTAGCCTCAGGGACAGGTAAATGTTGAGCTCAGAGATGTGGGATACATATAATAATTGTGTTTAATTACTCAGATGTATAGATGTATAAGACTTTATCAAAACAGTATGCACAAATACATACAAAATAGTAAATACAAATACACAAATCACAACACCTTTGTGTTAAACTAGAACTACACTTCAATTTCCCTTTTTGTGTTGAGTCCAATAGCACAATACCTTCCACACAATGGATTGTGCAATACAATCTTGCCTATTCCAGCTTGCATACATCCAACTGTCTCCCCTTTTATTACTATTTGCCTGAATCCTGCAAAGTGTAGTGTATTCTTTTTTTTTAATTAAAGAAAAGGTGCTCCCTATCCCAAAAATATTGTAAATAAGAGTTAATTCTGGCACACATATCTTAAAACCTTTAGTAAGGCAAGTCAAGATGCACTGAAAAAAAATTGAATCCAATATTAAAGTTGCAAGTTGTCTGGCTGTTGTGCTTCTCCTTACTCACCTTGAATAGGTATGTTGACAAAAACTTTGACTTAATTTTGACTTTCTAATCTGTAATCAGCATGCTCGTTCCAGTTTATTGACTCAGAAAGTATCAATACCAGAGATCTCATAATATTTCTCTTTTAAATTCAGGATTGCTTTCTCTTCTTGCTCCAAATCAAAGAGGATTGTACTAAATATCAAAAGCAGAACATATGCCTATAACACAAACAAAATGCATGCTGGGTAAATTGTTTTGAAAAGACGTTTACTGCATTTTGATGGAAAATATTGTTGTCCAATTCTCAGACCTCAACTAACTTAATGAAAAAAGGAACAATCCTCCTGTGACTACCTACTTTTATTAAATCCAGCGACTTCTTGTCCATATCACAGTATCATTAAAAGGTGCCGATATTCATCTTATTTCAAAAGGAATTTGTGTTTGAATAATTCAACACCATTAATTATTGCTTGCCTACGTGTCGGTTTGATGCTGATTCTGTGGACACATAAATGTGACTGAAGCCTGTACAAAGTCTCCAAGCTCCACTTCCCATACAGGACATGCTAATGCTACCAGCCAATCTTAGCCACAGGGACCTAATTAAAGGGAAATAAATTAATCTTACTGATGAGGTAATTCAAAGGACGTAGTCATTTACACTAATAAACCAACTCTTTAAGTTAGCATAAAGCAGAAACAAGATGCAGCGACTCAATGAACATCAACTTGGGGAATAAAATATATATAAAGTCTGGGGAGATTACTGTCAAAATGAAGTTTGTGTGTTTGTGGAGTTCGGTAAAAACTTAAACATGTGTTAACTCCTTATGCGCTGCCTCCAGCCTTTAGTACATTTTCAGTGACATTTATTTTACCTTGAAAATTTATTTTCTTCATATTGGCTGTAATATACACAGAAATTTCAATTTAGTTGTTGAAATTACAGTAGTAATGCTTATTAAGAATTGGTGCTATTAATAGTCTCTGCTCTGGTTAAAGAAAAGGTTTTGAGCTTATACAGACCTTTTTGCTTTAAGTGCACCTAAACCCACCAGACAAACTTTTTCCCCCTAGCTATCCAACCCCACATTATTGGAGCAATATAATCTGTGGATCATCTCCTCATCGTCGGGGCGGGCATCCGACATCTTCAGCAGCTATTCACGTTTTTTTTAATTTCCTGCTTTCACTTTGTGTCCATTGACACACATTGTATCTGGGGGCCCCCGGCATTATTGCAGCCTTAACTCATGCAAGCCTGGAAGCTAACACTGAATCTAAAATGGCGGCTTCCACAGGCATCAGCATGATAGCTTAATATATATGTTTTGGTTTTCGAGCTATTAGAACCGTTTAGAGGAAAAATGTAATAAAAATGTAAAAAACACCCCCAAAATTATGAGTTTAGGAGCGCTAAAAAACTAAGAACATATATACTTTCAGCACTCTAGGCCGAGATATGCATTTTTAACTACTTAATTACACACAGTGCATCAAAATGGAACCAAAATAACTAGGCAAGGTAAAAGGAAGGAGGAAAGAGAAGGCAAGGAAAGCAATCACAATTGAGAAGAGGGAAATTGAAAAAGAATTGAGGAAAATATATAGGAAAGGCCATCAGTTAGATAGATTCCTGATGTTCTTATGAAAGGGGACACTCCTGAACAATAACCACCTTCCATTCCATTATTTCCTTTTTCTTGAAAGCTAAATAATTGATTGGTGATTACAAATCTACATTTTTCGTAACCTTTTTTTAGGCACATTTAAACTTTTTTGTGAGAACAATAACAAAATTATTGGTGTTTCCAGTAAATTGCACATATTATGCATAGCTTACCAATTATAAAAGGTTAGGTAAGAGGTGCTTTTGGAGATTCAGAAAACATTATAGGTATTTTCATGAATTCCTTTGGTAAGTCAACTTACTACAAATTAAGTTTTTAAGTCAAGAAATGTCCCTGAGTTAATTTAGGAAATTACTCTTCCATTTTGGATGTCAATCTCCTTATGTGCTTGTTCCTATTGACCTCACATATCAATTAAGGAGAAAATGGTCTGCTGGTCAGCAGGAGAAACTGGTGAGAGGCTAAGGGAACCCTGAAGATTCCTCATGAATAAAGCAAAGTTTGGTAATGCAGGCAGCAAGATTAACTTACATTCCCCTTTCCAATTCAGCCTATGATTTAGTGTTCATTCATAGCATTCATTTTTATTGATTGGGGGTTGCACTTCTGGCTACATTCATTACCCTATTAGGGATAGGGTATTCTAACATATGTTTGTTGATATCTGTTTAATAAGTAATAAGTAAGTCAAGACTTGTGTATGTATGTTATTAACCTGCAATTAAATCTCTTTTTTATCCAGAGATAAATAAAACCAATATTAGATATTGATATGTGGACATTTCTTGACATTTTTACATGAATGTACATAATTGTTAGTAAGAAACATGCATATTTATATTCTTTAATATTGACCACAAAGAGTATGGAAAAGGAGCCCTCTTGAAGCTCAAGGTATCAGTTTGAGTCATACATCAATGGAGAATATGCCCCACTCCTACCTGACAACACTCAGAATCTAAGTGGTAACACTGTATTTGGAACTTTTACTAGGTACTGTCATTCTGCACAACAAAATTTCACCTCACAGAATAATTAGTTGGCAGTTTTTAATTACCTCTAAGGATTTGCTAATCCTTATAGTTTGAAAATGCTACACACATATAATCATAGCACACATAGCACACATATAATCATATACAATCAAGCTATGTTTACTCAATAAATAAGAAGGGCCCTCCTTTGGCTGTTCATCTTATTCCAAACCTGTCTGTGCACAACTGCAGTACACTTGTAGAGACATTCACAGTAAATCAAGCTGTCAGGCAGAGGATAGTGTTGTCCGGTTTAAGTGTTTGTCCCATGACCCTCCTCCAGCCAGCCTATAAACTAAGCTCCTTCTTGAAGGGGGCAGATCAGGGAGGACCAACCTGATGAGACAGGAGTACCTGGGCCTGAGACCTGTTTCCCTTAATTGTTTATACTGGAATACAACCAAACGATGAGTCTAATTGGCCTAATGTAGAGTTGCACTTTGTCACTGTGTTTTTCTTTCAATGCAGGAAGATAATAGCTAGAAGAAGTTGCTTAAAATCACTTCCGAGTACGCATGTATATAAAATCAAGCTTCTAGGTTCTAAGATTGCTTCCATGAACATTTGCATGGTAAGGTAATTTCCCTAATGCAATAAGACCAGTCATGAAGTTTCCTTGGTACTAAATATTTCTTAACTGTTTGTGGTGTTGTAACAAAGTGGTAGCAAGTGGGAACAAAATAAAATAGTAGGCCATCTAACAAGGTCAAGACATAGTGAGGCACACATTGGAAAGATGTGACCAGCTTTCTGGTTAAAATATAAAGGGCTTTCAGATCAGCTTAAGAAAAATGTGTACCAGACTTAATGGAATGGATTTTCAAGGCCAAACAGCTACATCCAAGCATTTCACAGTGCTGTACATGACTGCCATACTTGCATGACTGAATTGTACTAGTCATGCAAGTTTTGTGAAGGGTGGTTTATGTTGTGGGGTTGTTTCTCAGAGGTTTGCCTTGGTTTTAGTATAAGAAACTCTTAATGCTTCAGGGAGAATCATTTGGCTATGGTTCATACTTGTTCCACCATTACTGCAAACCAGTGCACAAAAGCAAGGTGGGTGTGGCGGGACTTGACTGGCCTGTACAGAGCCCTGACCTCGAACCCATGAAATGAATTGCAGAGAAGACTGTAAGCCAAGCCTTTTCATGCAACATCAGTGTCTAACTTCACAAATGATCTTTTGAAACAACAGTCAAAAATTTCCATGAACACACTTCTAAACCTTGTAGAAAGCCTTCTCAGAAGAGTTGAAGCTCTTATAGGTGTAAAGTGTGGGTCAACCCCATTTAAATGCCATTTAAGCATGCTGTAAGAAGCTAACTGTGTCCTTGTGTGAAAGAAGTGGCCTCACCTATCTAATAAAACCCTTATATCCTATCTTATAAATTAAATGAAAACACAACTCAAAGTATTTTAAAAGATAAGTATTCAACCTGCTAAGTTGAATAATACCCTGTTACTGAACTTGACAACTGCAAAGGTCCCTGATAGTGCTCTTACAAAATGGCTGACCTCTCTAAACAACCTGTACTGGCCACCAGCCTTAAGAGCTTAATGGGTACTAAACTTAACGCCGACACCTTCTTGATCCTTGTAAGTGCTCAGGGTTCAACCAAAGGTGACTGCGCCACCATGAGGATGTCATCACCACACCAACCTTCCATTATGTCTACCCCAGGATACTGCCAAGGACCCACCTATTGTGACGTACCTGTTAAGAGACAACAACATCAGTGATGATAGTGTACAAAATTAAGCAAGCTAAACACCTTTACACATTTAAAGGAGGGAGTCTGTTAGGGAGGAGATTTGCCTTGGTGCACGCCACCTCTCTGCTTTAATGCACGGACTGCCCAAGTCAAGTGGCCTTCACCTAAAGGCTTGGCTCTGGGCATAAGCAATTTTAGTATATCAGAGGACCCTGCACAACTGTGCAAAATTGAACCTGAGGCTGGACTTTAAGTGAAAATATACCTAAACCTTTAGCTATTTCCTAATGCATCTCAGCTGTCAAATATGAATGCATACACCATTAATGGGTGTGTTGGCTGTAAACCTTTTTGTATACACACTGCTTCAACTAAATAGATATATAATAAATATAAGGTCCCCCACACCCCTTGGAACTGTACCATTCTTTAGAACTGAAGTCCCACTTCATTCACTTGGCAACCATATCTTGAGAAATATGTGTTTAGTTTAAGCCATGTATCTTGATGACTGGTTTTAATATCTATCTGTTTGGTTATTTTACAGTACACATGCTAATAAAAGCTAAGATTTTAATAGACAGCTTGTGCTCACCTGAAACCTATCCAAGAACACGGAATGACTAACTCTTCATCAGATCAAACAGATATCTAAACTTTGCAAGGCATGACCATCTCTTAAAACAGTTTTCGGGAATGTTTGGGGTCTCTCAATGGCAGAAATTAGGGGTCAGGTGGTAGTTTTTTCAACTTATATTTATAGCATACACCTAACAGAAATACTATAAAACACATATATTTGCTATATATGTAGAGAAATTAGATTTCATTGTTCCCAGGACATAAGATGCGAGAAGCTTATTCCCAAATGATTTTTTCCCCCATAACAAAGCTGCATTTTTATCTGTTCGCATTATGGTGTCTATTATGTATCAGTCTGTAACCACTTATTGTAAAAGTTTCTATGACACCACCTCCTGTGTTTGTAATCAGAAAGATCTGTTTGTAGCATATGTCTCATGTTGTCAGAATGGGCGCTTTTGTGTAGACCAGCGCTGTCTGACAGAAAGTTTCCAGATCTTGGCCAGACCATCATCTTGTCCTTATGGAACTGGAAGAGGAACAATTATTTTGCATAGTTCTCTCATATGGTGGAGCAATAAATAGCTTTGCTGGATGTAGTTGAAAACCAGGCTAGCTTGTTTGCAATTGATCATTTTGGCACTTTTGTTCAGACTGGTCCCAGTGGACAAAACAGAAAGTTCCACAAGGTTGTGTACAAACTGAGGCAATTCAGGTCGTTTCCCAGACCACAGCATAGCTATTACTGTAGTCTTTCAACAACAATACTTTTTGTATTATGGGAGATTAAGAATTCAAGGGTGACGTGGAGAGACACACCCATATGTCGGGTAAGTCTTAAGTTAGAAGGAAGGTTGGAACTGATTCAAATGGAAAGAGAAGAGTAATTGTACAACAACACATTCCATGCTATAAAGTTTATGCAAATTGTATCATGTAACCTAAACTGTATGCAAATGGTATCATGGAACTTATTGGATTTCCTTCCTTTCTGATTGACTGGATTGACTTTTGTTGTTTGTTTGTTGATGAGCCCAAATAATTGTTGTCAGAAATATACAGGTATCCTACATAATGTGCTTACTTCCTATGTTATGCCAGAGAGGCTATTTAGCTATTATCACAGACTACAGCAGCATTATGCTTTTTGATGCAGCAGAGTATGAAAGTTGAAAGAGCATGGCTGACACTATGAGGAAAAACACAGCTTTGCCAAATGACAACTGGAAATTAATAGTCAAGTGCATTTCTAGCAGATTAACCTCCGGAGTGCTTAGCCTGTCCAGAGAGAGCCCATGGTGTCCCTCCGTATCAGTGACCCCCTGTCGATTTTTCAGGTCCTCCTCTCCAGTGTCATTAATGACACACAAAAGGTGGAGACATTGACACCCATTTAAAGGAGGCAACTTTGCTCTTTTCTCCTTACACTGGGGATGTGAAGGAGGGAGGGGGAGGGGGGGCAGAGGTGTAACAGGGTGATACGGCTAGTAAGAACGGTACCCTGTATAAAATAGTTTTGGAAAGACCTTTACTGGATTGAACCTTTAAACCTTGAATAGCATAAGCATCAATGTAAGTGTTATAATACAGTATATAGTTTTATGGTTATGGATCTACTATAATTCTTGCTGAACCATAAAGTGTTAGGTCGGGTCTACAGTAAGTTTTTTTGTGCGTTTTTCTCGTGGTCTAAAACAATGTAGTGCAGACGCACCCTGTATTCCCCTATAGGAAATTACATGTCAGTCTAAACTGGCACGCCATTACCGCGTTGGGTGTGGCACTGGAAACAGGTACCGCACCCATTGTTTGACATCTGTGGCATGGGTAAACCGCGACCACCTTAGCGGAGGTATAGCTTGCCATACAAAGTTGATAAGTAGCCTAGAATGGAAATTCCCTGGGTTCTTCACCTGCTGAAGTTGTCTCTAAGCAGGAGTGCTGTTCTTTGGGAGCAGACAGGCTTGTCTGCAAAACTGGAGCTGCCAGTAGCAGGATGTAAGAGAGACCCCCTTTCCCAAGTTAGGCCCTGGGACTGCCATCAACTAGATGCATATAAAGGAGAGTGGGGCAAGCAACTCAGACACTTGGACTGAGCACAGGCTTTAATAGACTATTATTACTTGAAAACTACACCTCATGTGACTACACTAATTCTTAGATTACCTGTAAATAAAATTTTTCCAATAGATGCTTACTTTTGTTTCAACCTGCACACGCTGTTGTCCCCCTTGTGGCCCTTATCTAGTAGTTCCATGCTACCAGAGAAAGGAATGCCTTACTAGACCATAGCCTGTTGCCCAAAGCAGGTGTGGAGTTTACGTTAAGCCTGTTGAATTTAGAAAGGAGAGTTCCAGAGAGGTGATTCTAGAGTGACCCTGCTTGAGAAGGGAGCAACATGTGCTGAGAATTAAATGTACAGTTAAGAAGGTTTAATTCTGGCAGTTGTTAGAAGGTGGTGTCATTATCATCATCATTTATTTATATAGTGACAACATATAATGCACAGTGTTCTCCCCAGAGGAGATTGGCCGGGCGGCCCGCCCGGGAGATTTTGGTCCCCGCCCGGCACACAGCGAGCAGCCTGACAAGCGGCGCCTCCCATTCTTCAGGAGCGCGCCACAGCCACTGAAAGACTCCGGCCCGCGGCACACTACCGGAGCCGCGGGCCGGAGTCTTTCAGTGGCTGCGGCGCGCTCCTGAAGAATGGGGAGGCGCCGCCTGTCAGAGGATTTGTGTGCTGCCGCTGGCCGGCAGCCTATCAGAGGGCCGCCGGACCGGAGCAGGCGGCGCGATGACGTCATCGCGTCATGACGTCATCGCGCCGCCCGGCTAAAAAAAAATTCTGGGGAGAACACTGATGCAGCACTGTACAGTGCATTAGAGTGGAGATACAACACAATATATTACACACAGGTACAGGTTATGACACAGGGGGAGTAGAGGACCCTGCCTGATCGGGCTTACAATCTAATAGGGGAACAGAGTATACAATAGGTGGGTGGTATAGGCTTTCTAATGTTTACTTTCTCTTCACATATCTATTCTTTCTTTATCCAAAATTTAAAACATTTATAATTTGTTTATATTTTTTAGAATAAGACAGTGAAACTGAGTTGTATTTGGAAACTATAGGAAAAAATAGCATGATATACATGTCAGTTATTAGTGATGGCTCGAACTGTTCGCCGGAGAACTATCCGCGGCGAACATCGCATGTTCGCGTCCGCCCATGTTTTCGCGCATTTTGCGAACATATGGCGATTCAACCCGCCCCCTATCTTTTTCCATTGCACAAACTTTGACCCTGTGAGTCACCGTCAGCAACATATCCAGCCATCAGCACCCCCCACCTCACGGACCATCCCACCCCCCATAAACATAGCAAGTAGAGGACGCCATTTCACATGCTGCTGAGAAGGAGGAGTTAGAACAGAGAGCTGGCTTGGGGCATAGTCAACCATTAGCTAGGCAGTGTTCTTCTACAGTGTACTTTCTTCATTGCTCTTAGTCTCTGTGTCAGGACAGAGTCCTGAAAGACCACCAAAAGTCCCTTTTATAGGGCATTTTTTTTGCTACCCTGTTGCCTGCTGGCTGGCATGCCAGGCTGCTGCCAGTGAATCAGTGATCCTGCAAGCCACATATTGCACAGTGCCTACTGCCAGTGCTCATATCTGGTGGCACGTTGTTACTACCCATGATTTTTTCACCCTATTTTAGGGTACAATATATATTGCACACACGGCTTTCCCATCTTTTACAGCTTTGTGCCAACTGTGTGTGCGCCACACACTGCCCCGTGCCCACCCATACTTATCTGGTGGCACTTTGTTTACCCAGGGGATTTTTTTTTCACCCTATTGTAGGTATTACTAAATATTGCAGGGCTTCCGTCCATTAAAGCCTTGTGCCAACTGTGTGTGTGCCCACACTGCCAGTGCCCACCAATAGTTATCTGGTGGCACTTTTGTTACCCCAGGGGATTTTTTTTCACCCTATTGTAGGGTTTTACTAAATATTGCAGGGCTTCCGTCCCATTAAAGCCTTTTGTACCAACTGTGTGTGCGCCCACACTGCCAGTGCCCCCCATAGTTATCTGGTGGCACTTTGTTACCCCCCCAGGGGATTTTTTTTCACCCTATTGTAGGAATTACTAATATTGCAGGGCTTTCCGTCCATTAAAGCCTTGTGCCAACTGTGTGTGCGCCCCACTGCCCAGTGCCCCCCCTAGTTATCTGGTGCACTGTTGTTACCCCCAGGGGTTTTTTAACCCTATTGTAGGGTATTACTAAATATTGCACGGGCTTTCCGTCCATTAAGCCGCGTGTCAACTGTGTGTGCGCCCACACTGCCAGTGCCCCCCATAGCTATCGGTGGCACTTTTGTTACCCCCCGGGGAATTTTTTCACCCTATTGTAGGGTATTACTAAATATTGCAGGGCTTTCCGTCCATTAAAGCCTTTGTACCAACTGTTGTGTGCGCCCACAACTGCCCAGTGCCCACCCATAGTTATCTGGTGGCACTTTGTATATACCACCAGGGACTTTTTTCCACCACTATGTAGGGTATTACTAAATATTGCAGGGCTTTCCGTCCATTAAAGCACTTGTGCCAACTGTGTGTGCGCCCACACTGCCCAGTGCCCAACCATCCTAGTTATCTGGGGCACTTGTTACCCACAGGGGATTTTTTACAACACCCTATTGTAGCGGTATTACTAAATATTGCAGGGCTTTCCGTCCATTAAAAGCTTCTGTGTTGCCAACTGTGGGCGCCCACACTGCCCCAGTGCCCAAACCCATAGTATCTGGTGGCACTCTGTTACCCCCAGCGAGATTTTGTTCACCCTATTGTAGGGAATAACAATATTTGCAGGGCTTCCGTCCATTAACAGCCTTGTGCCAAACTGTGTGTGCGCCCACACTGCCCAGTGCCCCCCCCACCCATAGTTATCTGTGGCACTTGTTACCCCGGGATTTTTTTTCACAAACCTATTGTAGGGTATTACAACATATTGCCAGGGCTTTCCGTCCATTAAAGCCTTGTGCACACTGTGTGTGTCGCCCAACTCCGCTGACCAGTTGCCCACCCATAGTTTATTTGGTGGCACTTTTGTTACCAACCCCCGGGGATTTTTTTCACCCTATTGTACGGGTATACTAACATATTGCAAGGGCTTTCCGCCATTACACGCCTTGTGCAAACCTGTCTTGCCCAATGCCCACCACAGTTATCTGGTGGAAGGGAATACCCATCAAAGTTTTTTGTACCCTATTCAAAAGGGTATTAACTAAAATGATGCACAAGCTTTTCATCCATACAGCATTGTTTGCCACACTGTCTGTTGCCCAGTGCCCAGCCACAGTTAATCTGGTTGGAAGGGTAAACCCATCAATTTGTTTTTCCCTATTCCATAACACCGGGTATACTAAAAAGTGCAACGGCTTTCCATCCATTACAGCACTTGTGCCAACTGTGCTGTGCCCATGCCCCAGCCACAGTTATCTGGTGGAAGGGTAATACCCCCAATTTTTTCATTCTTTTGTACTACCTATCCCCTATCATAAAAGGGTTATTACAAAAAGTGCACGGCTTTCCCATCCATTACAAAGCCTTGTTCCAACTTCGTGCCCAGGCCCCAGCCACCCAGTTATACTGGTGGAAGCGTTTAATACCAATTTTTTGTTACCCTATATTCATATAAGGGTATTACAAAAAGTGCACGGAAGGGAATACCCAATTTTTGTACCCGCATTCATAAAAGGGTATCACTAAAAAGGCAACACGGCTTTCACTCCAATACAAAGCCTTGTGACAAACTGTCTGTGCCCCACCCAAAGTATATCTGCCCACAGGGCCCTTGTACGCACAACAAATAAAACATGACAGGCAAGCGCAGACCATACCCAGCAGGGTACGTGCGTGGTCGTCGGTCGTGGTGTGATATTTCTCTTTGGCCCTTAGAATAAATGGCCAGTGTTCAGAGGCCACTTACCGTCAAACACAAGACATAGCCGGGACTTAAGTTGACATGGTTTACACAGAGGACAACCCCAATCTTCAACACATCCAACCACTCCGACCCTGGACACCACCATTCCTCCGCATGCCTCGGCTGCTGACAACCTTCAACAGTTGCCCACTCACACTCCCGCCACCAATAGTAGACCACAAGCCGCTACAATTGGGACCCATCAAGGAGTTGTTTTCACATCACTTTTGAAGAGGAGATGATGATGCGCCAACCATCTATTGCCAAGCATGTAGGGAACATGGACACTGCCACTCTGACAAGTAGCATTACAACAACAACAACCACTGGACGGTGCCGGTTGTTTCCTTGTGTTATACGTGATGTTGTACCCGCTGCTTCCTCCTTTGCTGAGGCTGCAGATAGACAGTTCAAAGCGGTTGATGAGATGCACGATGTGTCCATGGCTAGTCACTGGGTGCCCACACCAAGAAAGAAGAAACAGGGGGAAAGTTACAGATGGAGAGAACAGAGAGGACGCAACGAGTTGTAAGCAGGGGGAGGTCATCGCAAGGAGCTAGATGGCACAGTCCAGGCAGCATTGTATTCGCAACCATGGGGTCACCAACAGCACGCCAATAACAACGTATCGCTATTGCCCACCACCAGTATGCCGTCATGCAAAGCTCAGCCAGTGTGGCATTTTTTTTTGGTCTGCTGCTGATAGCAGCGATTGCCATTTGCAAACCTTGCAAAAAGATACTGAATCGTGGAAACAAGTCACCAAAACCCACCACGTTTCACAACTGCTCTTGAAAGCACATTCGATCTCGCAATCACCAAACGCCCTATGGATCAACACATGGCTACAAGCAGCACACACACAACTCAAAGCCATCCTCCTCCTCATGTTCCAGCATCTTCAGCCAACCTTCAAACCACTGCTGTCCTCCTTGACCCCCTCTCAACCACCAGCCACATTACATCCCTCCGCTTTGAGCAGCTCCCAGTACCTCATCTGGCCATGTTCAGTGTCATGAATGACATGTTTGATCGTAAAAAAAACAATTGTCACAGAGTCATAACCCCTGCCCGGACGTCTGACAGCTGGCTTGACAAGCTCTTAGCCCGCCAGCTTACCCCATAAACCAGCTGGTGGAGTCCCTGAGGCCTTCAAAAAAATTTGTGGCTATTGGGACACCGCAGTGGAAGGTTACCCGGTCGAATTTTTTTTTCAAAAAACCGGCAATACACCTATCTATTCCCCCTTGTAGAAAAGGCAAGTCATGGCATCTACCTCGCATACAGGTTGGGGCCAAGGTCCATCTGACCACTGATACCTGGTCGCAAAGCACGTCCAGGGCAGGTACATTCACGACACTGACGCATTGGATAAACCAAACCTGCCTGACAGTCCCCAGCATGGAATGCTTGGCTCTGCAGCCGAGTTTGGTGACACCGCCAAGACTGCAGGCAGGCCTGCTGCCACCTCTTCTACTCTCCTACTCCATCCTCCTCGGCTGAGTCCTTTCTCTTGATGCGATCTGGCTTCACATCATCTGCATCCCTGCAGCTCCCAGGGGCTATTCCACATCACCGGATACAACGTGTCACGCTGTCTTGGGGCTGACTTGCCTGAAAGCAGAGAGCCACAACGGACAGCACTCCTGTCCGCCCTAACGCACAGGTGGCTCAGGGCTAACCCCGCACCAACTGGAGATTGGCAAAGTGGTGTGTGACAACGGAAGCAATCTGTTGGCGGCATTGAATTTGGCAAGTTGTCACATGTGCCGTGCATGGCAATGTGTTAAATCTCATTGTGCAACGCTTTGTGGCACAGTACCCAGGCTTTACAGGACGTCCTCAAGCGGCTAGGAAGGTGTGTGCCATTTCAGGGCGTTCCTACACGCTATGGCGCAATTTTCTGAAATTCAGCGGCGAAAAAACATGCAGTGAGGCGCTTGATTGCGACCAGTCCGACGCATTGGAATTCAACACTCCTATGTTTGACCGCCTGCTCCAAGAAGAAAAGCTGTCAATGAGTATTTGTACACCGGGGTGCTAGGACAGCTTCTGCGGAGCTGGGTATTTTTTTGCAGACGTTTACTGGACGGTCATGCGCAATGGCCTGTAGGCTCATGCGTGCTTTGAAGAGGTGACAAACCTTGTTAGTCGCAGCGAAGGCACAATCACGACCTCATCCCATTGCCTTTCTCCTGGGCGTTCCCTGCGAAAGAGTCTGGATCAGGCTGTGGATCAGCGTGAAGAGGAAGAGTTTATGGTCACCATCACCACCAGAAACAGCCTTAGCAGCCTCGCTTGCCGACCTGCGGCAATGCTGGGAAGGAGTCTGAGGAGTCAGAGGGGAATGTGGCTTTGAGGAGGAGGAAGACCAACCTCAGCAGGCATCCACGGTGCTCCTTGTGGTCACCTATCTGGGACCCCGGTGGGGTGTTGTACGTGGCTGGGGGAGGAACAGGACCCTCAATGACATCAGTGAGGAGGAGGAGGACGGGAAATAAGTAGCTCGCGGCATCAATCCTCGTGCAAATGGGGTCTTTCATGCGTCGTCCGTGAGTGATCCTCATATAAAAAAGGATGAAGGAAACGATCTGGTACTGTTGGCACACTACTAGACCCCGATATAAGCAGAAAAGTTGGAATTTTTAACGGTTTTATGGGAGGTCTGAGAGTATGCACGCAGTTTAGAGATAAGCTACAACATCTGCTCTACACCGCTTTAGGGTGAGTTCACAGCACAACGTGGCTCTACTAGGGGAAGAGGTGACACAATCCTCCTGCTTCCACGACCGCGCCGGCAAGGACAGGGCGCTTCACAGACGTGCTGTTGTTGGAGGACATGTGGAGCTTTTAAGGTCCTACGCATCGCCACAGCCCTTCGGGATCCACCCTGAGAGGAACGACTCGACCGACAGATCGCAGACTACCTCGCCTTAACTGCGGATATTGACACTCTGAGAAGCGATAGAACCCATGACTACTGGGTTTGCAGACTTGACCTGTGGCCAGAGCTATCCCAGTTTGCTCTTGAATTTCTGCCTGTCCTGCTTCAGTGTCCTGTCAGAAAGACCTTCAGTTGCTGCAGGCGGCATAGTGACAGAGAAGCGAAGTCGTCTCGGTCAAAAAAGTGTGGATACCTCACCTTCTGAAACTGGATTCCGAAGGGACTGACAGTGGGGGATACGTTTGCCTAGCAAAAGGCCTGATTACTGCCTTGGCCTAAAAATGTTCCCCACCTGCATACCGATGACTTGAATGAATCATCCGCCAACCACCAACAGGGTTCAAGCCGCAATGTTTTCTTTTCCATTCTGCCTGGAAAACATAATTTTTCTGGCCGCTGCTACAACAGCGGCTGCTACCATACCTGTTTTTTCTGTCAAATGTACATGAAAATTTTTTATGGCAAGTGTACTTGCCTAATTTTTCTGGCCTCTGGCTTTGGCTGACATTTTAAAAAGGCACATACATGTGGCAATTCCCCTTCGTGATCGCTACCGTTGTCGTGGCTTGTCGTATGAAAAACTTTATTTTTTTGGGATCATATAAGTTGATCTTTAAAGTCTAGTAGGTCAAAAATGTGACAACACTGCAGAATTATTGTTTAATGGGTCACTCAACCGTTTCAATGTTTGTGGTGCGTTTACACGTGGAGTTTGGTGTATCAGAGTTTGTTGTGTGTGAACTGTGAACGCCGTAGTGACCTTTAACTAACTGACGATACGACTGTGAGAGTAGACACCATATGTCTACCCGCTACTTCGGTTTCCCCCAGGACTTAACGCACAAGGTACCTCAACCTGAGAAACTGAGACCGGGGAATCCTCCAAGAACCCCCCTCTAGGGAGTGAGTTCAGAAATAGTGATGATCACGAATATTCGGATTCCGAATAATAATCGCGATATCGGCAAATTCCGTT
>CM070032.1:112649776-112677640 GCA_036250615.1 Ptychadena robeensis | reverse complement strand
CGCGAACATGCGATGTTCGCCGCGAATAGTTCACCGGCGAACAGTTCGGGCCATCACTATTTAACAGTGGGGATGGTGTGTTCACAGTGATGTGCAATGTTAGTTTTCCGCCACACATAGCGTTTTGCATTTTGGCCAAAAAGTTCCATTTTGGTCTCATCTGACCAGAGCACCTTCTTCCACATGTTTGCTTTGTCCCCCAAACTGCAAACAGGACTTCTTACGCTTTTCTGGTAACAATGGCTTCCTTCTTGCCACTCTTCCATAAAGGCCAATTGTGCAGTGCACGACTAATAGTTGTCCTATGGACAGATTCCCCCACCTGAGCTGTAGATCTCTGCAGCTCGTCCAGAGTGACCATGGGCCTGGTGACTGCCTTTCTGATCAGCGCTCTCCTTGTTCGGGCTGTTAGTTTAGGTGGACGGCCTTGTCTTGGTAGGTTTACAGTTGTGCCATACTCCTTCCATTTCTAAATGAAAGCTCAAGTGGGCCGAATACTTTTGCAAGCCACTGTATATGGTCCATTACTATTCATAGGGCACGTATACTAGGTCCACTTTGTTTTTGTTGCACATTTATAGTCCAATTGTATTAATAGGGCCAGTAAGGTGATTTATTGTGGACGTTTCTCGACCAGTTAAAATTCCTCAGCACCAGCAAATAATTCTGACAGTTGCTCATTGACTGTAAAAAAGTCTATTGATTTTCTTGACATCTCCATTGTCCATTTATTTAGTTCAATTCAGTTCAATTCAGCCTACATTTACAGGTTCCTGTTTTTCTTGTGTGACATTTCTACACCAGTTACATTCATTGGGGCGGTATACCAGGTCTACTTTGTTTTTTGGTGACATTCCTACTCCAGTTACATTAATTGGGTCAGTATACTAGGGTCACTTTGTTTTTGGGGGACATCTCTAGACCGTTATATTCATAGGGCCAGTATACTAGGTCCACTTTGTTTTGGGGGCACATATATAGTGCACTAATATTTATAGTGCCAGTATGCTAGGTCCACTTTTTTGGGTGCCATTTCTAGACCAGTTATATATCAATAGGGCTGGTATACAAGGTCCTGTGATTTATTGTGGACATTTCTAGACCAATTAAACATTTTCAGCATAATTCTGACAGTTACACATTGACTGTGAAAAAGTCTATTGTTTTTTCTTGACATCTCCATTGTTAAAAATATATATATATATTTAGTTCAATTCAGCCTACGTTTACGTTGCGTTTCTGTCACTTTCTGAACTTTTCCAATGGACCAGGCACCCTCTTCCGAGTAGGAGGTGCCTGGTTGTCTCCCTTTGACTTACATAAGGATCGGGTGCTTGATAGAATATCACGATGAGTTCGGACCGAACACCCCAACATTTTGTTCGCTCAACACTACTAATTACCGCACCATAGTAGATCTGTAGCGGCATGCTGTAGAGTGTGTGTCCCTTTAAGAGCACACCCCAGGGCCACCTGAAGGCTTAAGAGGAAGCTACCAGGAAGAGGAGGTGCATACAGTCGGTGAGCATAATAGTTTGCAGCTCTCCAAACAGCTACTCACCTGTCCTCCAGTACCCGGAGACGGCTTTACTAGGCCGTGCCTGTGTTCCCGCGACCAATCTGTGGCTGTGCCTGTGGAGCGTACCTGCCATCAGCTGTGGCCCTCCTCTGGCTGAGGTACTGTCCTAGGATCTCCCTCTGCCGGGTGGCGGTTCCTCGTTTACCAGTGGCTACTACTTTGGACATTCATTCTGGACTGTAGCTTGTTGCTGCATTATTGTTGGCCAGGTGTTCAGGTCTATTGAGCACCGCTTTTGCCTGTGTTTGGAGACCCCATTAGGATCTCATTGTTGAATAAAAGGGTTTTGAGCATCAACAGCCGCCTGTCGTCTGGTTGATTCCAGTGTCTTTACAGATCCAGCATTGCAATCCAGGACTGGTCTACTCTCAGGATAAATGATGTTCAGAGCTTATGTACAATCTCCAATCCTCATCCAGAACTGTTCAAGTCATTCCCCATTCCACAGATTCTTTTAATATTTATTGGACACAATGAAAACAAACTTAAGGTGGATGCTTAAATAGAAAGCTGTGATTTAAAAAATCAGGCTGGTGGTCTGGTCCTCAATATTTCCTGGGCTCTGAACTTTGTGGATCTTTCCCCATATCTAACTTTACATGCATTGTTGTGCGCGACATCCTAGAATCAAGATGGCCATAAAAGGTGTCTTCTATCCTAGTAATATCAAATCAAAGCAACCACTGGCAGGTGGCATGATAACATCACATCATAATTAAAACTGCTGGCATGTACACCTTTCCAATATGGATGAAAAGTAACTGAGAGAGATGTAAATTTTCATCTGCAGCTCAGTTTGGGACATTCAGTATAAGAAATCTGGTTGTTAATGGAAACGCTCCCATTTTGCACTAGTTCCAGCTATAAATCATCCTTTGATTATTTTTCTTTTCTATTTTTTATTGGCCACTAGAAGTAAATATGGCCATGCTGTTATATATATAACCTTTTGCCGGTTCATTTTCTATTTTTTTTTTCTTTTAGCCAGCAATAATGTGCTAAGTGATCTCTCTATACATAGTACCTGGAAATTCTTTCCAAGTGGGGACAAGAAGTCTCTTTCTTTTCCATGTAGCCATGGCTTATATGACCCATCAATAATATATTTGCAGCAAAGTCGGTATGATGAGGGTTCAGCAGCAGAACCATGAAGACTCACTCAACAAGCTGGCCCAGTAGATGAAAGCACAGGAAAGGGCCTGGCAAAGGCACAGGAGAGATTTGGAACAGTATTACACTGTTCTCCTTGGGGAGGTTCACACAAGGGCACAGGTACAGAACAGCAGCCAAAAAGCTGTAAACTTTATTTCTTTTTTTGCTTTAAATATTTCAGTATATTATTTCAGAACCTGTAAAGTGGTTCCAGAGGTTCAATATAATTGAAAATTGCGTAAGAGTTGGTCTGAAAAAGAGATCATGTATGTGGTTGCGCACACGGCTTTTCTGTTTGCGATTACCGTATTTGTGTTTATTTGATGACTTTTAAGAAAAGTATGATTTACTCCAGAATATGTTTTTTTAATAGAATCCTGGTGCTGTATTTCTCATATAAAAATATGTATATGAAGCAGTGTTCTTGAATTTCTCGTTGTATTTTCTCTGTAGTGACACCAGTGTTTGCAAATATATTGTTCTGCTTCTCTCTTTTTCAAAAATATAATATAGCTAATATTTTACATGACTTGATGATGTTCTATGGTCCTACTTTGCCTTGTTGTTCTTTAGTAACAGCTGGTTTAAAATTCAGTTATTCTGTTGCTAAAGTGAAACAGTGGATACACTAAGAACAATGTTTTAAGTTGAAATAAAAGCTTTAAAACAAGCTTTCACTGAAATATATAGTTACAAGCACACATGAGCAATTCATTCATACAGTTTAAAGTCAAGGCATTAGGTTCTGATCACCTGCTCTTTTTCAAATTAGAATAGTAGGATGCTGCTGTAAATGTATAATTACTCAATATCCTCTCAATACTGTATAATCAATATATATAACCCGTTGAGAAAACATAAAATATACTAAATTCATAAATCTGCATTTCTAAATAAAATATAAAAAACATAGAAGTGGAAGAAAAGGCGCTCATGCCCCCAGTCTGGCACTTTTTGGAGCCTCTAAGCTCCGAGGGACTTTAAAGGCACCAGTAGTTAGTGTTACAGTACTTTTTCTCAAAAATAAATAAGGATCAAAACTTAGAAAAAGTTTTCTAAAAAAAGTTTTTCGGTGGATGTGACGTTGGAGCTGGCCGTCCTTAAACAGGCTAGAGTTGTGGATGTAGTTGTCCAGGTGATAGAAGGAACAATACCAGGTGGTGTCTGTGGGAGCCGTCTGCTCATTGAGGTCCCCAGTTATCCCTTCCTCAACCCCGGGTTTGTTTTGTTTTTTTTGATTTTCTAAATAAAATAATTGACAAAGTGTGCAGTCCATGTTGATGATGGTATAGTCATAGACCAACACCCAGATATTGATGTTCAATCAACAAACGATTAAGACTATGGTAAATGTTAAATTTCCAAATAATTTCACCTTGAGCTCACTTTAAAACAGTCGAACATATCTTCCTAAGCAAAAATACCCAAAAAGTCATCTAAAATTAAATATTTTCCACTTTGAACAAATCCTTTTCCCTCACCTAACCTCCCTAGTGGTTAGCCTGTACTACGCAGTTTTTAACAGCGCGGTATGGGTAACCCCAACAGAGTACACAGCACTGTTTGAATTTCCCGCCCTCCCCTGTCCACATCGGGCTTGCAAACCAATGCCCCTCCATTGTAGGTCTATGGCACCCCCCGCCTTTTCAGTATCACAGATGACACAGAATGGGCAGTGCCATAGTCGGAATGAGGCTCACGATTGACGCAGAATCGCTAGCGCTTTCAGGAGGACAGCTAATTTTTGCCAATCCCACCTTGTCCAGAGTTTCGTTAACAATCTCTTGACCAGCTTGGCTCATCTTAAACATCAGTGGAGTTACTCTAAACAAAAATGTAAAGCTAGCCATACACGTGTCGGTTCCTGATCGATCGACAATCCGATCGATTCCGATGAAGTCACAGGCGTCGATTGATCGACCATACAAGTCTGTGCTTACCACCTCATGCCACCGATTCCTGGAAGATTCTGTTACCAGTCGATCGATTCACAAATGTCAACGTCCCTTGATGTGTGCCCAATCGATCAGAAAACACCAACAGGTTGGTTCCCTGGCCGTTCCGATTTGGGGGCCATGTCGATTGGTCGGGGTCGATCGGTCAAGGTGGGCTGCACTCGATTCCTCACTCAAACTCACTCCAGAAAATAATTAGCAAAATGCACTGAATTGCAGGACACACAACCACCCTGAATCTCTACAATCTGCATTTACTTTTGACTTTTTAATTTAAAATACCACAGCAAATGCTAAACCACACACCCAGTGCATTGTGATGTGTTGCTAAAGCATAGTTGTGTTTTCTGCATTGGATTGCAAATTTGTAGTGCTCTAACAGATATTATTGTCAGAATGGCGCCAGGCATAAAGTTAGGAAAAGTCTTAGGCCTAGTCCCTTTCTGTACTGCTATAAAAATATTCTTCATGTGGGATACATGCAAAGTGCCAACACTCGTTAACCAGCTAGCCCAGGGATGGGCAAAGTAAGGCCTAAGGGCTTTTAGCTTTCTTTACCGGCCCTTTGTTGAAAAGATCCTCCTCTCCACTTTTTCTCCAGCTTTTTTTGTGCAGGAAATTTAAAAAGATAACAAGGTTCCTGCCACATGTGCCTATTACATATCACAACCATCATTAGTGATGCCAGCGATGCATGGAATTGGCACCCCTAAAAGTTTAACCACTTATGGGCTAGACTCTATTACCCATGAATCTCTTAAGCCCCCCTGCTTTCCTAATGTTCCACTGCAAAGACTATTGTTTCTCTTGGCATTTCCCTCTGCCCATCACTCCTACAAAGCTATTACATCTACAGATTAATTCTGCTTTAATATTCTTCCTGATGCATATAAAGTCTTCCTACTGCCTCCTTAACCCCCCCAAACTTCATAGTGTCCTCTTCTGATCACTCATTTAATGTTATTTCTCTTCACTTTTGTGACCAAATGTCTCTTCCCTATTTGATCATTTAAATCTCTTTAGCCCCCCTGCTTTCCTAATGTTCCACTCCAAAGACTATTGTTTCTCTTGGCATTTCCCTCTGCCCGTCACTCCTACAAAGCTATTACATCTACAGATTAATTCTGCTGCAATATTCTTCCTAAGGCATGTAAAGACTTCCTACCGCCTCCTTAACCCTCCCAAACGTCATAGTGTCCTCTTCCAATCACCCATTTAATGTTTTTCTCTTCACTTTTGTGACCAAATGTCTCTTCCCTATTTGACAATTTAAAGGTTGGGAAGAAGGTTCATCCATTGCTAGCAACTCCAAAGCCAACAAGGTAAAACCAACCAGCATTCTGTGAAAAATTTGGCAATAACATTCCAATCTTTGGAATTTAAAATTACATTTTTAAACTGAACACCACATAGCAGCCATATTAGTTTGAGTTTACTACTTGTATCTACAGAGTTGTTTACCTGTAATTTCTCCATTAGACACCCAACATATTTACATGAGCCGGATCTTCCACATGAGAAGGATTTCCCCCAGGTAAATGTATCAATTTCACAAAAACTGGGACTCATGAAGGAAACTTTAGAAGCCATGATAGTATATGGATTTTACCTTGTAATCGGTGCATTTTACTTTTCATACAGGGTAATATTTTTGGCTTCTAAGTCAGATTTCCTTCAGGATCAAATAAACACCTACAGTGTGCTAAAGTTCAGAGAGAGATCAGAACGCCATTCTAAGCTTTGTTGGAGTCCAAGGATACAGTTGCCAAAATAAATAAAAACTCTTTCAGAAGTATGAAAGGGTGTTCTGGAAGTCTGTGATTACTGTAGTGACTGCTTGCAGGTTTCTTTTTTTTTTTTTTTTGGTTTGGCTGGATGTGTTGTTTACGTAAATTCGAAACAGAAGTCTCATACACTTGAAAATGCTAGTCTTGACTACCCCACACCAGTCGCCTCAATACATAACTGCGTTGCATTTTACAAATGATAAATTGTTGGTTGATTGTTATTGTTAATAATACAGATCATTTTAATTGTAATGTATGACAGAGAAACTATAAATGGGCCAAATGTGAGTATAAGGGCAAGGCAAAGAATTTAGCACAGTACAGTTAGGCTGTATAGAAAATAAACAAAATAGAAATGTAATTAATTGTAATTTATTATATGTTATCATCATAAATATAAGGAAATAAGCATTGTTAGTCTAGACTAGGAGACATTGGTTCACTGTTTCCATTGGTTCGATATTTACAGTTCTGACAAAATAATGTTTAAACACATGATAATAACAGGCCTATTTTTTATCACTTTTCTTCTCAACTTGTTTTTAATTAAATTCTACTAAGGGTTGCAATTGCTACATGTCCATACAGGGACAGGGGTGTCCAGCTCAAACACAGAATGGGCCAAAATTAAAAACTTAGACAGAATCGTATGCCCACCTTGATATATATTGTAAAAATGTCTACAATTGAAGTATTTCCTTCTCTTCAGATACAATGATGATATATAAACCAACTTCCAAAAAATAATACTGTAACACTTGTGACATCTAAAGTCAATTAATGTCTTAACCTTCTGGGTGTTGCACACGTGGCACACTTTTTATAGTGCACCTCATGCAATTCTTAGCCCTCCCTTTGTCCCTGTCCCATATTAAGTCTTTCTACTACAATGATAAAGCTTAGTATTATTGCATTTATAGTTGTATTAGAAGGTGGTCAGTATTAAGACATAATAAGAAAAAAAATATGATACCTTTATTTATAAGTTTTTTTCCTGATATCTGTACAGAAAAACCTGCTTTAAGTGCTAAAATCCTGTTGTTCTTGGAGGCAAGCCTCATTCTGTACCTCATACAAGGCTAGGCCTCATTTACCTCATAATTTCATAATGGATTAGTATGCCAAAGGTTATTTTGGGGCCCCCACCCCTAAACCCCCCCCCCCAATCTGATGGCTTCGCAGGATGCTTACATGCTCTGTAGCCGTGGGGACTAAGACGTCGGCAGCACGTCCTGACAGCAGCATCAATGTTGCTGTCAGGTGGCAATGCACAAGACAGGGATCCCCTAGATCCCAGGTGCCCAACAGGTGGCCCGGGAGCCGCATGTGGCTGGTGCCTATGCTCCCAATTCCACCAATGACCGGGGGTGATTATATAATATATATTGTGGTACATAACCTGAGAATGGGGCCACATGAAATAAATCAAAGGATTTTTTCCCTATAGATATCATCAATGTGCATCACCATAATACAGTGTTTCATAATGCTTGAAGTATCATTTAAACTAATTTTTGTTATTTAGATATAAAGAATAATGTCTTCTAGCTCCGCCTCCTGCTGTCATTATAAAATGCTTATACAAGTCAGTGTGGCCACCACTGCCCTAGATGGTCTGTACGTGCATATCACAATGCTTTCTCTGTAAGGAGCCTAAAACACATTTATAATGTCCAGTAATAAACAAGATTTGATTTTTCTTCTCAAATTATTTAAATTGATACATTTATGGCTAAGTGTCCATTTTCACAAAAAGGAGCTGCGAGTACACTTGCCATTCTGATGAATGGGACCATGTGCACTGGACTTTCCTTTTAAAGGCTTGACTAGGCATCTCTAATAGTGATGAGCGGCATAGGCAATATTTGAATTTGCGATATTTTGCAAATAATTCCACTGATTTGATTCAATATTCACAATTTGAGTGTATGGTCATGCATTTCGAAAATATATTTGCAATTATACGATTACCTTGAAAATGAATGGTCACATCTGTATTTGTTTTCGCAATGCATGGCCATAAGCTGATTGAATATATTTGCAATTTCAATTATTCAAGCTCCTCACTAATCTCTAATAGCAATGAACGATATTGCATACTATTACTGGTTTTGAACACAACTTCTTTGGTTACTTATACAAACATGACGGCTTTGGAGACCTACAACCTTCAGCTCTTTTAGGTTTTAACTATTAAGTCACAGAAAGACAACATTAAGCATACAGTGGTCATTTCCCTGCTCTGTAGTAGAAGCCTGAGGACAATGAATATTAAACTGCTAAGACAGCTAGTGCAAAAACTAATACTGTTACATGCAGATTTAAAGCTAAGGAGACTATAATTAACCTGATAAAGGCTTTTCCTGAACAATCTTATAAGGCCCCCTCTAAACCCCAGGTCCCATAGAAGCTGCCCTGAATGTTTGTGATTAGCCATCGTTTATGGTTTCTCAATATCAGACTTTTTTTGGCTATTGAATGAGGTATTGATATATCTCTGCCTGAAATAATAAAACCAATGTGAAAGGATATCCCTCAGCATCCTGCTGCTCGGAATATATCTCTTAGATAATGAATATTACATTTATATAAACAGTACAGAGTGTGATAGTCATATTGCATTTAATGTTTTTTTTTGTTTTTAAGATTTAAGACAACAACAAAATTACATTTATCTATTCTATAATTGCCTTGGTTTGTATTCCTTATCTCATGACATGTTTTGTTTTGCCTATTTAATTCCTTTATTTGTTTTACTATATTGAGAAATTAATCAAAATGTTCTGATTGAAGCATAACTGTTACTTTCACTATTGGTTAATTAGAAGTGAAGGGTTGATTACTGATAACATCCCATAGGGTGGCCTGGGATAATTAAAAATTGTCAGAACACTAAACTAAAACAATGTTTTTATGTTCTAATTTTTGAGACTTGTTAATTTTCTCTTGTTGTGTGGGTTGAGATGTTAATACTAAAAAGGCAAATACTGGTGTCTTATACATAACATGATTAAATATATTAAGATATTGTCGTCATACAGGGAGCATATTTCAGAAACCTGGTTTAATCAGACCCTGTTTGTTTTGTCATTTCAGTTTTCTCATTTCTTGCTGAAAGTTTTGTCAGTCCTCTACCATTACACGTTTTATCACTACATATTACATTCTCCATAATGAAGAATTTTCTTCTGTCATCCTGTGCCAGTGGTGCCCTGAACTTACTGTTTGGGGAGACTCTTGTCTATGGAAGGGCTTCTTCCCGAGGACTACATGTGCCATTAACAGTTGTGGCTACATATGGAGGCTCCAAATAGCCCCAGTAGCTATGGTTGCCATTGTAACACAGAAGTTTCCACTCCGCTTGTGCAGACGATGTGTGGGGTGGGACATTGCTAGGTAGAGTAACGCCCTCTTCCTCTTAAGTCAGGCAGGAACTGAATAGGAGGGAGAAGACTTTAACCTCCTGATACCGGAAGTGATGTCAATGACGTCAGTTCCGGCATCTGGAACGCAGAAGATTCTGGCCGAATGCGGAAGTGACGTCACATGACGTATTCACGGCCACTGAAAGTGACAGCTATGGCAGTAGGTGAAAAGAAACACATAAAAGTAATAAATGGGTGAGTGTATGAACATAATTTTTTTATTTTTGCTTGAGGATTTAATACTTATTTATTAACAAATAAGTTAAAATTAATGACTAAATGGCTTATTTATCTAACATATACCACTATTATACACCATACAAACATTGCTGTTTTTTGAGATTTGACATTTCAAGGGTGACATGTGTTAGGAATAATTGTCAGTGGGATAGCAATTTAAAGTTTGATAAGAGCAGTGGTTGGTGAACCATTTAAGGCAGAAAATCAAAAGAGAAAAAACAACATCCCCCCACCTTACCTCAGTGAGTTTTTTTGCAGAACTAGAACACATTTGTAAATATGTAAATAGGATCACCAATTGAAATAATAAATTGGTGATCCTATTTCAAATTTTATGTAAAGATGTGTCTAATATTTTTGCTTTAAGTTGTAAAAATAATATGTTGTAAAAAAAAGAAATTTCTTTTTAAAAATTTTGTCTTATGTATAAAGAAGAAGAAGCTCCTCTGAAACCCCCATCATATATGTTGATATATGGTTTACAAATATGTTATAGCAATTTAAAGAAAATTATTTAAACAAAATCCTTTAAAAAGTTTTGGGTGTTAATTTATAAAACGTTGGCAAGGTCAACAAAGCTAATAACCGGCATAGTGGACTTCATTTGGTAGGAAAAATTAACTGAACTAAATATATTTACCTATAAGTGGATTTGTTTAAGGCAGGGGTGTCCCAACAGGTGAATCGCATTAACACAAGGCCAATCTGGGCAAAATGTTATGCAAGACCATATATATTTTAAATGTAAAATATACTCAACATGTATATGGGCCCTTTTTGCGTTTTTGAACAAATCAATGACAAATGCATGCAGCAGGGCATTATAAAAAATGCACGTGAAAACGCTGTACGCCTGTAGTGTGAATGGTAGCATATAAATATAAAGTAAATAACCTTTTTATTGTAGGTAATCACTTTGACATTTTCAAAGTAGCTGGCATGCCAAAAAAGTATGGGTTTAAGGGATGTTACCATTATAACTATGACTGCAAGTCAGGCGGTTTCATTCCATAGACTGGCATTGCTGGTTTAATGATTTGCTGTTTTGTTAGGGGAAAGTCCCACAACTAGTTTTTATTTCATAACTTCATTAATAATTCCGAGGAAGCAGCAGAAAGAAACAATAATCTAATACCAAAAAATCATAAACACTAAAATTTGCTTAAAAAAATATTTATAGCTAAAATATTGTGATATAGTGTTTTTGCAACGTGGTAAGTTTGGCCCTTAAGACACATTAATAAAATTTTGGTGTTTGGCTCATGTGTGTTTGACATGGCTGATATAAATTAATAAAATTCCAATAATGCTTCTTTTTAATGCCACACAGCTAATTGTGCTGTGCTTGCATAAAAATTTAATGTTGAGCAGGGACCAGCCATAGACTCCTTAATTACTCATATGCTTCTACCGTGTTTGATATCTTTCACAATAACATTAATTTGTGAGTAAGTGAAGTGGCAGTAGCCATTATAAGAAAAATGCATCATATAAATGACTCCACTGAGTGAATTTAAACATGTCTTTGTTAATAAGTCATCTTGGTCTCCTTACTGCAGAGTCAATAATTTTGTCAATGGTGTCATCAAGAGAACATGGCCAATTTAATTCAAGTTTGTCAGTTTGAAAGTATACAGTTTTATGTTGACATTTCTACTTAAAAACATTATTGATTTCAAGCTAGACATATGAATGTTAAATTTGTCCTTCAAATACTTACTGTGCACACTGTGCCTTAGCACTGTTCATTTATAACTTAATAACCTAAAAGTAGGTACAACAATCAGTTCAAAACTAGAATTCAAAATCTGCTAAAATGCCAAAAATACTAGCAGAAATGATGTCCGCCTCCTACTGTAATATACTGCCTTGCAAAGTTAATATGACTTTAAATACACTAAGTAGATGTTTGTTTAGTACCTGCACCAAGACTCCTAAATGTAGTCTACCATCAAAGTTATGACCCCTGAACACTAAAGATCTCTATAAGCATAAGATACGACGTTAGAACTGCTACAGACTGAGGGTACTACATGCGCAGCAATTGCAGCAAGGTAGTTTACCGGCAACTGACGTGTTTGCAGTCAGGCAAACACCTCCGTTGCAGGTAAATAAAGCCTGCATTAAACCATGCATGCCATTGCACTAGGCCTACCAAACTAGTATATGGGAGAAGCTTGAGCTTCAGTACAAAAACGCATGTCACAGCGCGTTTGTGTTAAGGTGCTAAGTTTGCAATAATGCACTGCAGCAGGCATAACGCAACGCAGCACAGGTACAGAAAGGTACAGAAGGTTTCCTATGGAATATGTGTACCTTGTGTTAATGCAACCATGTGGGCCTAAACCAGGAGTGGGCAAACTTTTTGACCCTTGGCCACAGTGGGGTTTTCAATTTGACAGAGGGTCCGAACCAAGGGCCTCCTGCTCCCAAGTCTTCCCAGAATAGGTGGTGAATTTAAACAGACTACATTTACAGATTACAGATACATTTATAAAATTCCCATATGGCTTTACCCTTAAAATAAACTAAAAATAATAGTGCCAGGGATGCTTATTAAAGAAATATATTTCTGGTGAGCCCCCTGATCAAGGTCCCAGCAATATGGGACATGGGAGACCCCTTGTACCAGACACATTTGGTGTGAAGCCTGTGTTCCAGTAGGAGCCATCCAAAGAGAGCAGTCGGCCACAAGACATGACCTTCACTTCTTGAAAGTATTCCCTGTGGCTGAACAGAAGGCAGCCTCCTCTCAGGTGCAGCGTGGTATGATCCTGCTCCCTACGAAATGTTTTTTTTCTGATATCCTTGACTTTTCCTTTGTTACACCAATTGTTTAGTAAAGATTTGTTCATTCAAATCCTTGGCGTGTGGTCCTTTGTTCACTAACTGACACCTTCCAGCTACAACAGAAAATAGGGCATTAGAGTTCTACCTAGGAGGTTTAAACACATATACTCGTACGGTAATTCACCAACGGTGTACCTTCTACGTTTTGGTAAATTTAATGGTTTAGGATCAATATTTAAAAAATGACAAACATGCATCACAGTGTATTAATATTTCTAAAATCTTCTTTCTGTAAATAATTTATAATTCTATATGGATGCCAAACAGAGTATGTCTGACCTCAAACTGTGGTCTTCATGTCACACAAGAATTTTTTTTTTATTTATCACATGGAAATAGTTCTTTGCATTTAGTAATGCTAAAATATGACTTGCTGGTTCATATACATTTTAATGATAGCTCAAATAGGTAGATCATCTCATTATACTATTGTTTGTGAATAATTTTAATCTGGCACATGACCTCTGAAGCATAATATGACAATGTGTGACCAGCGTTATAAATTCTAGGCTTTGTATGTAGGATTTTCATGATTGTGATAATAAAAAAAAATATACATCATTAAAATATTTGCTCAAAAGCAGAATTATTCTGTACACTTTTTAAATTCTTACATTTTTATTTTAAAATTGCAGCCCAATTGCCCATAGGGTTTCAAGTAGAATTGTGGATATAATAAAAAATGTGATGTAGGTAGCATTACACATCATAGCTTTTATTTTTAGTCAAATTATTCTCTAAGCCATAGTTGTAATGTTGATCCTTTAGCTTCCTTTTACAACAGTTAAAACAGCATAAATTATTTAACACTAAAAGATATTTAAAAGGCATGGAAAGGGTTAGCCAATTTTTGGGCTTTATTATTCACTATTGAAAAGTCGTTTATTATCAATGTATTTACTATAGTCAACTTTCTTTTCCAAAACTGTCTCCTCTCCACAGACTGATAATACTGCTATTCAAGGATAGTTATGGTACATTTTGTCCTAGTAGATACAATGAAGCCACCCTAAGGCAATTGTTAATAACAATGAAATTGGGAATATTTATATACAAGGTATAGTAGATATGCTGTGAGAGAGAATGCCATACAAAGTCAGTGTTGGATATGTGTTTTGGAGAAATGTATAATGCTTATCTAAAAGAACACTGGCCATGGTCAGTTGTAGTGTAGTGAAACACACTGAAAACTTGTATAAATGTATATTGTATATAACGTGCGATGACACCTGTCAAAAGGGGTTACACATGTGCATATACTGTATTTTCTGGCGTATAAGACTACTTTTAAACCCAGGAAAATCTTCTCAAAAGTCAGGGGTCGTCTTATTCACTGAGTGCTGAAACTTCTGAGGAGTCTGCCGGTCAGACACCGGAAGCGCCCCCTTATACCCCTCCCTGTCTCCCTCCTCAATGTGTGAGACAAAGCCAACTTGCTCACTAAAGGTTGTGGCTCCAGTGGCTGAAACTGTTATTGCAGCTCAAACACATTCACTGTATCATGTGACATGATATCAGTTACATTTTTGATTGCCAAAATTCTTTGAATTAAATGTATACAATTTATGTCACTCGAAAAACCACAGGTAAACATATGAAAGGTTGCTGTTAGGGGTGTGAAATCAGGAGTGCAAATTATTAAAAAATAGGACTTTTAGGTTGTTGGAGATCTGGGAATTGAAAGTCAGAGTAGACATATGTAAGGCCATGGGTCCACTGCGGTTTGCCTGAGCTGGCCGAAAAAAATACATGCATCGGCACATTTGCCAGTGGTTTTTCCGTGACTTGTAGGCAGTTTGCCCATGTCATAAGAATAAAAATTACCATATTGAAAGCAAATCTCATGTTTTTTTTTATTTTTATTTGGTGTGCGTTGGAAGAGGGGTTGTCTTATACGGCGAGTATGCCCCAAACTCTGGATGTATAAGACGACCCCCAACTTTTCCAGTTAAAATACGTCATCTTATACGCCGGAAAATACAGTACCTTTAATTTATATATCAAGCACTTAACCCATTAAGGGATCCAGACCAAGCTTGTTAAGGAACCATTGTAGACAAGAGAGTTGCACTAATCCAGGTGATGTGGCCAACATCCCAAATAAATATTGACTAAACAACCAGATGGGGGACCAGATGGGGGACCCCCACATCTAATTAAATTCCCCCTAGGAGCATCCCGAGGGCAAGGGGACTTTAACGGCCACTTAAGTATGATACATTAGTTTATTGTAAAGTGTAGTAAACAGGTGAAATCAGTAATAATTTATTGAGCGTAAAGATTAAAAACATAGGGCATGTCAATATCAGTCGATGTTACAACATTCTTTTTCAAGTCTTCAGAACTTCCACATATAGTGGGTATAGGTTAACATTTAAATACACATGTAAAATTATATACAAGAATTTTGTGGTATTGAATACGTTAGGATTAAGGGTTAAACCCCAACGCGCGTTTCGTGTCAAACTTCCTCAGGAGGTGTGTCTTTATCCAAGTAGAGTAGCGAAGCACCGAAAGACCAATCATTGAGAAAAATGGCGGTCAGAGCCCCTACTGGGGGGCACCCATAGATGAAGAGCGGGAGGCCAAAACAAAATGCCCGGCATCGGACAAGGCCAGGACAGACCTGTAACTTATAACAGATCATAAGTGTGGTAGTGCCAATTGTATAGGTAGATCCGATAGAGTAGACTTCTTGTAGAGAGTATTAGAGTATGGCAGCACAGGGAGTCTGGACCCCACCTGCATACTGGATTGACACGATCTACCAGCCTACTCTAATACTCTCTACAAGAAGTCTACTCTATCGGAAGTCCTATGCCCCATTCCCTGTTATTGGGTTTGGTGTGAAGCCTGTACATAATTCTTTCATTAAAAACAGTAAATAATTCTCTAACCAACTGAGTGGATAATCCTCTATTGTGTGAGAGTGGTGAAGACTAGTGATGATCACGAATATTCGGATTCCGAATATTAATCGCAAATATCGGCAATTATTCGCGAAGATGGGAAATATTGCCGAATATTCGCATTTCCGGATATTCTGTATTTTATTTCATTACAAACATGCTCTCAATGCAAGGGACAATGAATGCTGCACAAGAGCTAGCAACTCTCCCTGCGACCACACAGTTTAAAATCCAATATGGGGTGATTGCGAATATTCGGAATATGCGAAATCACACTTTAGAAAATTCGCGAAAATCTCTTTTTTTCAACAAACGCCCCTGAATGCAGTTAACATATATTCGCTAATATATAACATTCAACGAAAATTCGCATAAAACTGCCGATATTTCGCAATAATAAGAATATTGCAGAATTGCGATATTTTCCGAATGTTTCCCACAAATTCGCGGCATGCCGCGATCCGAATGTTGCCTATTCCACTCATCACTAGTGAAGACAAGTGTACATCCGATCAGGCCAAGACCCTGTTGTGTGAGAGAAAGTAAATACCCTCCACGACCTAAAGGCTTAACTTGTTTAGTGCAGGCAAATTAAGCTCAAGCATTTTAAGTTTGGGTCTCAGCCGGTAGCATCACTAGGTTTGGTTTTACCTGGTCCCCCCCGGAAATCCCTGAATGTCCTCCATATATATATGTGTCAATTGTTGTAGCAACACAGAAGGGCCAGAGGGCATCACATACTATTAGTCTGATGTGTTCAAATTACCTTTGGCTGAACCTGGACACACTGCAACAATGAATCTCTCCCACGACTAAGGGAACAATGGGCACGGTGTGTGCGCACGCAAACCGGTGGTTTGCTATAGTACGTTTAGACACAGTGATACTGCACATTATATGCCCTGAAACAGCACCCAAACCCAGCAGAGTTGGATGCGATGAACAACCAACGCCAACGTGTCTATAATAACACCACGCGTTTTCCTGGGGCGGCATGTTGACCAGCTTAGTCTGGTATTATAGCTATCATACTGAATAATTGTGGGCTGAGGAAGAACGGATCTTTTAGCTCTTCTATGAAAGATACTTTACAGAAAGTTTTAGTGGTTTACATGGGTCAAATACCTCACATATAGCAATTAATAATTGTATGTACTTGTGGAAGGAATTCGCTATCTTCGTATTCTTAGGCCGAGTCTTCCCTGGGCATACTAGATGCATGTGTAATTTTCCTGGTGTAGAATATGCAGTGATATTAGTGATGGCCGCGAACCTGTTCGTTCGCCGGAGAACTATCCGCGGCGAACATCACAGTTCGGCGTCCGCCCCTATCTTTTAACATTGCAGAAACTCTTGACCCCTGTGAGTCACAGTCGGCAGACATATCCAGCCAATGAGCCCCCCCACCTCCAGACCCTCACCACCCCCTATAACATATCAGTACAGGACGCCAATTACACATTCTGCTGAAGAAGGAGAGAGTTAGGAAGAGAGCTGCGCTGCTGCTGCTGCTATAGGGAACCATTTAGCTAGGTTTCTGTGTGATCTCCAGTCTTCACTGAATATCCCATCCATCATCCAGGGGAACATCCATCTCCCCCAGTGTCCCTCCACACTTACCATCACCACCAGTGTCCTCCACGCTGTCCATCTTCCACCAGTTTCCGCCACACGTCATCTCCACACAGTGTCCTCCACACTGTCATCTCCCACCAGTGTCCTCCACACGGTCCATCTCCCCTCCCCCTGTGTCCGCCACACTGACCACACCCCAGTGTCCTCCACACTGTTCCATCTTCACCAGTGTCCTCCATACTGACCATCTCCCCCGCAGTGACCATCCACACTGACCATCACCACCAGTGTCCGCATAACTGACAAATTCCCCCAGTGTCCTCCACACTGTCCATCTCCACCTATTGTCCTCCATAAAATTAATTCACCCCCTTTTTAAGCGGTAGGCAACGTGGAAAGCAGATCTTCATCACAGGTTGTTTCAGGTGGATTCACACAGGCATTAACCAACCATGTTTGTTTTAGGTGGCTCTCACAGCTTCCCCTCTTATGTTCACATCCCATTACTATCATTGTAGAAATCCTTCGTGGCGGATTATTGCGTGAAAAAATTTTCTTGGGAGTTTTGCCATGGATCCCCTCTGTTGTCATTGTCCAGGTGTTAGGTCCCTTTCCCAACGTTCCCGAACACATTGTGGCCAGAAAGGGTCCCTTTGTTTTTTAATGTTTGCCTGCCCATTGAAGCCTATGGGGTTCGCCGGGTTCTCCGGGTTCGCCGGGTTCGCGGACATTTGCAGAGGTTCGCGTTTGCATATCGCGAACAGCAAATTCCAAGTTCGCGCCATCGCTAGTGATAATACATCATTTATTATCACGTATCATGAGGTGTATAGGGTGCATATTGTATGCATCTACACATTTTCAATGGGCTTGTGCCATGTTGCAGACACAGCCACATCACACAGACGCATTCATACAGGTACTTTATAACCTAGTGCAATCTGATCATAGCAAACACATTCGGAGGTGTTGTAATATAAAATCATGCACACAAACTTACAATTGTAATGCTTTCTTGTGTTTCTCTTATCGTATTTATTCTTGTATTAAAAGGAGCCTTAATATGTGCATCAGGATGTCCCTGAGCTGCATAAACATAAAGAAGGGTTGGGGCCTGGCACAGCAAAAACCGAGGAAACGCCTTTCTCCATTTTCCACCCCATGTACTTAAAGCGGTTCTATACTAAAAATAAAAAACACATACATTACATTGACATAATACTCACATGTTAGCAGTATACATATGTGAAAACTGCTACAGAATAAAAAAACAACAACATACTCAACTTTCCACTTCCTCATTCCAATGGAAATCATATTTATTAAGGGCAGATAGAAGCAGTTCCACCCACACTTTTAGAATACTTCATTTTGACTATGGGGCTGTAATTCTATAAAACGGCCACTAGCTGGAGCTTTGATTACATTACCTTAGATTCTGCAGATGTGAAGCTGCATTCCAATTCCACAAGACTACAGACCTCTTCCCAGCTGTGTCTGCCATGATTATTTTACAAGCTGCCATGGCGGGCACGTCAAACAGTGGGATGGAAGAGCCTGAGAATTGCCCCTCCTGCTGTAAAGAAAATAGTTTTGCACATTTTGAGCAGTGATTGCCTTATTATCAGCAGTGCTGCTAAAGTAGTGTAAAGTGCCCAGTGAGGTGGCAGGTCTGCTTTAAGAATGACAATAGGTCAGGTGTGGAGTTACCAGCAAATATACCCATAGATAACAGATACTTCCAGTGTACTCTGATTGATTTTGATGATTGTCAAAATGACAGCACCACTGACTGCCTATGGAAATAATACCATTCCCCCTTTTTGTATATTGGATAAGTTTAACTGCTACTGTCTCTGTCTTTGCCATCCTGCTTCTCTAGATATAAACATGTAAACATTTTAATACAAACATTCTTGCTCTATAAGATTTATTATCAAACCTGTTTATTAAGATGTCTCTAAAAGTGTAACTTAGTTCTCAAGCTATTGTATGCCAGCGGTCCATGAAAAGTCATTCTGCTGACGATGGATAAGCTTTATTGCATCTTGTCATATAGTACTCCTAGTGTCGTCAGACACATAATGACAGATTAAGCCCTGTCTAGTAGGGAAAAGAAATAACAAGGACTTTTATTAAGGCGTAAATAAACCTATTAAATATTATCTGAATTAGCAATTAGTAGAAGGAGCACTGACAATTTTATTTATCAACATTAAACACAATTATTAATTACAGAGCTGACAAATCTAGCAGTAAGTAGGACACGTTGGGTGTTCTGGGGCCGTAAGTCTATTATATAAAGGATGATTAGGGAAATCCTGCTGGGATATATGTAATTATAGTTGTAAAATTTTAATTGCCTTGGAATAGGGTAAATTATATTCTCTTGTCTTGGAATATAAACAGTGGCATTGTCCTACCAAGGTTCAGCAGTTTTGACTGGGCAGAGCAAAAGGCATAATCAGTGAATGCTTGTGTTTCAGGTCATATAATTAACCTGGGAGTTTAGAAATAAAGCATGCTTATTATGTTTGTCTGCTTGGACAGCTTAATATTTTAAGCTTTATTGTGAAATTGTTACATTTAAAATGTACACAGCCTTTAAGCAAACTCTTAGTGAAAGGTATTGTAGTCAATAGAAGACAGCATTGATTATGTGGTTTAGTGTTGGAAAGAAAATGATAATGTTTGTGATAATCCTCAGAATGTAATTTTGGTCAAACCATTTGAGGTTTAAGGGGGGCACTGGCTAAGATGATTTAAGATGTAGATATGATTGTCAAAGCTACAAAGTTCTGCAGCATTTGTGGGCCAAATGCAAGGTTCAGGATGCAGTTGAGTGTGATATTCCAGTAGGATGGACTGGGTGGTCCAAAGCAGTTCACCATTAAGAAACAGAGATAAAAAAATTGATTGGAATAAAGAAACAGATAACAGAAATGTGTAAAAATTACTTTTGGTGAAAGACTTTACTTGGGGGTTAGGGGCAAATGATGCCTCTTTGTAGGGGATTATCTGTGTGGAACAATAATCAATCACCTTCAGCATGCAACATGTAATCAAATTGCAATGGCATGTCAGCTGTAAGGAGTAAACTGAATAACTTTCAAATAAGGGATCTACTAACTAGCGTGGTGGAAAAGACTGCACCGTCAGGAGGCTGCAGAATAAAGATTACCAGAGCCTTGTCATTTACGATGATTGAAATGAAGAAAATAAAGACTAAAATAAAGTCTGTGCTATGGAACCTTCTTGTTGTTGGCCATGACTTTTCTTTTAAACTAACACATTGCTGCACAAAATTTAAAAAAAGTTACAGCATACATTAACATGTATAAACTACTGGGGGAAAACATATGTAAGAAATGCTTGTAAAAATAAGCTCTAACATTTTAATGGGAAATTATTTTAGCACTGGAAAATACATAGTAATAAGAGGATGATGAGTGTTTAACTTTTATATAATCATTAATGCTGTACCAGCTGTAAATCTTTTTTCTTTTTAGTTTTAACTTCTGCCAATGTTCAACTGTTTTCTGTATGCATATTGGGAACAGTAAACCTTTCTTTGCTAGTGCCCACCATAGAAGTAAGATGTAGTTGTAGATGAAAATATATTATATTTTCTGAAATCTCTAACAGCAATAAAGAATTTACTGCCATCTTCAAAAAAATTTCATCTTTCTCCCAACAGCAGAGGCACCATGCTTAAGATTTCACCAACCAGGTCAGAAGATTCCGAGAGTTAGGCTAGAAATTGATAACATGTTCAGTAACACTTTTACATGTGAACAGTGAAAGTGCAATAGGATTGCTTTCACATTCATAAAAAATATATATATATATATAAAAAAACAAATATCTATCTATCTATCTATCTATCTATCTATCTATCTATCTATCTATCTATCTATCTATCTATCTATCTATCTATCTATCTATCTATCTATCTATCTATCTATCTATCTATCTATCTATCTATCTATCTATCTATCTATCTATCTATCTATCTATCTATCTATCTATCTCTTACCCACTGTTCTACAAATAAAATGAGCCAAAGCCCAATCAGTTAGGGGTGGCTTACCCCAGGGACTTTAAGTAGGCCTATTTAAAGCCTCTGGGGCTAGCCCCCAATTGATTTTGCTTTAGCTAGTTTTCTTGTAGTTCTATGTGATATTTTTGGGGATGAGGCCAACAATTTATTCCTTGATGCACCACTTTGTATGCTCACCTCCCACTGATTTAACACTTACCTACAGTTCCCTTGACTCTCAGCAGTTGCCATTTCTAGCAGTGGAATCTGATTTCTCTTCTGCCACTTTCTGATATTAATGTTCCTCCAATAAAACAATAGTGTTGAGCAGCATATGGTATATTCGAATTCGCGTAATTTCGCGAATATACAAAGAAATATTCTAACTTCATAAAATTTGATTTGTCTGTATTCTATTGCCTTCCATTGCGCGTGCAAAGATTCGCAATGCAGCTTTACAGCTTCTCTTCCTCATTCTGCGATCTGCTGGTAAACAATGTTGAAGCATAATATGATGAATATCCGCCATTGCGAATATCTGCAAGCACATTCGAGAAATATTGCAAAATTCTCGAATGACGGATATTTGTTGAATATATTTGAATTTCGGATATTCTCGCTCAACACTATAAAACAAATTGGTTTGCATAGATGTTGTCAAAGCTAAAAAGAGATCCCCAAGATTGTCAAAGGGGATGTTATTAAAGCAGGGACATCTCCCATCTCATTTTTCCCATGACATCCTTGGAGAAGAGGAGCAACATTTAGAAATTAATGAGTACAGGTAATCTGTTTTTAGATGGCATGTATTATGCATGTTTTGACCGCTAGGGAAATGGAGTACATTAAGCAAGTAAAGGCTAATTTTATTTTGAAATTGTTTATACAATTGCATGGAACAGCAGGTAAGTATATTGTTTCAGGATCATGGAGCCCTAAGCCATCATCATACCAGCTCAAAAGTAAATAATACTACTATTTTACATATGTCTTTTTTTAATATATTGAGTATACATCCACTTTAAAGCTGGAGTCAGACCATGTATGCATCTTAATGTTGAACAATAATATAAATGTATATTTTGGGTCAGCATAGATATTTTGCTATGTATAATTTTTTATTTTGTAAGTAGAAAATAATTGTCTGAAAAAATTATATGCTGTACAAATATTTACTCCCAGCAGTGCTCGGCCATGCTTAGCTGGGTTATTGTTATTATTTAGGTTCATATAGGTTCTAATGTTCCTATTTTCAATGTATATAATGCTATGTGTACTGTACACTATTATGTCATTGCTTCCATGATTTACCTCTTATTTTGTGCATTTGACTTTCGCATGTTACCAATTAACTTCAGTGGTGCAGGTTCAGTTAGACATGTTTGTTAAAGCTGGTTTCTTCCATGCAAACAAAGATCAAAGTTTATTATTCCTGTTGTATCAGTATGTCAGAAAAAGGTTCTTACGATTTTTATGTTTTTATTTGACAGGGTGACCCCAAACCTATCCAACACAAAGCCAGTGTGTTGTAAACACTAATTAACAATATCACAGTGTACATATTTATGCACAAAAACGGATCTTCAAATGGCATATCTTCTAATCCAGCTATTTATTATCATCTTCAACCTAATTTATTTCTCATAAGAAAAATCGAAATTAAAGATAAAGGCTATCGGACTTTGAAATTTTCATTTTTTTTGGTGAATAAAAAACACCTAGGGAGCCTAACATGGCCAATTGAAAGGATTAAGGGAACTATCTCAAGGCTGTGCTGTTGTGATAACTGAACCCGATGTGACCTTTCTCAGACACAATTACAGAGCTGTGTGTGTTTTTTAATTTCATCAGGGGTTTAATTAGTATACAAATAAAACTTCCCTTATCTCCCTTCCACCTAATTGGCTTGTCTTTAGCTGCTACATGAAGGATGTGAGAGTGGTCTGTTATTAGTCTGCCTTCTTTAACCTCATCATTTTTCCTTCTCTTTTACCCCCATCCTATCTGAAACCTATGGCCAACTCTGACTCCAGGCCTACTGAACAAATACAAATTGTAGCTGCTGTACAAATATTGTAACTGTCCCTCAGTAGCTATTACACTAATGTGGCTCTAGGCCCAGCAGTTTGTAATAGAATCTTGACTCTAGTCCCCAATACATGTTTATTGATTAGCTCCCTGTTCCATGCTCACTGTGCACACAGCTTAATATCTAGTGACAGGCTAGTTCTTCAAGTAATTAGAAGAGCGCACTGGGAAAACAATTACAAGTACAGTTATTAAACTTGATTTATCCAACCCTCTCAACTAGTGCTTCCTACATCCAACTCTCCTGCAAACCTCCCAATGTAAAGATCCAGCTGGCAGCCTGACACTTATCATTGCTGCCTGGTCGAACTCCATCTTGGCTCCTGTCACCTGCCTGGAAATATTAATAGCTATTAGGTTCTCTAAGAATTAATTGCATTCAGGCATAATAATGTCTGCTGACAGCTGTGGGACCACTTTGGTCATCTTTGAAGACACTAATGCCAGTACGTGTCACTGTCATTATAGGGCACAATAGAGATATACAGGTTCACGCTATATACCTTTGTAAAATGAGACATCAAATAGTTCACTGTTGGTTTACACCAATTAAAGATAACTTGCGGTATAGTTTTAGGATTATGTCACATTATGCTATATATATATATATATATATATATAAAAAATAATTACCTTGCTTGATACACATATTACTGAAGTAATGCTTATGGAGATATAAGTATGTTATCATATTGTGGGAATAATAAAAACATATTATTCCATTAGCAGCATTTGTAATATATGTGCAAATAACTTTTAAAATATGTCGTTCTTGTTTTTTATCTACCTACAAATTTGTCCTATAGCGTCAATGAGAATTGAGAGGCTATTATGCAACAGAACATCATGTAGCTAGTTAAATATTGTTACATATTGCCAATATAGATGGTCGAATTTTTCGACTAGCTGACTTTGTGAGCTGATTGCAAAGCCTCTAAAAATGATATCGTATCAAAATTGCTGGAGATGTAGGAAAGGTTTGTGGGAACATTTAAATTTATTTTTTTTGCTCTAGCTCATAAATTACGTCGAAATGTGGACTTGACTTTGAACTTAATTTATGCAAAACCTATTTGTGTTAGAGCAATACTTTTCTTGTAGTATTCCCCCAACCCTTCTCTACATCTTCAGCAAGTTTGGTGATGATACCATGTTCAGGGGCTTTGCAACTAATTTGAAATGGTCGAATATTTTAAAACGTATTTACAATATACAAATATGAAAGAAATTGACAATATCTAATTGTCAATAACTAAAAAATAAATCAATTTCAAGTTACAACCTTTAGACCATGAGGATATACAGTCAAAGTAAAGAGAGTATGCAATGCAATCAGTCTCTCACAACTTTGTGGGGAAATGTCAGACAACTCTGCTTTAAACCATTTCTGTTCAAATACTTTTTTGGTATTTGTTGATATACAGCTATTCAGACCCTGGTTATGCGTCTGTTCTTTTCTGGACTTTGACTGGGCCACTGAAACTGTAAATACAACCTCAAAAGAAACAACAACACATGACATGTTGTACTGCATCATTATTTATTAAACGAAGACCAATTTCCGTTGAGTGAGACTTGGTGATATCACTATTCTGCTGCTTACTTTTTGGTGATTCTGGCATGAGGATATAAAGCCCTGCATCTACTGATGTGATCTAACAGACAAAAGACAAAACAGGCCACGTCAGTAATGGGAAAGGCCATATGAACTAATTCAAATCTGACAACAATTTTTTTCACCCCTAACCTCTATATGTATACACATATGAAAGAAAAAAGTTCCTTTTGTTGTACTTTAAATTCTGTGTTAGGGCTGGGCAAACATTTTGACTCATGAACCACAATGGCTTCTAAAATTTGAGAGAGTGGCCAGACCAAGCAGATAAAAGCAGTGTTTACTTCCCTTCTAAGAGGTAAGAAGTACAGTGGTATTGTAGAGGATCACATATGTAGTTGCTTCTCTCTGCTCTTTCATGTAATATTTTTGCTCAGAAGGGCTGGCCCTATATCTCCTCCATCGCTTAGGCCAGTGGTTCCCAAACTAGATGGCGCTCTTATTCCAGGGGGGGCGCGGGCCCTCATTCATAACCTGTGTTTGAATAGGGAGGGGGGCTCTAAAATGTTCCAAAATAGAAAGGAGGGGTGTGCAAGGAAAGTTTGGGAACCACTGGCTTGGGCTTGGGACCTTGGCCCCCCTCCACATATTTCAATGCTCATGCAGCTTTTTAATCAGTCCCTCTTTTACTGCAATTGCATCCACACGCAAAACATGGCCTACAGGCCATAGTTTGCCTATGACTGGTCTATGCTTAGAGAGAAGGTTCCACTGAACAGGTAGGCAATTGAGTGCAAGCTGCATTTTGCAATTATAAAGCATTTACCTTCTTTTTTGGGCTACTTGGGCTAGCATCTAAACAGGTGGCCTCTCATCAAGCACACTTTAATATTATGTACTATAATATTAGCAGTCTTGATAACTACAAGCTGCCAAGCCACTGGAGCAGCAAAAAAACCCAAATCATTACATTTCCACCACCTTGATTTACAATTGCTATGAGGTTCTTGTCCTTTGATGCTGCTTTGATTCAGTTTGTGCCAAACATACTTATACAGAGGCCAAACAACCTTTTCTTAGATTCATCAATGCATATCATATTTTTTCAGAAGGCCTGGCCTTTACATTATGTTCCAAGTGTAGCCTTATTCTAATGCTCTTTGTCAGATTTTCCTGACATACCTCCTATGTAAAGTTAATTGATAAACGCTTGTTTTATTGTAAATACATTCATTTTGGCACAAACTGTTGTAAGAGTAAACAACAGATCCCCTGATAAAATCTTTGGGGTCTAAGAGACTTCTTTAAGCATTAAACAGTCAGCTGATGTTCACATTTTATTGAGCTTTCCAGTCCAGGGCAAAAAAAGTGTTTGAAAAATACAAAACTATTATTTTCCAACGAACGGAAAGAAACATAAAGCTAGTGTAGGTCTTTTAAATCCCTTGTTACATTCAATGGCATCCATAACCTCTCTGAGGGCACATTCACACAAGCTGCGCTGCAGCTTCAGTGTAGTACAGTTGCCGCAACACAGCGGGGCAACAGTTAAACACAAGGTAACTTAGGAAACCCCTGTACCTTTCATACTAGGCTCAAGTTTGCAGGCGCGGCACAAACATTTCCCAAACACTTGCATGAAATTCATGAGCACACAAAATGCGTGTAACGGTCACAGTTAGCAGATGGGTTATGTGCAAAAAACGCAACCACAGCCTCAGCACACATAGCATTAAAGGGTCCTAGATAGCTCTTTATGTCTGTTGACACTACACAAGCCATAAGCAAAAAAAACTCCATACCCCCATATGTTTTTAGTTCAATTTGCATACTCCCTAATTGATTGATGAATCCTGAGAGGCGGACTAGGAAAGATCTGCATTTTTTAAAGAAAATGCACCCAAATAGACCCAAATAGGGTCACATGTGGACCGGCGGCTCATTCCTCCTCTCTATACTCAGAAGCGAAGGAGAGGAGCTAATGCCCATCCAGCCTTGCCCCCCCCCCCATTCTCCTCCTCCCCGATGTGAGTGTGACAGGCAGCAGGATTCTGTGTTCTCTCAGTTCAATACTTCCTGTAACTCCTCCCGCAGATTCGTCCTCCCCAGCCAATCAAAACGCAGGAAAAAGACACACCCTCCCCTCTCTTCACTGTACTGTAGAAACTAAGCTGAAAACCTATGTGACTTTGAACATTTATAGCAGGAAAACCATTCATAGTATAATGATGAAACTTTCAGGGTCAGTGATGCTCACCTACTACTACTTACACCTCGAGTTTCACCCCTCTAGCTACAAGACTTATACATAAATTTCAGCCAAAAGTCCAGCTATTAAATACAGCTTCCCTATGAGCATAAAGCACTACTCTGCTGCATACATGCTGTGACTTCTCCTATTTTGAACACATCTTTGAAACTCTGCATGGTAGAACCTTGACATTTTGGGGGTCACCAGTTAACCCCTGAGACTACATCCATGCAAATTTTCAGGTCCATGACCACAATTCTTGATTCTTAGATTGCCAAGTTTTTTCAGTTTTTATTGGTAAACGCATACGATATCTGTTATATATGGTATAACTTCAGGGAAACATTAACAGCTATGAAAGGTTGCAGATAGTGGTGTCACATTGTAAATTACTAATCCAAAAAGGGTGATGGAGCATCTGGGGGGTGAAAGTCAGGGAGTAGGCATATGTAAAGCCCT
>CM070032.1:112631101-112649676 GCA_036250615.1 Ptychadena robeensis | reverse complement strand
CCGGACCTCAGACTGAATGGAAATTTGGTAAGTGGACCTTTGAAATTTATATTTGAGTAGTCCTGATCTATAGGATATCTGACAGATAGATCTAAAGATGTATGACCAGCTTAACAGTGCTAATAGATTTGCAATACTAATACCAAGTTTGTCTGCAATTATACTCGTCAAGGGGCCAATTACTTCTGAACATTTTTTTGCACCAAAACATAACAAACTATTACAAAACAAATAACCAGTAACTGTCTAAAAATCTACTATTAAACATAATCAAAAACAAGTAGCTATGAGGGTATTCATAAGGATTTAAAGTCAAAAGCATTAAAAATACATGTAAAACGCTATTATTTATAAAAATGGAATAAATCCCCTGAAAAAATACTTATAATTCAATACAGATTTTAAAGCACTTGTAAACATAATAGCTCAGAACAACATCACAATCAGTTTATGTTCAGTGCTTAGTAGCTCATGGCTTATATTGAAGTCATGTCGGATACTTGACAAGTAACTGTGCTTCTGTCTCCTTTCCACTATTCTGGTTGCAGAGGCTCTCGAAGGCAAAGAAGGAACTGTGGAGAAAAGATCAATCTTCACGTCAGCAGAGCTCACAGATGACCCAGCTGGAGTAGAACATTTGTTGACTGGAAGAGAGCATTGCCATTGCAAAGTGCCATGCCCATGGCAGCCAAGTGAGTTAAGACACCTCAGGGAAACTGCTTACAAGAGATCAATTCATACCATCATGCTGAGATTTTTTATTTATTGGCATAAAACAATGATCAGAAAAACAAAGGTATTACTGATTTTTTTTTAAACTTTGAAAATCAACATCAGAATTAATCTCAATAGCCCAAAGAAATATAGGTTTAAGGTAAACTTCAGGGAGAGTGTCTCAGTTTGTTTAGTTTTCTTTGTCCGAGTTTTCTGAAACAGATCTTAGATGAAGACATTTGTATTGATTGACATTCAGTAGAAGTCTTACAAACTCCAAACGTGTCACTACATATCCTTAATGAGATAGTGGATTTTGACATTAACATACATATTCCATGCAGGCTGAACCTGAGACGATTGTGTACAGCGGCTGTGGAATTGAATTGGCTCATCTTCAGTCTGTAGGCATTCTTATGTTGAAATTTGGCATCTCATTGAGCATCTTTACTAAAAAATATTTGTCAGTCCTCTTAGTTACATAAGATACTGAGTGTTTTGTGGTCGATCACTTATAAATAATAAAAAATTTCTGAAACTCTCTAGACCATGGTTGGGCAAAGTTTTTGACTCGTGGGCCATAATGGTTTGATTAATTTGACAGAAGGGCAAGAGCCTGTAAGGGCCATCCGGCATGAGCGTAGGGAAGCTAGAGCGTCTCTACACCAAAGTTTCAAGGGGATGAATTAAACAAACTAAAGGGCCAAATCACTTAATGGTATATTAAAACGTTAAAGCCAATAAGACCATGTAATGCAGTTTAACCCTGTAATAGAAGTGTGTGCCAACCCTAATATATATTTTTTCTTATTTGTTTAATTGTGGAAAGATAAATATAAGAACGTGTAAACCTTCTTTAGCTCCCTTACGGTTTTATTTGGGACCACTATTTCAGTTTTAATATCCAGTTCATGGGCTCCAATCTTTTTCATGTTAGTCCAATTCTGTCTGCTTGGTGATAGTAGGATATAAATGAATTAATGGTCAGCAGACAAAATATGAAGCTATTCACAGATCATGCACAAAGCTGTGGCAATGCTGTAAAGATTACATAACCATTGCCACCACTTACCAGGAACAACTCACTGGCAGCATCAGCATGCAAACCATTTGACAATACTGAAAGATGGCCATAGATAGAAAGAAAATCTGGGGGTCCTCTTTTAAAGGGGCACATAGGATACCTAATGTACCCCACAACACAGGGGAAAGGTGTTGTGGGGGTACCTTCACTGGGGGTCTTCCACTTATTGAGGTATAGAATGGGGCTTGGTGGAACAGAGATGGGGTAGTGACCCTCCTTTCCTGTCCTTTAAGATTTGCCAAAAGGGGTCTGGTATGCTCTGGAGGGGGGACCCCACACTGTTCTTGGCACCCCACACGCTTTTCGCGTCCTCCTTTTTCAGGATTCCCAGACCCTACACCAGCAGGGGATCTGGTATGCTCTGGAGGGGGTCCCCATGCAGTTTGTGAACCTCCTCAACCAGAGCATAACAGACCATATGCTAAAAGGGGATCTAGTATGCTCTGACCCTTAGACATAGAAAAAATTATATTAAACGTTTAGCTATTGACCCCCTTTGGCATGACACTGTCCACTTTTTACCCTTTTTTATTGGTATTGTGGATACAAATTTGCTAGAATGGCTACTTTTGCCTTTTGTGATGGTTGACAACTGTAGTTCATTTCCAGCTTGTGACTTTGGTATTGCCAGCAGTGTCAGAGTACCTAGTACTACCTCTTCACATACTGTACAACCCAGATGCCCAACCTGCGGCCCTTTGGGCGTTCTTCAGTGGCCCTCCTCTGTTCTCTACTTGCGGCCCCCAAGACCTAACTGTAAATACATAGGGAATAGCAACTCGCCTGTCCACCGATCCCCCACTGATATGTAATGGCCTGGGATCTTCTTAAAGCAAGAATAGGAGTAGAGGCGAGTGACTCGCTCAGGGTCAGTGATGCAAACAGTGTCTGAAGATACCAGGAAAAGACGTGTTGGCGAGGGATTAATAGACAGGTAAGGGGCTTAGCTTAGCACTATCCCAACAACTGGGGGATGATTGTATAATATGTATATATATATATTGCGGCACATAACTTTACAATAGGGGCATATAATCTTTGAATCAATAGTTATGTGCCTCAAAGGGTTTGATGATGTATATGACACAAAATGTGCATTACCATACTACAGTGTTTGCTAAACTTGAAGTATAATTTAAAACAGATTTTGTTATTTAAAAAGGAAAAATAATGTCTTCTAGCTATGGCTGCTGTATTATTTTTCATTATAAAATGCTTCTACAAGTTAGTATAAATTAAAAAAAATTTATGTGCAGCCCTTAAGTGAGTCCATATCAACACAGTTGCCCACCACTGCTGTACAACCTCTAGAAGGTTTTTCTGCATGTTTGCATTAATACACTTTCCTACCAATTTTGCATCAATTATATGTTTAAAAAAAGGGAAAAAACACTGAACTGAATTGCATTTTTTAAAGTGTCCCCATGTGCAGTAGATCCGTAAGAAGGCATACTAGAGTTTAATATAAAATGGAAGTCTTTGTTAACTGATAAAGCATTTATTGTCTAAGGTCTAGTAATACTTCACCATAGGGATAATCAAGCAGCTTTCATTAAGTTGTTTTCGTATTTGCACAAGTGCTGACATTCTCACTGTGCAAAAAAAAATGACAAAGTGACATTTTTGATTTGAGACTGGTGGCAAAAAAGAGACCTAGGAGAAAAATAATGTAGATGAGCATGAATTACATCAGCAATAGAAAAAACAAAGCTATCAGGAGGCAGGATGCAAACTATTGTTATTGATACTATTGTTTCTCATCTCATGTGTGTCATCGGTGTGGGTACTCCTACACTTGCAAGGTAGTTCATGTTTTTCTTTGGTTCAGATCTTTTTTTTCTAGCAGGGTACAAAAACTGGAATGAAAGTTGTTGAAAGTCATGGCTACAACTTTGACCCAGCATAAAAAATATCACCGCTTAAGTAGCAAAAACATCCGAGTGTGAAACATTTCACTCAACATCACCAGTCTTTTCTTTCCTGTTCTGGTCTTCATATTGCTATCACAACATTGTTCTCATCATCTGCTGCTCCCATTGCAAGTTCACCGCTACATCATACTACAGAAGGATAGAGATGGTTACAAAAATTTTTTATTGAGCTTTAAAGTTGAAATCTTTTTAAAAAAAATTTAACTCTGAATTTATTCATGGTGGTTGAAGTTTTGTGTTAGTAACAAATTTTGACCAGGGTGGTCAAATTTTCAAAAAACCTAATTCTGCAGAAGAACAGTAGAGTAGAGTAGAATTTTGTCAATATGTTTAGAAGTATTCATTTGCTACTGGGCATTTGAATCACAGGTCAAACTCAGCAAAGTTTTTTCTTATTATTCACAGGTTTTTCAACTATTTAGTTCTCCATTACACAGAGTTCTTCTCACTTCATGTTCTGGTGGGAATATTTGCAAGAGGGAAAATGGGACAATACAACTTTGAGAAAGATTCTAGCATTCTTCTACATAGCTTAAAAAAGCATGCTTATGTTTCCATCATATTCTGGCTTAAGCTGGCCTCAGACGGTTAGATTTTCCAGCTTATTTCTCAGTAGATCGATCTGCGTGATGACGTCATCACACATGGTCGGTGTTTCCGGGAATTGGCCTCGCACCCTTTGTGTGCTGGCATTTCATGCAATCATTCAAAAATGTATGGACATGTCCGTAAATTCTAAGATCAATTTCCCGGCTGATTCATGGACGAATTTACCTTTTAAGCATTAGATTTGTAGCCAATTTCGCGGCAGATCGACCACCTTGAGTGCGCACAGTGGTTGATCGGTGCCAAAAGCGTCTGCAAATCTAACCATCTATGATCAGCGTTGGGGATACAGGTACAACCTTATTACCAGGCAGTATCTAGAAGGAGCCAAAAGGTCTAGGACTGCCTGTAGCTGGGCCGAAGCCTTTATCCACGGCCAAAGGGCTAGCAAATTTCCCCTACCTGGGTGGGGGACTTGGGGACTTTAACGGTCAGCGATACATGAGAGGTAAATAAAACTAACGATGATAGAGTACACAAGGTATCAGCAGGTATCAGCTGCTGGGCACCCTGGGAGTACCTGGCGAGTTACTCAGGCACCTGCACTGACTGCATTTGGATCGCATCTTTACTATAGCTATATGACTGTTACCAGACAAATACCCTATATACCAAGTCTAATAAAGGGCCTTCAGCGATTCCTGAGGGTAGCCCTCCATTCCTCCCCACTCTTGGGCCGCTCTGGTGGGACCGGGTGACATACTCTCTGATAGGCGTCCATCTGGACACACTTTGGGGCACCACCAATAGCAAGTTTGACCTCCTGAAGAAGGAATATCGAAACATATGTTGGGGTCTTTCCACACACCATCCATTTGAATTTCATCTTGTGCCCATCTATAGCCCATCACTGAGTGACCAGGACAGTTCAACATTATATCTGTACCCGGTACCATCCCTGAAGTAACCAAGAATACACATATGTTTTTTAACCCAAGGACTCATATATCTGATTATTTATTGAGGATTATTATTTTTGTTTATTCAGATGTGTGCTGATACCTTGTGTACTCTATCATCGTTAGTTTTATTTACCTCTCATGTATTGCTGACCGTTAAAGTCCCCAAGTCCCCCACCCAGGTAGGGGAAATTTGCTAGCCCTTTGGCCGTGGACGGTGGATAAAGGCTTCGGCCCAGCTCCAGGCAGTTCTAGACCTTTTGGCTCTTTCTAGATATTGTAATTGGGATGTTGGTCAGCCCCACCATTTGAACTGGTTTTGATCCTATTTTTGTATACTTATTACCAGGCAGGACATTAACACATATTTGCAACTAAACATTTAACTACAATAACGCCTAAAAAAAAGTATTATTTCTACTCAGTCCTGTGCAAAAATTAAATGTTTACATTATAAAAATACTTTTAAAAAGTATATACCCATATACAAAAACTCACCATATAATTGCAATCCAAATACAAAAGTGCATTCACTAAAAATTTTATTCAAAATCCCAGGGACAGAAGATGGTAAAATTACTAAGAAAGATCATCCAATAACACAGAATCGAAATTATGGAATGTGCATTATGGAGGGACCTAGAAACAACTCTAATCTGAAACCCATTAAAATGATGTAGTGGTATTTTAGCAACACAATCAACACAACACAACCAACAAAAGTTTGCATGAATGAGAACTAAAAATAACCCTAGAGGACTTTAGAGATTTTATAAAAATAAAATGCAATACCCATGAGAAGTAGTTTCTGCAATAATAACATCTGTGGGGGTAAGCTTTGGGAGGCTAGAGGTTTGTAAGCTGAATAGATGAAGATGTCTATTAAGTTAAATAGAATAAAGGAGAGGGACATTTTGTTAATTACTATTTAAAGGGAAACAAATGTTTCAGGGCCCCAGGAGCCTTTTTCATAATGTGAAAGTAAGCATAGAATTCACGGACATTATGGCGTCTCTACCTTTGAAAGTGCTTGTGTGATGTGAGATCTGTCACACCTTTTGACTTTGTAAGTCTTTATAGGGACTTTAAAATCTTGAATCCTCTTCCAATCTAATTGTGCCAGGGATTTACATTAGATGAAACACACTGAGTATATTTAGTTCACCTTTAATTTTGAAGTTAAGCCAAAAACTGTAAGTGCATACCTATTTCACAAGACAGTTCATCTGACAACCAAGTTAAATAAAAATCTTTTTGCACCTTACAAAGCACACATCACAAGTAAAGTACAGCACGGTATGGTGTTTACTAACTGCTACAAAAATTTCTGGATCAAATTAACTTCTCCTTTCAGCAGACCGTAGACAATATTTGTGCGGTAGTGCGGTGTTTACAAGCCACATTATGCATGACTAAGGCTCAAGCATTGGTGTTGACAGTTGCTTCCTTACATACATCCTGTGAACAACATGGTAGTGTTTTTTGAGCAAACAAACTGCTACACTACAAACACAAAATCACATCGTAAAACTCTAACAAGACACATACTATTTTCATTTTCAAAACATAGATAGGTGAAACAAAATTTGAGGAATGTCACTCTAATATTTCCAACAAAATATACATTAAAATGTATTGAAGGATGTGACTTATTTTAGACTAGTAGCATTAAATAAAAAACAGAACAAGCCAGATAGTGCATGTCAACAAGTATAAGGTTAATTAACAAAAATGAATGATTTTAATGAAAGGTAGGTATGTCTAATAATATATTCTTGAATTTTTTTCTTCCAAAATTTGCTGAGAGGAAACTTTTTTTATAAATAAAACAACTGATATAAGGATGCTACTGGTGCATTTTAAGCTGTTTCTACGTTAAAGCAGAAGTCTAGATCATATCTTATAAATCCCTCTCCTTTAACTTCTCTTTTAGTTGACATTTGGTTTAATGACATTTTTCATAATTCAGTGGAGTAGACAAGATCCATTGCTAACTGTCACTTTCATGGGGTACAATCATCATATATAATATATATAATGTTACCTTACCTTAAAAAGACATATATGGCAGCAAAAAAAGTGATAGAGGACTGGCTAATGCTCTTTGTGAAGGTACTGACTAGTCTTCTTAGTACTCTAATTCATCTCAGGCTAGCAGGGATGAATGGTGAACCCCACAAGTTCAGCTTTATTGTGAGTTGCATCACTAGACTGTATAGGTAAGGGTAGGGGTGCAAACCCATACCATGTATCAGTAGGACATATTCAACTTAGATATCACAGGGCAATGTGTATCCCTGCAATGCCTTCTCTACTTCTCTACTTGGCATAGACAGGTCACACCCCAACATTACTACACTGTTTGCCCAAAATTGGACCTTCCTTGAAAATAAGCCCTAGCATATTTTTTCTGGATTCTTACAGAAATTTTTTTTTAAATGGCCTAGATACGATTCTTTAAATATCGATTGAGATAGGGCAGCCTATACATAAATATTTAAAATCAATTGCCACCAGAATGCAGCTGCACAAAGACTCAACACCAGTGGTGCCCAAGAGGTCAATCGTGATCCACTGGTAGAATACAAAGGCACTGGGAGTCAAGCTCATCTATAATGTATATTCAGTCTGAATATTAAAAATATGGTAGACCATTTTGATCTTTTCTGTCACTCCTTCACAACCACACCTTCATTTATGTTGTAATGAAACAGACTTAAGCTCGCTATAGATGCTTACTTTTTTTGCACAAATTGATGCATGTTTAAAGTGTTTGATCAACTAAAATGCTGAGAAATGGCACGAAAAATTTATCAGGCAAGGATTGGACATGTCTGTAATTTTAAGTCAATCTATCGTGAAGCGAAGCACGTTATTGGAGACCTTAAGATCTGCGTTTTCAATCAACCCATGCAGGCCTGATGCCACCTGCATCATTTCTGAAATAATTTTTAAAAAAAAATTAGTTATCGGGATTGCAGAGTTCTAAGGGAGTGTGTCAAAACTCAGCAGAAAGAACACTGCTTAATCACATCATGCATCACGCGTATTATTACTATTACCTATGTTTTTGCATTCATGATCTCCAAGATTTTATTTTATCTTATACCTGTGATAAATCTTATAAGAAGTGCAACAATAACATTAAAGATGACATGCACTTCTAGCTGTATTTTCCTCATCTACCGTATTTTTCGGACTATAAGACGCACCGGACCATAAGACGCACCCAGTTTTTAGGGCAGAAAATCCAGAAAAAAAAAAGATTTAATCAATTGGAATAATGCAATGAATTTTAATGGGTGCAATATTCAATTCAGCCACAGGTGTCACTAGCAGCAGTACACTGTCAGCTCAACACGTCACACTACACTGATCTGATCTGATTTCGGCATCCCCTGCTCCCCGGCCGAGCCATCCATAGCCGAACTGAACACAGCACACAGCTCTCCTCTGTGTTCTCGTTGGTGGGGATGCAGGGGATGCGGCATTTAGATAGAAGAGCCAAGAAGAGCCGAACATCGCAAATGACAGCTGCTCCTCAGCTCTCCTCCCGGTGCAACCACCGGCAGCGGCTGGCGGCCGCCGATGGTTGCACATTCAGACCATAAGACGCAGGCACTTCCCCCCCCCCCAATTTTGGGGGTGAAAAAATGTGTTGGATTAAAGTGAAACGTTATGAAAATATTATCTCGGAAGAGTATATTCAGTTGCCGCCAATGTCTAGTTTGCTAATACAACTCATTGTAAAGTTAAGTTTTTTGAAAATAACATTCTCATCTCTTTATTCTGCAGTTTAAGAATTCTACCAAGAAAATTGAAACGGCAGTACCTACCATAGAGGCTGCACAAAGAGATAAATAACATAGAAAAACATATTAAGAATCCAAGAAATTTCACCATAATATGACAATCTCGGTGTACACAGGTACTTGCTATTGAACTTAAATAGATATTCCTCTTCAATGTATTTTAGTTACTTATTACAGGCCTTGAAAACTTAAAAGGTATAATGTATAATAGGACATTCAAAGTATAGCATTTACCTATATATTTGTTTTATATTGCTTGACTTCCCTTGACTTTCCGGCCTCTCCATTTTTGCAATACAAGGATGTGTATTCCTGGTTGATTCTGCAGTTTAAAAGCAGAGATGAACCAATAAATAAAAGTTAAAAAAAATCAACATCTATAAACTGTAAATCTAAACCCCAAAAATATTTTTGTAAGTTACTAATTATGAACTCATTTTCCTATTTTGGCCTTTTCCCAACTTTTCCCCTCCCAATCCTCCAAATAACATATTGTCTGTCTTTTGTAGCTATAGTCACTCTACTGTTGTATCTTTGAAGATAGCCATTCCTATGACCTAGGCCAGATTTTAAACCTACCTACCTTTGTTTATCTCATTTACCTAGGGTTAGGAAGTTCTTTATCAGGTTTGCAGGTTTAGGTCTGAAGCCCTAGTCCAAGGGAGACTGACAGTTGTCTTTAGCCTCTAAATCTTCTAACAATTGCTGCAACAGTTGATCTTTTTTTCACCAAGCTGCTTGACAATTGCCCAGTAGCCCATTCCAGCCTTATGGAGGTCCACAATGTTGTCTCTGATGTCTGTTTGGTCTTGTCCAAAGTAGTTGGACAGTTGGTAGTTGTTGGAGTCTGACTATGGGTAGAAAGGTGTCTTAAAAGGGCAGACAGGTGCTTCTAATTTAGATTAATGAGTGGAGTAAAGGCGGAATATTTAAAGGCAGAGTAACAGGTCTTTGACAGCCAGAATTCTTGCTGATTGTCAGATGTTCAAATACTTATGTGCAGCAGTGCAATACAAATAAATTCTTTAAAAATCATACAATGTGATTTCCTGTTTGCTGTCACTTACAGTGGGGCTCACCTACAATGCGAATGTCAGACACCTCCATGATTTCTACATGGGAGAACTTGCAAAATCACAGGGTGTTTGTATTTTATATATATAGCCGTTAGGGGTGGGTAAGGGATAGTATATATACAACATATATTACCTTTATCTATGTATAACCTACTGTATATACTGGATAGTATATACACATACAGTTAACTGCATACAAATAAGTTAAGCAAGGTTCTGTGATACAAACTATTTCAGTAGAACTCTACTGCAGTGCACCAACTTACTTGTGTGTATTTTCTTTTTGGTCAGTGTTAGCTATCTTTCTTTGTACAGTACTTTTGACATCAGGCCTCCCTAGTGATTTCTGTCACAGAAAAAAGAGAATCATCAATATCACAGTAAAAGTTGACTTTTCAAAGCTAATAGTGTCTCATTTGGGGGCTGAAATTTAATACATTTTCTTTGATACTGGGTGAGTTTTTAAACATCAAACAATGAAGCGGCCAGGGTGCAGTAAAATATTTACATCTATTGACTGTGCCTCAGAAGGGCAGAATGTGAAACACTACTGGTTTGATGTTGATAAATTCTCCCAACCTTAATTCACAAACTTTAATAGGCATCTTTAATTTGAAGACGTGTAGTCAGACGTACTTCTATCCTGATGTACCGTGCCCTCCACGCGACGCATCCAGTCATTTGGAAAATGTATATTTCTGATATTCGAGTGATTTAAAAAACAGTTTGTGGTTTGTTAACCAGCACTAAGGAGTCTGGTGAGGGAACACAGGAATGCTCTTTTTGTTCATGTACAGTGCAGACTTCCTGACAAAATATGTTCAGAACCCACAACATCATCAAAATTGCAGTGAATTTGTCTCTGGCAGCCACATCTATTGACAGAAATTCTTTAGATCGGCCAGGGAATATAAAGCCCTAATTACGGCGCACTCATGGAATAAAGTGTACCTAACAGTAATGTATGCAGGGGGTGAGAGGTCTTATAAGGAAACTATACATTCCTGCTACAAAATGTGTTCTCATATACTTCCCATTGTGTTTGTGTGGTGAGCCCATGTTGAATCAGTTTTAATTGACTGGAAAGGTACCAATTTTCTTCTGAGCACGTATGAAAACATGTGTTGTCTATAGTTTCAGCTAAAACCTTGTTTTGTGTGACCCAGGGAAGAAATTGTTACAGCCAATAAATGGCAGCATTCTGGGAAAAGTAAAGCTGCAGAATATGTAGGTATTAAAGATACTCATTTTCACAGTAAAAAAAGTATATCTATAAAACTTAGAATTTTACACAAAGATTCCATCATCTGGTGAATAATTGATAACATCACACTGTACAGTGTGCCACCACATGTTCTCTTAGGCTATAGTTCTGGCCTATAAAAACAAGGACAGAGGTGCACAACCTAGTACAACAAATGGTTAAATCATGTGGAATTGAATAAGATGAAACAAAATAAAACAAAATGAAGACCTCACTTCCTGGTTGGGGATGAGATCACTTCCTGCTTACAGATGCTGGGGGGCTCAACAGGAACAATGGGACGCGTTTCGAGCGGATGGTTGAAAAAGAGCCTCCGTTTGAAACGCATCCTATTGTTCCTGTTGAGCCCCACAGAATCTGTAAGCAGGAAGTGATCTCATCCCCAACCAGGAAGTAAGGTCTTCCTGGAAAGCACACGGCCCTGAGAGATCCATCCTTGTAAACCTCTTTTAATCTTGTATCTTGTCTGTTGTTTTGTTTCATTTTGTTTTATTTTGTTTCATCTTATTTAATTCCACATGATTTAACCATTTGTTGTAATAGGTTGTGCGCCTCTCTCCTTGTTCTTATTTGTCTGTTACAGGGGCCCACACACTCCTCCATTTTGAGAGCTGCACACCTACACACAACTTAAACACCCACCCCTCATACTGACTCCATTTTACTCTGCTATCCTTGCTCTATTATCTTTCTTAGTTTATAATCCTGGCCTACTTCGTTTCCAATCTGTACTCATCCCATTGCAATCCAGTTTATTTAAATTGCACAATGTACAAAAATATATATGGATGGTGGTGGATATAAAAATTCTATACACCCCTAGTAAAATGTCAGGTTCATGTGCTGTACAAAAATGAGACAAAGATAAATAATTTCAGAAATTCCAAAACTTGAATCTTCTTCTGGTGAAGCCATTGCTTTGTTGATTTGGATGTATGCTTTGGGTTGTTGCCATGCTGAAAGATGAAGTTCCTCTTCCTGTTCAGCTTTCTAGCAGAAGCCTGAAGGTTTTGTGCCATTACTGACTGGTATTTGGAACTGTTCATAATTCCCTCTATCTTAACTAAGGCCCCAGTTCCAGCTAAAGAAAAACAGCCCCAAAGCATGATGCTGTCACCACCATGCTTTACTGTGGGCATGGTGTTCTTTAGGTAAGAAAAAGCCACTATCAAGACAGAAATCTTATCAGCATTAGCACTAGCAGTACCCATTCTCAGAACACGCTGACCAACTTGAGTTGTGTATTAACATCCTGCCTTGCAATAAATACATTTTATGACAAAGACTCATGTCTCCTACCATATGTAAATAGCGGCTCATGGGTAGCTTGTTCAGTGCCAGATTGTAAAATGTGTCTCTTCATAAGTTGATCAAGGTGTTTAGAGAATGGGTACTGCTACTGTATAGACACATGGTAAAGTTTCAGCCCTGCACACTCTGCTGCAGTGAAGTCCTCCCTCCTGGCACTGGCCTTTTGGCTGGAGTAATACAGAGCGAATACTGCATGGTCCAGTCCTGCCTAATATGCTGGAACATTTTTTATATTCACTTAATATCTGAGTGACAGTGTCTTTGTTTTTTCCCCCCTAATCTTCTCTCCAAAACTTATGATTCAGTGCGTCTTATTGTTCGAAAAATATGGTATATTTAATTTAAATTGGTTCACATAAACACTTCATTCCTCTCCCCTTGGTCTAGCTCCTCTGTCAAATTTAAGAACCTATTTTGGACCATGAGTAAAAAAGGTTGTCCTCCCTGATCTAGCCACTTCCTGACCAATCTTACTTTCCCAAGCCCCCATCCCTCAGGCCTCACTATATAGTGCATCCGAAAAATATTACAGCACATAACTTTTTACACACGTTATGTTACAGCCTTATTTCAAAATCAATTAAATTCCTTTTTCCCCAGAATTCTACACACAACACCCCATAATGACAATCTGAAAAAGTTTACTTGGCAAATGTAAAAAAAATAGAAATCACATGTACAGGTATACACAAACTTTGCTCAATACTTTGCACCTTTGACAGCACAAGCTTGGCACACCTATCATTGGCCAGTTTTGCCCATTCCTCTTTGCAGCACCTCTCAAGTTCCATCAGGATGTATGGGAAGGGTCAGTGCACAGACGTTATAAGATCTCTTCAAAAATGTTCAATCAGATTCAAGTCTGAGCTCTATCGGGCCACTCAAGGACATTTATAGACCTAAAGCCACTTCTTTCATATCTTGGCTGTTTGCCTTAGGGTCATTGTCCTGCTGAAAAATGAACCGTGGCCCCAGTCTGTGTTCTAGAGTGCTCTGGACCAGGTTTTTTTCCCCAGGATGTCTCTGTACATTGCTGCAGTCCTCTTTTCCTTTATCCTGAAAAATCTCTCTGTTCCTGATGCTGAAAATATCCTTACAGTATGATCCTGCCACCACCATGCTTCACTGTAGGGATGGTATGGGCCTGGTGATAAGCGGTGCCTGGTTTCCTACAAACGTGACTCCTGGCATTCACATCAAAGAATTCAACCCAGAGAATTTTGTTTCTCATGGTCTGAAACTCTGAGTCCAAACTATAGAACTCTTAACTTCATGCTTGGTTTGTGTTCTGACATGAACTGTACATTTTTCGACCTTATATAGACAGGAATGTGCCTTTCCAAATCATGTCCAAGTAACTTAATTTATCAAAAGTAGAGTCCAATTAAGCTGCAGAAACATTTGAAGAATGATCAGGGGAAACAGGATGCACCTGAGCTCAGCTTCATGGCAAAGGCTGTGAATACATATGTACATGTGCCTTCTCACTTTTTAATAGGTTGGCAGAAATCTCAAGGTTTTCATGGTGGGGAGTTGTGAGTAGAATTCTGATGAACATTTTATTTAATCAATTTTGGAATAAGGCTGTAACATAACAAACTGTGACAAAAATAATGTGCTGAGAAAAAATTCCGGATGCACTGTATGTCTTGCTATTAGAACTAACGTCACTGCAGCAGGCTATGTTCTATCACTCACATTTGTATGTGCTGCTATGAGTTATTGCATTACTTACTGCTGAATGCGTTTTTGACGCACTTGTGTTAGTGTTGGACACGTCCAATTACACATGTAGTGTGTACTGTGTAACTAACATGTGTTTTGCCATAGCTTATTGTGGAACGGAGCCCTTACTCGTTGGATTGTAGTCCATTCATGCAGACAAGCAATCACATGTAGACATTATCACAACTATTGGTTTTCGTGAAGCTATGCTTAGCACCTTGACAGATCTCCCTGCCATTTTAATGGAACCCAGATAGAACGATATGTCACTGTGTTCAAAATGTGGTATATTTTGAAAATTGTCATTGAAGTTTATGTAATATAGGAAGTCAATATGTAGAACAGGACTTTCTTGGTGAAATTTACTATTATTTACTAACTCAATATTTTTCTTGGTACACACAAAAGATATATTTTTTTAATATTTGTCTAGTCAGTCATTGTTTGTGTTCCTCACTGGCAACCCCCCTATTATTGGGCCAATGAAAAAATTAATTAGCTATATTAGCTATTAGCTAGCTATTACCCCCCTAGGCTTATACTCAAGTCATTCAGTTTTTCCAGAATGTTTTCTAAAATTAGGTACCTTATATATGGGTCAGCTTATACTCGAATATATACAGTATGTGGAATTCAACAATAAAAGGTGAGGCATGTGTACGTGTTTAAATATGTATGTGTTTAAATTATATATTATTTAAACACAGATAAATGTATAGGGCATATGTATGTGTTTAAATAATATATTGTGATGATTGTCTGTAGTGCAATTTTAAATAAAATGTAAAGGATTATGTGACAATTAACTAGACAAATAACTAGTACATTTATAAGCATAAATCATCAAATGCCCTACAGTCTATGATTTAAATATATATCACTCTAATTATATATATGTGTTTGTATATATAAAACTGTATACACTAGGGCATTTCTCCCCTGCACATGCCGAATGCATGGAAAAAAATTGTGTAGACGACCCAGTTCCAATATTTAACCAATTGAGTGCAGACTGGAGGAGAGAATGAAGAAAAATGGAGCATAACAAACTCATGAAAATGATTCCCATATTTTCTGCATAGTATACAAGCAAAGGAGAAGAGGCCACCAGGTACTACAGCCTTCATATTCATCTCTTAGTATTTTTCATGCAAGCCCCCCAAAAATACATAAAATTCCCATGAGTTACCCTAAAGGTCAAATATACAATTCTTCTTTCAGAAAGTTCTTATATTACAAATTCCTCTGTTCCTAATAACAAGAGCACTCCTTGATGAAGACAAATAGTTTCATACTAAACGTTCCTATCCGTTTATTTGTATTACCGTTACAGGAATTTAGTGGTTTGACAGATTGAGCGCTTTATCATGTCTCCAGTAGGTGGCACTGTGTCCTCAGAAGCATTCAATTCTACATTGCACTAGCTGGTGGTACAGTATCAACATAATCCATCTTTCAAATAAACAAACTACTGAATAAACATACTTTCCAAAAATGTCTGATTTATACCCATAAAGGAAATGGGTATGTCACAATATCATAGTGCATTTCTAAAGATAGCCTGACTTAAAAAATATATTTATATATATATATATATATATATATATATATATATATATATATATATATATATATATATATACAATTTGGGCTCAATCTGGAGGTTTTTTTTTTTTTTACCTGGAGTAGTACTCACTTTTGTTGCCAGAGGTTTAGATATTATTGGCTGTGTGTTTAGTTATTTTTAGGGCACATAAAATTTACACTGTTATACTACGTTACATTCAGGCCTGTATCTAGCCTTTTGAGGGGGCCTATGCAAAGTTATAGCATGGGGGCCCCCTGATGGCCAAGTTGTTGAGCAGGGGGAGGGATGCTAGTGGTGCCCTGGTTACATGGTTACCTGTATAAAAGTGTTTTATGTTCAGTTGTGTCCCCTGAAAAGATATTTTAAACTTTTAACTACAATGTTGAGGGTGTACTCACTTTTGTAAGATTCGGTAAGTCAGTGTCAATGGGCCTTATTTCCTGTAGTCAGTTTATATATTTTATATATTAAATCTGTTTTCAAGGTAACAGCATGCTTACTGAAAATTTTCCCCTATATTGCTCTTCCATTAGCAGAAAATTGTTACTCTGGGGTAGTGTATGTGCCATGTGTGGTCAATGTGCTCCTCTCCTGCAGTGAGAGAGATGGGGGGCGTTGGGGTATGCCAATCTCCATAGGACTGCCCCTAGTGACAATGTAGGATCATATTTGGGAGATATTTGTGACTCCATAACAGTATGTATCTCAAAATGATACTTTGTGGCAGGATCTTCAGGTTCTTCAATGGATTAGCACCTTTTATATAGGAGTTTTGAGTAAAAGCTTTAGTCTCATACCTAAATTGTGGGTTAAGATAAATTGCCAGGACTTTGAAATAAAAATTGTTCATTAGTAGCAGATCTTTCAGTAAAATAACTGTATTATTACTTGTGTGTGGTTGTGTAACTATTACCATTGAGGGCCCTTTCACATTATATGTGTTTTTAAAGGCTTGCAGTATGTGGTAACACATATACATTAATGCATGTGTTTTGCACATTACATATCTGCATTCCTGTTTTTGAATAAAGAATTAAAAATGCGTGCAGCAAAAAAAGAAAAAAAACGCATGAGCTCATGCTACACTTTTAAAAAAATTCAACAAATGCAATGTAAATGAATACATTTGTTTTCTATGAGAAAACACAGTACTGTAAAAATGCTACGCGTATAGTGTGACAGGGACCTAATACATCAGAAATTTCTGAAGAAATGTGAAATGTTCTGTGTTACGGAAAAATTGTTGGAAAACTTTCTGTTATTTTTCCATCTGTTCTATCTGTCCTAGCTTGAAGCTTTAAATTCTAAAGGTAAAAATGCTGAATACATTAGGTTCCTAAAGTCACACAATTTCCATTAGATCTACCAACAACTATGTAGTGCCGGGTCCTCCCTGATAGAATACATAGTGATTGGAAGGTTTAGAAAGCTCCTCATATTACATGGTTTTGGTAGAAGAAAAAAAGGGTAAAAGAAAGGGATGGAAACGTTTTTTATGTTATCATATAAATGGAATAAATTATGACCCTTGGGTTAAAAACAAACGAATCAAGTTTCTGGTTGAAATTTATTGCGCAAAAGAGAGATTCCTCCGAAACCCCCTTCTTTCCCATATATTGCCAGTGTATGGAATCCAAATTTTTATGTTATCAGTTAAGGCACTTACTAACTTCATACACTTTACAATCTTACCATACAATTTCTGTACTATCAAATTTTGTTGTAATATAAGGAGCTTTCTACTCCTTCCAATCACTATGTATTCTATCAGGGAGGACCCGGCACTACATAGTTGTTGGTAGATCTAAAGGAAATTGTGATCTAAAGGTGAATGGGGGCTTTATCGGTATTGGCCAATGAGACTTCCAATTAACGAATATTCTTAGATCTTCAAATATTATTTCTTTTCTTTCAAAGGATATAAAAAACTTGCAAAAAACAACTGGCTTGCATCATGAGATCATGCAAATGACATTCACTGACTGTAGTAAAAAGAGATTATAGTACACCTGAACTCACCTTATGCAGGCCATCTGTAATAAGATAATCCTGAGTATCCTTTCTACTTTCTTTAAAAAGTTGTATGGTTCTGAGTGGTACTAAAGGTCTCCATTAACAGATATCCTTTAGATCTACCAACAGCTATGTAGTGCCGGGTCCTCTGCGATTGATCACAGGTAGACTTGAGGGTTTAGAAAGTCCCTCATATTATATGGTTTTGGTAAAACAAAAGGAGATCTAAAGGAAATCTGACAGAGAAATCTAAAGGTGTATGGGGACCATTAGGCTGGGAACACATGGCTCGATACTGGAGCTATTTAAAGTTCCCGGCAGCAGCACGATGACGTCATCATGCTCCTGCCCAAAGCAATGGACATCGACCATGATTTACGGTCATGTCCTGTATCATATATATGTTTTTGAAACGGGACATGGCTGCATAAGATATGGGCCAAATAGATGGCCATGAGCGCACACAGCGCTTAAAGAGGCCATCGATCTGGCCCATATCTACAGTGGAGGAAATAATTATTTGACCCCTCACTGATTTTGTAAGTTTGTCCA
>CM070032.1:112615633-112631001 GCA_036250615.1 Ptychadena robeensis | reverse complement strand
GACAAACTTACAAAATCAGTGAGGGGTCAAATAATTATTTCCTCCACTGTATATGTGTGTTCCCTGCTTTAGTGTTCTGACCCAAAAAAGACTTCTTCACTTTTTACTCAAAGTGTAAAGCTTTCTAATTTTAGATCAATGGTCTAATCAAACTATGATATAGTCTGGGTTGCATGATATCTTTTCCCAATATGATGTCTTGATCAGTCACAGTCATTTCAGCCAATATGCAAAAAGCTTGTGAAAAATCTCCACCGTGACCCCCTTCACCAATTTGTTTCAGTACATCGAAAGACACTTTCTCTTTTTAACATGTTCTGCCAGCAGCCTGAATTAGAGATTTATTTGCAACAAAAAATCAATTAGTCCTAAATTTATTCATGGATTTCAGAACTGCCGATCAATGCAAGTCCACTCAGTGGACTCATGGGGACCCAATTCATCCCAGTTAATGTGTCTGATGGGGAATTACCATTGATAGTTCTTTTTCTTTCTCTGCCTTCTAGGTTAGAGGTCAGGTCTCCCTGTCATGGACATAAAAACGGATTTTACCTTTAACTTTCCAAAATGACACCACACCTGATTACAATTATCTCATTCCTAAAAGATTTTACATTGTTCCTGTCCTTTAAAATAATGATTACACTAGGATATATAAAACTGCTGATCTTTATAACTTATATGGTTGACTACAGCACATACAGTATGCAATGTATGTTTTGCATGCATTAACAAACTGTACCGCACTCATAACTTAAAGAAAGATATATATAAAAAATAATATATATATATATATATATACTGTGTGTATATATATATATATATAAAATAACATAATTCAAAATAACATATTCTAATAATGCTGAAATTTCTAATTTAAAGTAAAAAACACAAAAGCATGAAAAAAAGCTCAGGAAACAAAAGATATGCTCTGTATTTTTTTATTTATCGAATAAGGCTTACAGTACAACTATATATAAAATGGAGTATTAGGTTTTCATGTGACCTAGAAAATTCTGTCACAGTTGAATGTTTTGTACTTGCAACAGGTATACCAAGTATCACAAAATGTGACCTTATTGATATTAGATACTACATTCATACAATTGTTATTATTAATGATAATATGTATTTTATTGCAACATTCATAAGTTCTTTTGTGGCTTGTATGTAGTTTGCTATGCATTTTAGAAGGACATTAGGTTCTCTTGATTGACATATACAGCACTGGAGAATGTTTACTAGTGATGTCCGAATATCGGATGAGGCTGTTTGCAAACTGAACCACTATTGACTTGGAGCAATATTCAGAAACCTTCAGGTAATTTTTGTAGCCACAATACCAATACCCAAAGTGTCAAAAGGGCACAAACACCTGGACAGTGTCCTGCCAGAGAGGGATCAGGGCTAAAAAATTTTTTTAATGACTTCCCCTTTCCAAAATTAAAGGGTTAAAAAATAAAAAAAAGCAAAGATCCCCCTAGACCATACCAGACCCCCTGCTGGGGATGCGAAATGTTCCCATTGAATTTCTGTTTAGACACATTGGAGACATTGCGCATGTGCAGTGACCGTAGGGTCAATCAGGCCGGCATATATAAAGTTTTATTCAATTTAGCGAACTTCGTGGGAACTCCAAGAGAAAAAAACCCTATGCAAAACAATTGACCCTTTGAGGGAAAAGATGGATTATGACTTTGGATAGGCAATTTTCAGGTAATTGTGGTGAATGGTAGACTTTTTTTATAAAATGCTTTATTGTGTTTTGGCTCTTATTTCTATGTCTAAACTTTTTAAACTCCCTTCTGAATGAGTAAGAGGTCCTTGGGACCTCTGTACTTATTCAATGGGGTGGGGATCCAGGGGTCCTCTTCTTATAAGGGAACCCCAGATACTCAATACGCCCCCACAATGCCTGGCCTATGTTTTAGGAAGAGACCCCCTTACCTTAACAAAGGGTCTCTTCTTCATTGAGATATGGCATGGGACCTGGTCATTTTTTTTTAACATGAAAATGAATTCCCACTTTTTTTGTTCTTATTGAATGGGTGTGTCTCCAACAACATGCAACATTTGGAGGCAAATCTATCATTAAAGATATTGTTGAGTAATGAAGATCCAAGTCAATAATCATGCTCAGAAGCCCAATGGTTTATAGGGGATAGATAATCAGTTAAGCTGGCGGTCAACCCAAAATCGGGGGATGCCCACCTTGCAAGATCAACCAGGAATCTGTCGCATTTTGGATCGCAAAGTGATCATGCTGATAAATTACCAGCACAGAAAAGGGTGTCCGAGCGATTCTCTGCTCGACTGGCCGATCTGCAGCAGCATCGGACAGAAAACGACACGTCTATGCCCAGCTTTAGTGATGGTAATGACTAATGCCATCATCATTGGCCATTGAACCATCATGATTAATATAGGATGTTCAGGTGATTCCATGTACTTTTATATCATATACACAGGGGATCTGTATCTAAATGGAAGGTTCAATTAAGACGATTCTGAGTTCTGCCAGTAGAAGTGGCTATGTCATCACAAAAATTGCTGGATATGTAGAAATGTATAGTTCTAGAACATGTAGTTTCTGCATACAATTTCAACTTGACTTTGACCGTTACTTATGAAAAACAAATTTGACTACTTTTATTAGGTATTTTTCATGATCAAGACACCTTTGATACATCTTTTTCTGATTCATTAGTAGATCTTTTTGTGTTACCTCTACCCCTTTTTACCCTTTGAAGCATGAGGCTAAACTAGTCAGGAACAAAGCAACATCACAATAGAATTTTTTAGTTTGATCAACTTAAAAAAACACACACTGTGGGGTGGTAACATTGATCGATGTTAGCCTGATTTTTTATTCATGCTAGCCAATCGAATCAAGATTGAACCTTCAAAACCAATCAATTGACGTGTGTATGGTTAGCTTAACCATTCATTGTGTAAACCACATGAATGGATCCTTTGTATAGTTTGCCTGGAGTTCTACCATATTGTTAGATTGTATATGTAGAGTATGTATAAAATTAGTACACCCTATGAAAGCCTATTTATTGTTTTGTTTTTTTCATAATTCTTGGACATTTGGATATTTCATCCTAATGCTTACAATAACAGGAAGCCTTCCAAAGTCTATGCCTTCTATAACTATCCACATTTTATTTATTTCTGTTTAAAAGGAATCAAATCCCACACAGGTTTATCAGGTGCGCACGATCAGAACATTGTTAGAGTTTATCTTCACTGCGTCTGTTACCATGTGTTTTTGATGCGTTGAAAAAAAGCACCAAAAACGCATGCTATCAAATGCAGTGGCAATAGAGCCTTACTCAGCATTTTAAAAGTGTTTTGCCCTATTTGAGCCTCATTAATTTAGATTTGTGGAGTGAGTAAGGAGGAAATCATTGCTATCTAAGGCTAAATTTACATGGTCGCTTCCTGGGCTGCTGTTAATCCCAGGAAGCGACCATGTAAACAACCAAATTTGTGCAGGCACTTGTGGGTCACTTTGATAATGACCATATGACAGATCTTTTTAAAAAAACGACTGATGGATGCCTCATGTTGCTTCCCTGGGTGGTTGCGGTAAACGAGCAACCGACCGGCATAACCAACCGTGTAAATGAGCCCTAAGAGAAACAACAAGGCCAGAGAGAACTTAGACGAAGACATTTCTAACAATAATCTGTAGTAACCAGAACAGAGGTCATGTTTGGTATGAATCAAATACAGCATTCAAGAAAAGAACCTGATACCAACTGTGAAGCATGAAGGTAAAAGTGTCATGGTTTGCAATAGGACCTAGACAGCGCAGAATCATAGAATCCTCCATGAATTCTACTGTGTATCAGAACGTGCTTGAGGAACATTTAAGACCAACTGTATGAAAATTTTAGATGAAGCCGATCTGTATCAAACAAGATTAGTCAACATTAGACATCAATATGTGTACATATGTGAAAAAGAACTGAAAGTGTCAATACTGTGTGTGTGAATACATTTGCATTGTTAACAATATAGGAGCACTGCATTCGTAATATAAACCCAACTGTATAGTGCTACAGAAAACTGTGCCAAAATATGAATAAAAGATAATAACAACATTTAGACATGTTCTTATAGCCTTACAAATTTACAGTGGTTGGCCCTGCAAAGAAGTGTGTAATTTTTCTGTCTGAAAGCTGAGTTTCTTTATGATTGTACCACTGCTCAGACAAGGGAAATCTCTCTCCAACTGTCTTCTTTAATTTGTCACTTTAGATGAGATTTCAGTTACTTCATCAGTCGATTCATAGCTTGTCAGAAAAAGCCTCAACTGGGATGTTTGCTGGCATGTATATTGTAATGTAATTTTCTGCAAAATAAAGCAAACTGTGCCATGTGACATAGGTGACTGGATGCTGACACTGATATAAGGAGTAAATGCATTCAGAAAATCACTATAATTTAGCGGCTTGAAAGGCAAACAGTAACAATACTTAACAATAATTTGCTTGAATAGGTGCCAAATGGAAGCCACTGAGCTTAATTCATGTAAGTACAAGGATCACTGACATGCATTAAACGAGTGCACAAACATGCTTACAATATACATATAGAAATGCAAGCACATTAGTTACATAGTGTATTACATAACACAAAGTAAATGTTTAAATGTATAGCTAAAAAAACTCTAATAATGCGATGATGCCCATACATATCATAAAAGTGAAAGTGGTCACACCCCATATTCCAAAAATAAGCCATAATTTTTAGGTTGACATCATTAGTTGTATTGTATATATCTTGGTGATACTTATCATTCATAAAACAACCTATTCTAGTATTCACTATGGAGAATTTGTATCATAAACATTCAAGGTTTGGATTTTTAGTAGGGAAAGAAGTGATTCTAATACAGAACCTAAATAAAAACTGAAATACTTGACATCTTGTACTATATTCTATCAATTTGTAAATGAAGTAACAGGAGTTTTCTAATGGCACGTACAGCCCACATGTTTTGGTATATTAAAAAAAGTGTCTTGGCAGTTTAAACAAATCTTAATAAAGATGACACAAGCATCATAGGTAGATGTATTAATAATGCATTCTAAAGAATTTAATTCTGACATAGGTTTTACTTGACTAGTAATTGTTAGCGTGTGTAGAGTCACTGTCATTGAGAGACCTTTTTTTTCTATTTTGCTATTATTGGCATGAGTCTTTGCTGTAGGCTGTATTCTATAATTCCATTTACTGTACTATATCTTGCTTAAAAAAATTAAATGGCTTTCAATTGGGCATATCTACCTTCAAAGATTCTCAAGTGATAATAGGAATAGCTTTACTTCATTGTCAGGACTTGATATAAACAGAACTATATGGTGGGCCATTTATATGGATACACCTTAATAAAATGGAAATGGTTAATGATAATAACTTCCTGTATGTGGCACATTAGTATATGTGAGGGGGGAAACTTTTCAAGATGGGTGGTGACCATGGCGGCCATTTTGAAGTTGGTCATTTTGAATCCAACTTATGTTTTTTCAAGAGGAAGAGGGTCATATGACACATCAAACTTATTGGAATTGCTTCAAGAAAAACAATGGTGTTTTTGGTTTTAACGTAACTTTATTCTTTCATGAGTTATTTACAAGTTTCTGTCCACTTATAAAATGTGTTTATTGTGCTGTCCATTATGTTGGATTGTCAATGCAACCCTCTTCTCCTACTCTTCACACACTGATAGCAACACCACAGGAGAAATGCTAGCACAGGCTTCCAGTATCCGTAGTTTCAGGTGCTGCACATCTCGTATCTTCACAGCATAGACAATTGCCTTCAGATGACCCCAAAGATAAAAGTCTAAGACGGTCAGATCGGGAGACCTTGAAATTGCTACACGTCTACAAGTCTTTTGTTACAAGGTATTATAGTATAAATAATAAGGTACTGTTCATACTGTTCATCTTAAATATAGTTATTTTAACAGCAATATCTTCCTGTGCCACTAAATGCCTTCAATCTGATAGTCAGCATTATGTGACTCGCATGTTCTAAACCCAGGACATGGGCTTACACCAACCTATTAGTTGAAAAGAGAAAAAAAAGAAGCATGTAAGAAGTTGTTGCAGAGCCTTTTTTCTAAAGCTGGCCATAGACATGCCGATTCACGGCCATAGTTGCGGGCGATCAACCGGCGTGCGTGCTCTCACCAAACGCATGATGGTCGGTTGCCTGCAACTACAGGGGTTCACTTCTTGAGGTTTCGACCCAAAAAGCCAGCAGGTCCGTCTGCTGGTTCTTTTTGTGGCCGATCCTGTTATAGTCAGTTAATTTGGCAACAATCTGCCGGGAATCCCTGTGTCAGTTTTGTAGTCGACTCCTCACAGCATGGTGATGTCACCATGCTGTGAGGAGTCTGCTACAAGCCGGCCATGGATTGAGACGTCTATGGCCGGCTTACGGGTCCCCATACACAACGGTACAACGGCATTACATAGTTGTGGGTAGAGCTAAAGGATATCTGACATAACGTTCAACATGTAAACAGAGAAGTATGTATACATACAAAACAAACAATCAAGTCTACCTGTGTTCAGTCGCAGAAGACCCTATACTACATAGTTGTTGGTAGATCTAAAGAATATCTGGCAGACAGATCTAAAAGTGTATGGCCAGCTTTAAAAGGTGGCTCTGGATTCCTAGATGTTATATAAATAACAGAGGTGGAACAGGAAGTGAGGTCAGAGCAGGAGTGGACCTTCAGCAAAAAAGACCAGTGTAAAGGAGCTATGTTTACCTCAAAGGAATAAACTCCAAAAATGTCATCAGTATTTTTTCATTTTATTTTAATTTTTTTTGTCATCAGTATTTTATCCTTTGTGGGGAGGAGGAGAGACTATATCTCCAAATGGACAAGAACTTAACAGAATGGTTTGTTAGAGAGAAGTTAAGGCCAGTCTCCCAGGATGTGGTATCACTAGTGATGGCCGAACTGCCCGCAAGGCGGACAGTTCGGCCGCGAACAAGCATGTTCGCCCTCCTTCCCGCCAGCGGACAGTACGGGTGTTCGACCCGCCCTGTCCGCCGGCGTGGAGGAGCCCTCTATTCTTCCTCCGGTGGGATCATACGCAGCGAGATCCCGCCGCAGGAAGAATGTTTCCACTGAAGACCGGGTAGAGAACCCGGTCTTTCAGTGGAAAGCCGGCTCGCACACCCGGATATGACGTCAGTGACGTCACATCCGGTAAGCACACCAGGAACTATGCGTTCCAGGTGCCGGATGTGACGTCACTGACGTCACATCCGGGTTTTCAGATTCTAATTCCCCGCCTAGCAGCGAGGAATTTTAATCTGTCCGCGAACGGGCGGACGGCGGACTTTTTTAAAAGTCCGCTCCGCCCGTCCGCGGACGAACATGGCCGAGGTTCGGCCATCACTAAGTATCACTACTCATAACAGGAAAATTATTATTTTATCTATTTGGAACCATTTCAAGAACTGTACACTCTAGGATGGATATCAGTGATGTTAATGGATGTTGGTGATGCTGAAAGAAATACTGCGTTCAAGGTTCAAGTTGTTATTTGTTCATCTGCATTGTTGTGGACTGATACTTCAATCGTGGGGCCCATATTCATAAAACCATCCTGTGATAGGATTGAAGCAATGGCACCTGTGTGGTGCATGTGCACAGTGTAATGGCCCAGGGATGGGGTAAAGCTGGGCTTTATGTAGCTGTAGGGTAGTCTGGGCATTCAAAGCAACTCCTGTGACAACTAGAAGTATGTTGAGACTAATGTAGCCCAGTCACATATTGGGCTCCCATTTAGAATGTCTCTGCAGGCCCGAACATGAGTCTCCCTTGAGTTTTGAAGTTGTGCTGGTTGATCACTATACCAAGCAGACTGATGATGCCAATTAGCATACTCCTTGTCAGCACATGAAAAAATTTTCTTTTTGTACTGCATTTTCCTCTCTTGGAGAACTTGGATATACAGGGACTGCAAAATATTAAAACAATATCAAGTTATGTATGCTATGCATTAATAACAGAGCCACATTAAAAGGACCTACCACCTTGCAGGGTACGTTATATTATCGTCAGCAGCACTATGATAGTTAGGGCAATCAATGCACAACAATTAAGAAAAAATACTTCTGAAAGCAGGAGGGGCGATTTTCCTGGGCTCGCCCCTCCCACTGTGTAAAGACCGCTCACGACCTTTATTTTGTTAATACCGGGATTTTGATGGCAGCCTCGCTTCTGCTGGATGTAATGTAATAAAAGCAGTTTTCAGAAATTTCACCTCCATCATAAAAATGAAGTATTCGTGAAGAATGGGCAGAACCAGCATCTATTCGCCAGTACTTAACATACGGGCACCAGAAATGAGGAAGTGAGGAAGGTTAGTACGTTTTTTTTAATTGTGTAGCAGTTTTCACAGATGTAAACTGCTGACAGATGAGTATTAGTTGAGTCATTGTAATAATTATGTGTTTATTTATTTTGAGAACTGCTTTAATTTGTTCCTTTTTATACCTGCATAATTTTCAGGGTTAAAATTTTTGATGATTTATTAAAATTGGTTAAACAGAAAAATACACCCATTCAAGTTTTAAGTTTGCTAGAATATTCTGATGCTTGCCACTGTATAAATGCACTGTATAAAAAGTCATATGCAGCTCTATGAGCTGGAGAGGGAAGGTGTTGTCCTCTCCTCTGACTCATTAAGCTGCAAGTGTGCTCTGAATACTAGATGAAATTACGACCAATACATTATGAAATATGCACAGATTGTTCAAGTTACTTCCAGAGTTTCTTTTTTTTTTTATATTTGTAGTGTTATATACCTAGATAAATCTTCAAAAATAAAGTCTTGAAAATGTTTTATATATGTTGTGGACAAGTATGTTCACCTTCCTGCATAAAAAAAATTTAATTAAAATCTATGCTTTTTATAAGAATTGCACACGAAAATGCTAGTCCTGCACAAAGCACCAAATACAAAAGGCTTTACAGATATTAATGGTTTCTTTAATTAAGCATTAGTGTGTAAATAAGATGATGACAAAAATAGTTACCATATGGCCCTGGAATGAAATCCACCAGACATGAAATAACCCAACTTGTTCTAGCACAGGGAACACACTCCTATGCCTTAAAAGGAAATGAGTTCTCACTTCTTAAATTCCCCAATGTTCTATATGCTCTAAAATGTTATCAGAGTTGATCGGGTCTCCTCCATCTAAGCAATGCCAGCCAATTTAATGGGCCTGCTTGAAAGTCTCTGTGTGTTACTCTCACTCTAAATTTCACAGCACATAACAGTTTCGCAATAACGTCTTTCTAATTACCTCCACTAACCTGTCATCTGCAGACATGTTGGAATATAGCCATTGGGAATATGGAAGTGACTGGTGGGTTTTATTAAACAGTTCAATGGGTACATATATGTGAGGAGCTCCTGGGACAATTTTTATATTTTATTGTAAGTATTACAGGGCTGCACAGCTGCAAATTGCATGTCTCTGCCTTTCTTATCAGCAATTCAGAGGAGAACAGATCACAGTGCTCCCTGCACTTCATTTTAGTCTTTCTTAATCTCTACTAATGCATTTTAAAGCCTGTCAGAAAGTGCCTTCTTATAGAAATCCAGATATCTTAAAACCGTTAATTAATCAGCACTTCAGCTACTAAATGGCTCAAAGACAAGCTGAGAATGACTCTCCTTAAACTAATTATTTGAATCACTTGACTGCTGCTACTGTTTTGAGCAGTTGCTTCCTCTTCATATTACGTTAGCCTAAGATGAACGTGGTTGTAAAATGAAATACACCATGTAACTTTACTTCAAAAGCATTTAGCTGTCACAGTAAATAACAATAGTGTATGTACAGGAAAAGTAGGTTCAGCTGTTTGGATGTAATAATGATGGGATGAGGCTACAATGGAGAGGGGAATTTCACAAATTACCATCATTTATATTAAAAAGACAGAGCGAATAAGGGCAAAATAAAAGCTTAATAACCCAATAAAACTGCAATTCAGAACAGCTGAACAGGGTTGCCAAAATAAAAGACTGACACATAAAAGTTATGAGAATACTTTATGCTTTGTTTATTAAGGAAAACATCATCAGCATAATGCCTTTAGACTGGAGCCCTACTGAGGCCTGGGTTTGTGCTTTAGCACAGTTCTATGCACTTGTTGGCCAAAGGTAGCCTTAACACAACAGGAACCACAGTCATTAATTTGTGAAGTTATTAATTACTGTTAAAAAGCTAGTGTAATATGATGAAAATACGATAAATTTATCCGTTGGATTTTATTGGGATTGTCCATGAAGAGGGTGGTGCTGATCCCTCACGGTGGTAAATAAGTTCCTGATTTATGTGCCATTAGTGTGTCTTGTGAAGAATCCATGTGAGAGCAGCTGCCTGTGGGGCTACAAGCACCAGTTGACCACATGTCAATGTTGGCGATCCCCTTCCTGGGCATAGGTTAGGTTGAGGGACATTACCAAAGGGAATGACAAAGGGGAATGGATACAAAGTTCTTGGCATCAGCCCCACTTCTCTCATGGGAATACGACTTAAACAGACACCTGCCTACTGCTACAACAGCAGTGATTGAACTGTATATATTCCCATCAAATAATACTTATCCAGTTGACTATATCTCTGCCAGAGGGACTGTGAATACCTTTCTTTAAAAAACTGTGTATGGGAAGTCATTGTGACTGGAGAGGAACATCAGAAGATGGTCCAGATGTAGAGCAGGGGTTGAAAGTGGTCAGGAACTAGACTGGATGTCTCATTTAAGGGCTGAGCTCAAGAGACTCACAGGGGAGTACAGCAAGAGATGAAGGACCAAATATAGCTCAGATCCATGTCCCGTCAAGTTACTTAAGCCAAACAAAAAGGAACTAGACACATCTCATCATGAACCTGAGGTATAAATGCTTGAAGTTAACATAAGTGGCTTAAGCATAAAGCAAGAGCTGGCCATGCACTTAAGATCTCTCTGTCAGATATCCTTTAGATCTACCAACAACTATGAAGTGCCAGGTCCTCTGCGACTGAACACAGGTAGACTTGATGGTTTAGAAAGTCCATCAAATTACATGGTTTTGGTAAAACAAAAGGAGATCTAAAGGAACTCTGACAGAGAAACCTAAAAGTGTATGGGGGTCCTTATAAATATCAGGACAAAGCACAATTGTCCTAAAGAAAGCTATGGGAAAAAATACACTCATGGTCCCTGTTATTTTGCATTGCATTGTGGTAGTCAGGGATGGCAAGTTCTCCTAGGAAAAGGAGGAGCAAGAGAACTCTTGGAAAGCACATGATTGGCCTGATCAAATGATTAATCAGTATAACTCTGATTGATTGATCCTCTTTTAGCTTACACAAGGGACATAATTAAATTATCCTGACCAGCAAATAACAGTAAAACAATCCAATCACCTGATCAAATTGATCAGGTGCTTCTTATTGAGTTCTCTTGCAGGAGAGCTATTTAAATGCTTTGCGAACGGATTTTAAAGCCACTGAAAATATCTTCACCAAAATTGCTGGAGATGTAGAGAATGGTTCTCTACATCTCCAGCAAGGTTGGTGATGATACCATGCTCAGGGGCTTTGCAATTAACTCTAAATCGTTACATTTTTAAAAAAAAAAAAATTCGACCATCTCTACTAATCAGTACCTTGATATGCCACACCTGTGAGGTAGGATGGATTATCTTGGCAAAGGAGACACACAGATTTAGCCTACGTTTCCACTGAGTTCTTCAGTCCATCAAGGTCCCTCCGTCAAACCATGATGCGTTGGGGGCATCCGTTATGCATCCATTAGGGCATATGTTAACGTTTTTTTCTGCATCAACAAATGAATTTTGATGCCATGTTAACCTAGCCTTAGACAGATTTGTGAACAATATTTGAGCGTAGTGGGTCTTTTCTGTATGTAGAAAACGTTTCAGATCTTTGAGTTCAGCTCATGCAAAATGGGAGCAAAACCAAGTGGTGCGTTTATATTTTTGTTCAGTGTATTTTGGTTGTTTTTAAAAATAGGGTAATATATGGATTGGGCTATTTTTTTCAGACTCAAAAGAAAGATGGATTCTTTCATTGTAGTTCAACCATACATATATAAGGATTGCACTGATTATTTTCATTTTCTTTTATGGTGCCACAGCTCATATAATAGTGAATGCTTGTGTTTAAAATTTAAAAAAATATTACCAGCAGTACAATAGCTGTGATTATTGTTTCTACCCTTTAATGGTACACAAGTGAATGGTGTTTATTAGGAGTCGTATTGATGGGGATTCACACTGTGACTACTATCAGGTGTTAAAGATTTTCAACTGTGCCATTGAGCAAGTGTTCTGCTGAGTGTTATCATTTTTTATTATGCCTGATTCATCTCCTGATGATACATGTTGGAGGTAATTATTAAGATGTAATTTATTTGCAGACCTATTAGTAATATCATGTTGGATTAGATTGTACAATGGTGTATCCTCTTTTACTTTTTGGTTGAACATACTTGCCAAAACCATCTGATATCTATTCAGCCTGTGAATGCCAAGGAAAAGTTAGCAAGGGAATTGTCTAGTATGTATTGTCTAGTATGTAAGCTGGGTTTGATTACCATCAAAAGCCTTCAGATTACATTCCTGCCAACATGTCAGTAACACCAAAGAAAAAATAAACAAATACTATGCTTTAATGCTTTCATTGTTTTTATTCCAAAATATCAATGATACTGCTCTAAAATCGAGTTTACACTAGGAATGTCATTTAAAGGGGATATGATTTCATAGTCCTGAGCACCTTCATCATACACATCATAGAAAGATTAATAATGTAGCATGCCTCAAGAATAGCGGGGGGTAAACAAATAGCACAACTGGTAGGAGTGGCCGAATATGACCAGGTTAGGTTTCTGAGCCTATCCCCCAGTGTCCTAGTCCAAGCGTGAGCTAAGTACGGCCCACAGGCCATAGACGGCCTGTGTAGTTTTCAATCAGGCCCATGCTTGCAACATCAGCAGCAGATCAAAAAAAAATTTTTTTCAGCCAGCTGTATTCCTCACTTCACTGACTTTCAGTACAATACATCTGTTATGAAGGCGGCATCTGCTGGCAGGGGCTGGTACTGTATGCTCATTCCAGACACCTGAACTGAATTAACCAGTTCCAAACCTTGCAGAGTACTGCACATCACAGCATCTATTTCTGTTTTAATAAATGTCAAGTGGTTCTCTATGTATTTCATAAGCTTCAATAATAATGAATGCTCAGCAAGTCATCTATGATGTTTGTGTCGCACTGAAAATCGCACTGCAACCACATGGGCTACAGTGTAAAGGGCCCTAAATCAATCATCAAGTAATCAAGTTCATCAGGTCACTGCATCATCACATAGCGATGTGCAGACACCATTGAAGTAAAGAAGTGGAGGAGGGTAGTGTAGCACATGCACCGCTCCACAAGGAAGTAAGGGTAACCACACTGGCCAGTTGACATAGGGGAGGCAAATACATTAAAAAGCAGTTAAGATTGTGGATCCTCTGTGACACTGCTGTTTTTCTCCACTAGTCTCCAATAGTGTCAAACTCCTGTGATTGACCTGTGTTAAAGTCGGGTGTTTAAATGTTTTAAAAAACATTTTATTGATATCAATGGATATCAACTTCACTTTGTACTGCGTTGCATTTTAAGGTGGCTCGCTGCATAGCCCAGTGTTTAAAGTGAATAAATGGATGCCCATATAGCAGTGGATGTGTTTTTGACATTCTTATGCATTTATGATTTCTGCTCTTGGTCCGGCCCCTCTGTCAAATTTAAGTACCCATTGTGGCCCACAGGTCAAAAAGTTTGCCTACCCTGTCCTAGATGCACATATGACACATATGTTGTCAGGCCTCCTCATCAGACATGTACAAACCTCAGCATCAAAAAGTTTTAATTATACAAATAAAAATTTATAATTGAACGTATGTTCCACTTTGCCCAAAGATGTGCTTAATCCCTTAATGCTGTGTTACTGTTAGACCCAAACTGCATCTGATATTAATTTGTTTCCCCATAGTTCTACTTTTATGATATTTATTTTCTTTTTTACTTACAGTTAAAACAACATTTACAGTAACACTTTTACAGTGTGGTCTTTTTGTACAGGGTAAATCAATATAAATATGGCTGGAGGAGCAGGACTAAGACCAAGGTAAAACTGTAGGTCTAGTATGGAAGATGGTCACACTTCTGTGCTTCATGATCTTGTGTGCTGAATAAAACTGCTTGTTTTATTGAGTTTATTGTTGGTTAGGGAACGGTAACCTAATTCATTCATGTCATTCATCTTAAATTTGCATTGGAACAAGGAAATAGAATAGTGCCAAACACATGCTACAAACCTCCAGACAGCATGCCTACAGCAAAATGAAAGATTGCCTTGGTTTTATTACTTTACAACTATCCTATATTTAATTGTAAGGTCATAGTTTACCATCATGCTTCCTAACCATACATGTCCACATTTGGGCATACATTACAAAGCTTTGTCAACACTAGGTTACGCCATGTCATGTATAAATCTGCTTACAGCATCAAATGTCTTCGTGCTGTTTGCAAAAGTTTTAATAAGTTACTAGAAAATTGGCACTAAAGTTGACAGATGAGTTGTCCTTCTTCTATCAGTAAGGCATGCAAACTTCAACAGATGTGATTCTTGAAAGAATGTTATTAATTATGCGTAAAACCAACATTGTAATTAGAACATGTGATCATACTTTGTTAGAAACCTTTAAATATTCACAGGCTTTGTCAGGATGATAATATATACGTTGTGCTTCGAGTGGGTTTAGAGGTACAGTTTTATGAGTCATTTATATTTTAAACAGCAGTTCTTGTGTTTTTAAGTTCATATCGGGCTAATAAGGTGATCCGCTATATGCTTCCCAGTGGGACCTATTGAACACAGATGTGTTTGTGTCATGCGGACATCCCGCAGACATAAACTATCACATGTATCCAAGTATGTCCATAAAAGAAAATGAAGACCCTTATCACTCGGCCTGTAATTGATTAGTGTTGTTTTTCTTTCTGTAGCCCCTTTTAGTGATCTCTGGGAACCATACTTTTATATATGTTATAATGAAACTGTTCACCAATGTTTTAGCCTTTTGTGTCATCTGACTTCAGAGCTTCAATAAAAGCTGTGTGTAAAGATATTTTTAGTGTTTTTCTTCCACACATAAATGAAATGTAGGAGAGGTCTGTGTATGTGAAACTTTAACATTTAACCTCCCTGGCGGTTCACTGAGGTTCAGATTTCTGTACCAAAAGTGATACAGTGTT
>CM070032.1:112575970-112586319 GCA_036250615.1 Ptychadena robeensis | reverse complement strand
CATCAGATTTGAAGGATCTGGACCTAACAAAGGATCTGCTGCCCACCCAAAGAAGCCTTGAAGACACCTTCAGATTTCAAGTCTTTACAGAAGAAAGGCCATTTACAAGGCGAGGAGCGCTATCAACTGTAAACAGTCTATATGACCCATTGGGTTTTGTGGCAACGATCACTGTTCAAGGGAAGCTTATACTTCGACAACTTACTCAGAATCGCGTTGATTGGGATGTTACACTGCCTATAGACTTACAACCTAAGTGGGAAAAATGGAAACTCTCCCTAAAGACATTAGAGCAGCTTCAGATTCCACGCAACTACCTGTCTTGCTCCCTTAGCCTCACTGAAGAAAAAGAAATCCATATCTTCTGTGACGCATCCAATGAAGCTGTTGCAGCAGTGGCCTATCACAAGGCATCTGACTCCTCTGGAGAGCCAAGAGTTGGTTTTGTGTAAGAAAGGACTAAACTGGCTCCAAAGGTCAAGCAAACCATCCCAAGACTTGAACTATGCGGAGCAGTCTTAGCAATAGAAATTGCAGACTTACTACAAAGTGAAATGGACATTGACCTGGATAGTATAAAGTTCTACACAGACAGCAAAGTTGTTTTGGGCTATATAAATAACACTACTAGAAGATTTTACGTGTATGTGGCCAACAGAGTAGAATGCATAAGAAAGTCCAGCAAACCGGAACAATGGAATTCTGGTCCCACCGACCTGAATCCAGCAGTTATCGCCATCAGACTGGCATCAGCAGTCAAGTTTGCAGACACAGGCTGGTTCTCTGGACTGGAATTTCTGCTACCACAGGCCTCTCCATCATTTGTCATGGACATGACTTGAAGACTGCCAGAGATGGAATTGTAAAGACTTTCTTCAGGCCAGTAACAGAGACTGTCCTACTTCTACCTCTAGAGCATATCAGATGACTTAGCAGATGCCAAGCTATTGGACACCTGAAAAGACCTTTGAAAAGATAAAGTTAATGTTTTTATTTTGTGTCTTTTCTCATTTTTGTCTTTCAGGTCCTCAAGATGAGTCGTCTTCAAGAACTCATGCTTAATTTAACGGGGAGTGTGCTGTCACAACAGCCTGTCATTGTATTTGTGTTATGTTATGGTATATTCCTTCTCACCTGCTGTTTATTTTTTCATAGTATTGTCCACCTGCTTGTTTCACGCTCTTTTCTGTCCCAAGATTAGTTCAGTTCCTGTCAGATAGAGCTGCAAAATTATAGGTTCTTACCTATGAAACCTGTGACTGTTTTACAACTTTCTGCATCCAGTATCTACATGTACCTGTGCATTTTACCGGATTAAAGAATTACTGGAACATTTAGCAGTGTTTTATGGAGTAAACTCTCTGACCACCAACATATCTCAGCAAGGTTACGCCATCTAATCGAGCAAGGGCCTCAAGAAGGGTGACTTCTGCATAAATTGTGTTGGGGACAGAACAGGTGGAGATATTCATTCACTGTTCCCACGCTGTGTTGTGAAGGTCGAACTTCCTATAATATTCCAATTAGTTAGATGCCAAGTCCCTTATATTCTTCAGAGATAAGATCCTAATAGGTATATTAGTGGTAAACAACTGGAAAAAAAAATAGGCTTCTTGGAGGCGCCCATATGGTGATAAAAAAAAGTCCTTTATTTGATAAAAAGAGGTATTTTCTAAATACATCATTACATCATCAGGCATTGAAAACCCCTCTTTTTACAAAATAAAGGACTTTTTTATCACCATTTGGGCGCCTCCAAGAAGCCTATTCTTTTTCTAGTGGTTTACCATTAATATATATATTAGGATTGCAGAAGTTACTTTTTAAACTTCTCTTTAAATAGGATTTGATTGAGGTGATCAGCTAACCAATACCTCTTAAAGCAAAGGGAGCCTGTCATATTCATAGCTGCTGATTTAAAAAGAAAAAAGGAAACTATGAGCTCATTTGCAACTTTTGCCACTCACAGCAACAAACATGGATGAGGAACGCCTCATTTTTATCTTTTATCATTTGCCCTATTTAAACAAAATACTTTGAAGAACTTATTAAGTATAAAATAACTGTACCTTCTCGATACATGGACAACAGCCCATTATACATCGCTTAAAGCGTTTTATGGTTGCACAAGGAAATTCCTGGAGAATGAAAACACAGTTGGAGAACACTTGCATGGTAACCTTGTGAGGAGGGAATATATATTGCAGAACTTTTAACCTTACATGTAATATGCTGGCAGCAGCCACACAGCTTTAAGCTGGGCAACATTTTCCAAGGAAACCTTTTTATTATAATTGCTCCGAATAGTTTCCCTGACAATAAAACTGAAAATGGCACACTTTCCCCATTTTATGTCTAGGTCATAGATCAGAAAATTGTGGGCATGTGTGCCGAAGAGAAGTATCAAGCTTCACACCATCGTAATTAAAACTTTAGCTTTGGTCACCAGGTATATAACACCTTCAAGCACAGCACAGTGCCTTTCAAAGTTTAAGGGTCATTTAGTCGCCAGTTATAAATACAGGAACACGTTCTTTACAGCAAAGCAGTTGCTCAAAGCAAATGTCAGTTCTAAATGAAACTTCGTTTAAGTAGGATATTAATTTGTTTCTCTAAATCTGTACCCAGAACTCTCTGGTGTACCCCAGGTCATCTCATGCGACTTTTAGTTATATTTAATTCTCCCCAAGTTAATGCCAGAAGCACACTTAAACTGCTAGGTTTCAAGGATTGTTAGTGTATTCAGGGTGAAAAAACTGTTATGGAAATAGCTAGCAGTGGCTTTCTGTGACCTGTGAAAGGACTACCTGGATTTGCACCGCTTCCAGCCATCCATTAAAATGTATTATACATCTACATTAGTCATATTTCTACAACTCCTTTATTTTCATTTGTAGTAATTGCTTCCTCAACAATTTCCACCATACTCCAAACTTTGTTAATGATTAATAAATGTTATCCTATTATATTTTGTGAAAATACAGCTTAGTATATTTTAAGGAAGAATCACACTGTGACTTCTATGCTGCATTGTAGAGTTCATTTGTCTTGGCCAACAAGGATAAAGGTTTCTGGATAAATCATTGCAATTATACATCTGAAAGGATATAATCCTTCAATAAATGACATTTGGTTAGCTAGTTTTGGGACCTGCCACCTGGAAGATGTGTAGTGACCCATGATAAGGCCACCAAACGGTATATATTGCGGTATACATTCTGGGCTTTTCTGATGTGGCTTCCCTGATGTCTGCAGTTCCCTCAGTTGCTTCCCCAGACGAGTATCCCTGGGTGAGGTGATCTCCACTACCCTACAATGTGACACCCTGACTGGACTGCTATTGTGCTTTATCCCAGAGAGAGCCTACAGCACCCCTGTCTACACATTCTAGCAGCTTGGTAGCAACGGTTATTTCCCAAGTCTGAACCCCATCTCTGCCCTCTGGAGTTGCAGCTTGTATGTACATACTCCTCAATAAACTGTAACTAACCCCCTTCCAGCCTGAGTGGCTTTATTGGGGTGTGAGCCGTGTTTGGTGGTCGGACAGAGGACATCCGTCCGAAAGGACCTGGTCGTGTGAGTAGCACAATACATTGCACCTTCATGACACTACAGATGTCACTTGATCTTTTCTACTTCAAGTTTTCATACATTGTAAACGCACATTCCAGAATTATGTTTCCAGCATCTTGCATATTTATTTCACAGGGCACATCAACTGCCAAAGCAATTGGCATGTAGGTACTGCTGTCCCCCTGAAGGTATGTAACAGTAACCTGCAAGGTTTATTTTTAAAGCCTAGTCAACTTAAACTTAACTATACTGCCTGGGTGTAGCAGGGACTTAACAAAAACACCGTTCATTTGTATATCACATGTAAACTGCTTTTCAAGCAAGTCAGAACATGCAGTACAATCCTTTAAACTATAGAAAGAAATTCTTAAAGCTAATACACTAAATAAACTCTTCATATAAAGGGAACAATGCCCTTGTGTAGCTCCAGAAATGGCGCCACATGCACTGCACAAAATTCCCTACTGTGGTGTGCAGGGTGAAAGCTCTTACCTGGAGGTCCAAGCTTCTACTTGGAGGTTCCAGCTCCTACGTGGAGCTGGTGGTCCTTTTCAATAATTCTGTTGCACTGGTTGAAAGGCTTCTTGGAGGCAGGTGGGGCTTCAGTTTTGTTTGCATACTCTTCCTCAGCCTTTAACAGTAGAGTTGATCCTACACATGCATTTCAACTAAATCTTCTACCATTTTTGGGGTTATGGTGTCTTTTCATCACTGGAGGTTGATTGGAAAAGGCAGTAGCTGGCAATCCACACCAACCCGCTCAACCATCTGAGGAATGACAAGCAAAAAAATGTTTTCGACCAAATACGTTGTGCTTTAGTGATGGATGGGCCTATAAGTGATTCCAACTGTACACCTTTTGAGCTCTGACAGCCAGTGACATACCAATGGAACAAGTAGAACTATGAGTGTTCTCTAAAACATGAGAATCAGGTGAAGGGTAAGAAACGCCTTAATATTTCTAGGTTTCTGACTAAATGTATTTTAGGATAGACCGAATTTGAAATAACACCGGACAGTGTTTCACCAACAGTAGAGCAAAAGCAGCCATACAGGTGTTTTATCGTTTTATATTAATATATTAGAATGTTATGACCTGTGAAGCCCAGCCATATCTTCAGCTCGACTGACATGTAATAAGTAATTTAGTTCTTAAAAAATAAATAATATATTATTGAATATGGCTGAGAATGCAGCAGTGCTTTTACTATGTGTTTTATCATTTTAAAACATTAGTTTAAAACCAATGAAAAGTTGGCCAGCTCAATCCCTCGTTCTCATGGGTACTCCCTTGAACTTACTGTTGCATTAGATGTTCTTGAAGTTCCGGCACAACCTGTTTTTTTTCTGCTTTTATAAAGCCATAAGGTACCACAGCTTCCATGGAATCGGGAAATCAAAAGCGTCAACTTCAAAGAAAATTGCTGAGTTAGTTGTTAGATGTAACCATTGATTTTTTTTTCTACAGTAGCACAAAAAAGTGAGGCATACAATTGTGGAATTCCAAGTACTCTCTGGATTTCAGAGTAATTTGCTTTTTGCAGTCCAGGGAGTACACGGCAGAATGGCATGTGATACCGTTACAAGTAAGATCATATTGTGTTTTATATATACCACTTTACATTATATTTTATTGGCTTTGTGTTACAGTTAGGAATATATCCTTGTAGTAATATTTATGAATATAGGCACATTTTCAAAGTTCAAAATGGATAGCTTAAATAAAGTTTAAAAATGTTGAGGGAAGTCCCAACATCACCCTTCCTCTACTAACAATTATTGATTGTGCCTGGTTTTGAGTCATGGATGACCAGTGAAAAAGATAAAGATATATAGAAGATATAGAGTTTATATTTACCTAGGTCAATGTAAAGTAATATAGGAGTATATATTGTCCAATACAGTTTTAGGAATCGGAAAATACAGAAAAAGTATTCCGTATGAATTTTAGCAGTTTTGCTTTTCTACACAATACAATGCAGCAACAAATGTAAGGTTACTGTTATTTTGCCTATTAACCCCCAGAGACCCAGTGTTGTAAAATTACATCACATTGAAGGCTACAAAAATAAGCCCTCCCCCATTTTCCTCTTTTTAAAATCTCATATAAATTACTAATAGGTTCTTGTTCAGTTCTGCAATGCGATTGGATGGTTGAATGTGTAAATAGGCCTGCTTATCTGGCCATGAAGTCATAAAACCAAGTCATACAAGTGTTTTTCTATATTTGGGTCTCTGGGGGTTAGGGGCAAAGTGACATTGATAATGACAAGGGGTTCCTTTGGTTCACCAATACTTCCCTTTCCCTGCGACTGTTAGATGTTAAAGCAGCAATGAGCTCTTGGGATTTATTTCTAGGAACACACATAGAGAAAGAAGCACAATACCTTCTCTCTGTGTGCGTGCCTTACAGCTGCATGCAGTCTCTGCCTCTGATAAGCAGGGAGGCAATAATTTTTTCTCTCCTTCTTTTTTCTCCTATATGGCCAATGTTTACTAATCTTGAGTTGTTTATTCATATTTGTTCCTGTTCATCTAGAAAATACCCCGCCTAACAAAAAAATTGCCTCCCCTTCCCGCTTAAACTGCAGCACAAGATCTTCTCTTTCTGTGTGCACGCTGACCTGCCTGCACGCTGTCCCTATCTATGATTGGCAGGTAGATGAGGAAAGGGAGACAATTTTTTTTCTCTGTTCCCTTCTCTCCAATAAGGCCAATGTTTTCCTATCTTGAGTTGTTTATACATATTTGTTCCTGTTCATCAAGAAAATTCTCTGCCTAGCAAAAACATTTCGTCCCCTTCCCACTAAAACTGCAGCACAAGATCTTCTCTCTCTGTGTGCATGCTGACATGCATGTATGCTGACCCTGTCTATGATTGGCAGGGAGATGAGGAACAATGTTTTCCTATACAGCCAATGTTTTCCTATCTTCATTTGTTTATACATATTTGTTCCTGTACATCTAGAAAATATCCTGCCTAGGCAAAATAGTTACTTATCCTTCCCGCTAAAATGGCTTGCATGCGGTCTCTGTCACCATTGGCAGAGAGGGAAGAGGAGGTGATAACATCAGGGCTAGTTAACTCTATGTATACGGGATCAACCACGATTGTTCATTGGTTGCTCCCTTGTGAATAAATATATCTATTGTTAAAAATATAGGAGTCCTGTGCCTTAAAAGCCCAATAGTTTCTATAATTGATTTGTTTGCTAGTTAACTCTATCACAACATTAGTTAATGATACAATTACACACTCCTTTAGCAATCATCATTAACAACCAAAAGGATGAACAAAGAGGAGGTTTTGTGAAAAAAATACATATACAACTTTATTATATTCACATATATATAGGATTAAACCAACAAAAGTTTGATTGAAAACCAGCAAAAGTTCATGGTGGTACCTTCTGGGTACTACCCAAATGACAACAAACGGTAAAATCTAATAAGTTATAGAAAAACAAGGGGTCAATTTGAAGACCCTTCACTGATTATTTATCCGCCCGTGGCCCCTTTATACGTTTTATCTCGGTGGTGGCCTCATCAGGTGGGGGTAATAAGGGGTCAGTACTGAGGGTCAAGATGTTGAATGAAAATTTGGGTAGGTGGACAAAACCAGTATATTTAGAACCAAAGTCATATAAAGCAGTAATGCAAAGTAGTAGCATGTATCCCAATATATATATATATATCGTAATGTAGCCGTTAGTATAATTCGTAACAAGAATTACATTGAAACGGCAACTAAACAGTTAACAATCAATACATATATAGTTGTCCATCATTCATCTTTATCCTCCTAATCAGTTGATAATCTAACTCAAACCAAGTACTGGAGGGAAAGGAAGCTCCCCTCTTATACAGTTATAGTATGATCAGTATGGATTGCAGAATACATACCCTATCTTAGATGAGTCACTGCGTCCTCAGAGGGATCACTTGTTCTTAAAATGGTAATGTGTGTCACAGTTGGCACAAGTTGATCCACATCACATAAACTACAATAAATATAATGTAAATAAGAGTAGAAGAGTTATGCTAGGGGAAAAGACAGCAGGATAATAGACCCCAAATCCCAGCCGTGAGGACTCCCCCTGTGGTCAAAAGAGCGTAAGACAGGGTGACTTTAGCCCCTTCAGTCTGGCTCAGTGGCATAGGAACCTGTTCTTTATTTAAATTTTTTTCATTCATATCTGGGCACCCCCACAGCAAAATCACCATGCTGTCATCGAATGCCTACCCCCACCTGCCGGCGGTGCAGGAGTCGCAGGAGAGCCGGTGAAATGAGACTGTTTTGTCCTGCGGCATAACCAGCACATTAATCTCTGGTCCCAACAATTAATTGTTAGTCGAGTCGTGTACTGCGCAGCTCCCCTCCTCTCCTCTGGTTGCAAGTGAAGAGGGATGTGTCCTGAAGAGCAGTAGAGATCTGTGAGGAAAGGAGCATACAGTAAGAGGAGGTCTGGGGCGGCCTAAAAATAAATAAAATGTATCATTTGAATGATAAAATGTCCAAAATACCTATTTTGTATGATAGATTTCAAAACAGTATGTATTTATATTTGTATTTTGTTTATAATAAAATTTGTATTCAACTGGAAATATGTTTTCTCTTACTTTAAATTTAATAAATTGGTAAATGATCGATCGCAGATGGAGATTGAACAGTGATTTACCAACATGTTAGTTTCCTGTTCAATCAACATCTCTTCTAGTGGGATAGATTGAACAAAGGTTTTCATGTTCAAATTCCAAATAATCGCTCACCGAACGATTGCCACCAACACGCAATTGATCGATCATTCAGGAATGGGTAACTGTATATTGTATATAACTGTATAAATATGCTTCTCCTCTGAGCTTAGCTTCGGTGGGGAAGTCAGTGCATCATCCCTGTCTGTGTATGTCAGCTGGTTGCAGCTGCATGCTCACATACACAGTCTTATCTGCAGAGCGGAAATATGAGGCAGGGAAGTTGTTAGAGGCAGTCTCATTAACTTCTGTCCTTTCAGTAAAAACATGGTGCTGCCAGTATTTTTGGCTGGGTAAGATGCTCCTCTGTAAAGGGTGTGTCATGTTCAATGGAGGATCTAATACTCTGCTGTATTTTAATAAATTAGATTGTAATTGCATCTCAACATTTAATTTGAAAATACCAATTTATATTGATCAGGAATAGGAGTTCCCTATTTAGGCTGATCAGGAGGTCAACAGCAGAATTTGGCACTACATTTAGAGTTTAGTTGATAATTGTTGACATCATCCTAGGCGACATTTGATTAGATTTCTGCCGGAGGGGGCAGGACAGCGCCATAGACCTCCATGTTAATGGAGAGGGCGTCACTTTTCTCCCCACACACTCTGGTGTCTAAATGACACCGGTCGTGTGAAGAGGGTCGTGGGGAGAGCCGGCAATCACGGGAGAGTACAGTGTACTCCGCCTCGATTGCCCAGGCAGAGGCTTTTCGTGCCATAAAAAATGGTGTGAAAAGCCCATAACGCTAGGGTGGTTACACCCAAAGTAGAACAACCTATATTATTATATGCATAGGATTTACCATATTTACCGGACTATAAGACGCAAATTTTCACCCCAAAAATCTTATGGTCCGAATGCACGGCTACTGGTGGTCGTGTCTTGGCTTCCCGCCAGCTCTCCCGGTTTGGAGATTAGCTGGGAAGCTGTCAGATAAGAGATGCCATCTGAACTGTATTATTGCTTATGCCAGCAGAGCCCAGAGCCCTGCTGGTATAAGCAATGAAGAGAGAGATAAATGAATGGCCATCTATACCTCTCTCCATGGGAACTGCAGCTTCCAGACACAGGCACAGCCAGAGAGGAGAGGAAGAGAAGACTGTGCAGCTGATCTCCCTGCAGCCCCACTCCTCCCAGTCAGTGAGGAGAATAATGTTGTGCTGTGAGTGTACTGCTGCTAGTGACATCTACAGGCTGAATTTGATATTGCATTAATTAAACCCATTGCATTACCCAATTGATGTGAAAACTTATTACATTTTATTCTGGTTTTCTGCTCTAAAAACTAAAAACTGGGTGCGTCTTATGGTCCGGTGCTTATGGTAGTTGATGCTTAAGTGCTGTGTTTATTTTCTCTATATAGACGTCTGTTAATAATAATAATATTAATAATAATACTATTTTTAAATGTAGTTTTCTAAGTTAGCTGTTATATTGTGACATACAGGGAGTGCAGAATTATTAGGCAAGTGGTATTTTTGAGGAATAATTTTATTAACAACACCCGACATGTTCTCGATGAACCCCAAAACTCTAATACCAAAGCTCTGAATATTTTTGGAAGGTCGTTTTTATTTTGTTTTGAGTTTTAGCTATTTAAGGTAAGGGGGATATCTGTGTGGCAGGTGACTATTACTGTGCATACTTATTAGGCAACTTAACAAACAACAATTTAATTAAACCCACTACCTTCTTAATTTTAAAAACCCAGTGAAACCAATATAACATCTCAACCATTCACAAATATACATTTCTGACAATTCACAAACAAAAGAAACAAATCAGCAGTGACCAATATAGCCACCTTTCTTTGCAAGGCACTACATCAAAAGCCTGCCATCCATGGATTCTGTCAGTGTTTTGATCTGTTCACCATTAACATTGGCGTGCCGCAAGCACCACAACAGCCTCCCAGGACACTGTTCAAGAGTGTACTGTGTTTTTCCCTCCTTGTAAATCACACATTTGATGATGGGACCCAGGTTCTCAATGGGGTTCAAGATCAGTTGACATGATT
>CM070032.1:112545812-112575383 GCA_036250615.1 Ptychadena robeensis | reverse complement strand
GAGCTGGGGGAGCTGAGTGAACATACCTGTACTTTAGATGGGTGTCTAAAGTATTAGACTGATCTAAGAATTACGGGAATGTCCATAATGGCTTAGATCGATTTGGCAGCCAATTTTGAGATTTCATTGGAACAAAAATCTAAACCGGGACAAAGGTTTCGTTCGACCAACATTGAGCAAAAGTGAACGATATTGAATAGATTTTTTATCTATTGAAAGCTGATCCGATATGTCGGTTAATTTATCTATCTTGTAAATAACGAATGTAATAATATCTTGTAAAAAACAAATGTAAATCAAACGTACCATCGTTTCAGTCGATATTTTTTTTCGATCAAATACATTTGAAAGAAGCTATTTCTTGTTCAAAAATCTAACAAAATTTCAGCCGAGAACAGTCAAACGAAATTTCATTCGGCTGAACGACAATACAGTGTATACATTCGATATATAGGCACAATATTTACGCGTATATCTACCATAACTGGTTTGGCAAATTGAAAATCAGTGGGTTTATTCCCATTTTAATGCTTGCAATATGCATGATTGACCTTGGTGTCATTGGGCTTTTTTCTCTAAACTGGATTCTTATTTTTAGGTATAATTGTGTCCTTTTTTTTCCCTTCAAGATTCACTATAAGTTTACATCAACCATAACTGATTTCCATGAAACATGCTAAATCTGCTGGATTCTGTTAACCATTTTAGAATTGTTTAGTATAAATGAATAGAAATAGCAGTTTAATTTTAGTAAGTCATAATTGGCCCCCGAGTCTCAGTTTAGGCACCTCATCCAGAATGCATAAAGCGTGTATTACGGCCGTTACTCATCTTGTAAAGTATGCAAAATGTGAGAAGAATTTAACATTTGAGAAAATTTTACACGCAGAGTTTGAAAAAAAAAAATCAATAAGCCAATTTTAGTTTCTCTCTATCAAAGTTGTTTCATACTTGTCCATTTTACAACAGGGCTGCAATACTTTAATGGGATTGAGAGAGTTCTTTGAAATGTATGCCAATGATTCCTGTCATTTCATGGCAGCCCGGCCATGGTTCACTGAGCCCCCTCTTTCTCTCTTGTCAGCTTAGCTGAAGACAAGCATTTAGTTGCAAACTTTAAGCAGGTTGTGCAAAACAGAAATGATGTGACTGATTCCCCTCCTACACAATAATGTCACTCTGGGTCAATGTGAGAAGGTCAGGGTGCTCCTTGTAAAACTACATTACCACTTGCCCGTTTGAACAAGTTAACTGCTGAATGTGTTCCCAGCAGACGCAGACAATGCAATCTACTTAACCGCTGCTTTTGATTCATTCATAGAGTGGGGGAGGAATCTTTCCTTCTACTACGTTCCTGCATTTTACTAGTACATTTTCCCCAACCATCATTGCAGGTTACATTAACTATATACTGGGTCACTGATAAAAGGTGAATCAACCTTTAAACAAGACAATATCATTATAGGGTTGTTTTTTTTGGGATTAATTTTCCCCTGCTGCTATTGGTGAGACCCAAGAGTGATGCCCATCTTTGATGTTGACAGGATTTCAGCAAAGCCATTGCCCTGATTTTTTTTCTGCCTTGTAGCACACAAAACTAAAATTGTATGTCAGGCCGAGATGTCGGAGGGCTGACAAGATGCCCCAGTGACATTTCAGCTGGAAAGAGCAAGTGTCTTGCAACCAAGTGGTCAAATATCAAATAATAGGTCAAGCAGGAAGCAGTTCGGTTTTAACCGCACTGAGAGGCTACTGGTAACTTATTTGACAAGCTTTAGGCCGCTCTGTGCCTTGACAAAGTGATGTTCTGTTGGGTATCGCTCGACAGACTGTTCTTTAGCACCTTCAGAAGATGAGACATTTGACATTGATTAAACCATTTAACCCTTAAAGGTTAAAACACCACCACAGGTTTCAGAAAACAAAATGAAATATTATTTCTATTCCTAGTTAGACACAAGAGCATTGAAGAAATGACCTAATGCCAGGTACCATGATCTCTGTCCCTCTTAGATTTATTTATCGGGGGCTCATTTTAATATTTCACCTTAATAAAAGCAATCTTTATTCTGTTACTTATCCTACAAAATTAAAAACACTTGATCTATATACACACACCATATTATATATGTATATATATATATGGGGTATGTCATATTCAGAACACTATGGAAAAAGTGAAAACATTTAACTATGCTATCGAATTTACTTGAATATTAATAAATAAAAATATATTTTTAGATCTAAGTAAGCATAGCTTCATGTTACTGCCTCATGGTCATGGTATACTAGTGAATACTATCACCATAAAACATGCACTGCTGGCATCAAAACCAATGGGCTATACAGTGGGGAGAAGAAAAGACAATTGAAAAAATAAAAAAAAAGACAAAAGAAAAGACAAAATTAGGTAATAAACGTAAACCCTTCTTCGGCTATAGGGGCGGCTACCCCCTGTGGGACTTTAAATAGGCCTAGACATATAACAGATACATATAGAGACATAAAATCCACATTTATTCCAGTGAAGTCAAATAATATATATATCAAAATCCAAACATCAGCGTAGACATAAGAATTGATGTCATGAAACCGCTGTAGGTAGCCTCAAGGCTATTCCGGGTACCCCTCTTATTGTCACAGAGGCTCATTGTGAGAGTAGGGAGCCTGTGATGGCACCCCTTATTTGGTATCCCCCATTGCGTTTCCCCAATCAATGTATCAATCAGTGAAACATTGATGCAGGTCTGAATACTTTCCGTACCCACTGTATTAACTCTTCTGATAATCTGAACCATTCTGCTCCATTTTTGTTGAAAAGACAATTTGTTGTATTTTCCACAATCTTTTTTTTATAATCTAGCAGTCCGGGAAGTCCATAGAGAACATAGAAAGCATTTGTATAAGTAGGAAAGGTGTGACAGCCAGGTACTTACCCCCCCCCCCCAAAAAAAATTATACTAACATATTAAATTAAATAAATAAAACACAAACAAATTTTATAATATTGGAATTGTTAAGTCCATAGCTTTAATGTACACTGCTCAAAAAAATAAAGGGAACACTTAAACGACACAATGTAACTCCAAGTCAAACTGTCCACTTAGGTAGCAACACTGATTGACAATCAATTTCTCATGTTGTAATGCACATGGAATAGATAGCAGGTGGAAATTATAGGCAATTAGCAAGACATCTCCACACAACCCTCCATGTGTTTGCCAGAGGTAGCTTGACTGCCATTAGGTACCAAGAGGGGACCCTCAGACCCCTTGTGAGACCATATGCTGGTTTGGTTGTCCATGGGTTCCTCCTAATGCTAGACCTCATGTGGCTGGGGTCAGCAGTTCTTGCAAGACGAAGGTATTGATGCTATGGACTGCCCTGGCCATTCCCTAGACCTGAATTCAATTAAGCACATCTGGGACATTATATCTCGCTCCATCCACCAACTCCATGTTTCACCACAGACTGTCCAGGAGTTGGGGGATACTTTAGTCCAGGTATGGGAAGAGATCCCTCAGGAGGCCATCCGCCACCTCATCAGGAGCTTGCCTGGACATTGTGGGGAGGTCATACAGGCACGTGGAGGTCACACAGACTACTGAGTCTAATTTTTACTTGTTTTAAGGACATTACATCAAAGTTTGATCAGCCTGTAGTGTTTTTTTTCCACTTTAATTTTGAGTGTGACTCCAAATCCAGACGTCCATGGGTTGATAAATTTGATTTCCATTGAAAATTTTTGTGTGATTTTGTTGTCAGTACATTCAACTAAGTGAAGAACAAAGTATTTAATAAGAATATCTCATTCATTCAGATCTAGGATGTCTTCTTTTTGTGTTCCCTTTATTTTTGAGCACTGTATTAATACAAATAGTAGAGTGTTGGTACATCGACAAATACAAAAAGTTTGGAGTTTAAGTGATACCTTTTTAGCTAACTGAAGTCAATAGAGAAGCAAGCTTTCAGGATATCCTAGCCAATAAAGGGTACCACTTAAATTCCAAACTTTTTGAAATTATACAAATGAAATACATAAAATAGTAATAGAATCTTCAAAACAAAAGGTCCCTGATAGTGACCGAAACCAATATGTAACAATACTTACCAGACACTGGCCCCAATTCGGTGGGTACATTACCGAACCTTCTCACTCTAAGAATTCAAAACCAATCCAAGATTCAAATCAATGCAGTATAGAGCAGAAAATTAGGGCGGGAGGGTAGAGTTATCTTCAATCATAAAAGATCTGCCTTTAGCGGACCTCCTTGTTTCCTTCCACTTAACTCCACTCTTTTCCTTGGGAGTCCCCTCAGTGTCAGAATGTACACCAAACGATTTGCTCTAGCAATTAGGGTGCTATATATCGAGTCAAATCAGACTTCTACCCCTGTATTTAAGCTCACAACTGCTAACTTTGTGATAAAAAACATGGTTACAAATGTATAACCCTTCCCCAAATTTTAAGACAGTAGTAATGTTTTTGTGGGACATACCCTGTTTCCCTGAAAATAAGACATTGTCTGATATTAATTTTAGGTGCAAAAAAATTGTGGGTTTAGGAGAGGTGACAAAACGCCTCCTGTTATGTCTTCCCTAAATAAGAAAGCTGTCTCTGGGACATGGTAGGTCTTATTTATGGGGAAGGGCTTTTATTAGAAGCACGAAGGATAGCAGCTAGGTCTTACTTTTGGGGTAGGTCTTACTTTCGGGGAAACAGGGTATGTATGAATCAACATGGAGTCCATGTTGGAGGGGTGGTGACACTCTGTGTCCTGCAGCCTCTGACAGATTGAAAAAAACTTGCTGAAAGTGGTAATTTCAGGCTGGTGAAATGTAAACAAATGGCAGCTCCACCTTATACTAGAGATGGTGGAATTTCTTTATGAAAATGTCACTATCTGACTTACAAAGCCCCTGAACCTGATATCATCCACACAATTGCTTGAGAAACATTACCCCAGAGTGGGACTGTCGTGACGTCAGTTCGGGATTTTTTTTTTTTCAAAAGTGGCATCGTATGACAGCACCCTGATTGAATTCTCTGACCTCTTAAGAATAACTTATTGTTCTAGAAACATTTCTAAATGCAGACTGCATGGCCCAATGTCCTACCACGATCTTTCCTCTAGTAATAAGCATCACTGGGCTGTTTTATGATTATATTAAGTCCCAGTTCCCATGCTCACTGCACATCCACTATGCTACCTCATATGATACCAGGCATGTGCAGTGGGAACCAACACTTAATACTACATAGCCTGGAAAATGCTCATTATTAGTCTGGATGTTATTATTATATTATTATGTTGGAGAAGATAGATTTTCATGAGACTTTTACAGATCATGCTAGGAACCCTTATCAATGGGTCTGGTATTGCTTGAAAGGGGGGCCATGCTGTTCATCCCTACCTCTTTCCAGGCTTTCCCAGGTTATGCCCTGATGGGGTCTGGTATGGTCTGCAGGGGGGTGGGTCATGCTGGTATTTGCCCCGAGTCTTCTCACTTGAAAAAGCTTCACCCTGGGCTATCACACACAGTGAGAGAAATCACTTGATTTTGAGTAGTTTATTGGTTGTATAAAAACTTCAACCATTTTGGTGTGTGGATGTTGGGCAGTGCATTTATAATCTAATGCTAGGCATAGACGACTCGATGCCTGTGCTATCGAGGGGCCATTCAAGTGCAGCGTGATGACGTCATTGTGCTGCTTTCGAGCTTCCTCAATATCAAGCCGCAGCACTCGATCCCATCCGATACTTTGGAAATCGAACAGGGTTTATCAACATGTTGGCTCCCTGTTCGGTCAAGCTAAATTACTATGTTTTTTATAGATTCAAGCACAGTCGAGCACCATGAACATGCATGGTGCTCGATTGTGTTCGAATCTATTAAAAAACGGAGCCAAGCATGCCTAGCTTAAACCTTCCAATATAAACAGTTAATTACCACAAAAGTATGATAACATAATAAAAATTTATCGAAAATTGTAAGTGTATCACTAGTGAAATATAGTTTTACTAGAATTTGGCAGATATAGCTGTCTAAGATGGATTCATAACATAATACTTAACAGTTCATTCACTGCCATCAGCCTTGGTGTCTCCTATGTAGGCAGCGCTGTAGTCATGTATGTAGAATCTGTCTTCTTCTTCCCCTAGTTGTTTCCATGTCCTTTCCTCTGCTAAACAAGTCAAATAGGGAAACGTACAAACCCAGAAGACTTCACTGTTGACTGAAAGTGCATAAATCCGCATAAGATGTCCATCCTGTTGTTTACTGCAGTTCATATTTAAGTCAGCGGAAGAGGACATGTGTTGAAATGGCTGTCCGTGCACATTTTAGTCCTTGTTATTTCTTGGCATTGCTGTCACTAGAGAGCCAAGATAGAACTCATTCAACCAGAGCTGTATCAGCCCTAATAGTCAGCTTAGGTCAATTGTCCCACTTGAGATTTGAAGAGCAGGAACAAAGAGTTCATTACACACTTTTACAAAACATTGTTTTCTTGACATAGCATTGCTCACATGATAATTACCTCCTCCTTCAATGCCATCTACCTTCTGCTGCTCGCTAGTGTTTGTCATTTTGTTTATGAAGAATATTTTAAAAGAAAACTAATTATTTCAAAAGCAGACTGTTATTGTGAAGAAAGAGAGAACAAAGAATTAAGTAGTCTCTGAACCAACGCAAGGGCTTCTTATGTCTACCGCAGAAAATTCTTGGCATTTCCTTCTCATCCATTTATCCATGCCAGATATGTGCCCACAATTTACAGCATTATTAGACTTTGGGGAGTTCATTTAATTTGGTTATAATTACAGTGATGTTTTTTTTTAAAGTCATTAACATAAACAGTGTTTAATAAATGCCAGAAGCTAAACGTCTGAAAACTTTTTTCTGGTGGTAATATAGAAAGAATACCGTATATATGTCACTTTACCTACATGCTATTTTAGCTTGCTCATTATGTTAATTATGTACATTTAACCAGAATATTAAAAAAATTGTGATCAGAGATAAATGAGTCTGATTTATTTACTAACAAATATTAAGTGAAATGCATTTCAACAGCTTCTTGTACTGATGTAGGGGGAAAAATCACCATACTGCAAACACTACATTGCTGTAATGCCTACTCACTTTTTTCTACATTCACACAGTGTCTTCATCTACAAATATCTACCAATTTTGCCACAGATTCACGGTGATCGATCTGCCGCGAAATCGGCCGCAAACCAAACACTCAAACTTTAAATTCAGCCCCCAAATCGATCTAATACATTACGGACCATACAAGGCAAGTTCCAACACACAAAGGGTGCGCAGCCTATTTTCGGCACGATGACTGCGCATAATGACATCTGCAGGGAGATCGGCGAAAATTCTAAATGTGTATGGGGGGATTTACAAATTTTAAAAATAGTGATTTTGTTAGTTTTATATGATCTCAGCTTGGCACATTTGCCAGGTATTAATCTTGCTGTCATGATACAGTGTCAACATGCACACACAAGCTATGCACAAAGTTCATATAGTGAAGTATGCTTTGATATAAAGTAAATGCTTCAGTGTAGAAATAGGGTTGGTTACGAATATTCTCATCACCAATTATTATTACGAATATTGGCAGTTCAAAAAGATTTTGAATATTGTGCTATTGCTAATATTTAAGATTTTTTACAACCGTGCATTGCATTCACAATATGCGCATGTACAAGATTTGCACAATGAAGGTAATAATGACTGAAGATCACGAATTCTGAAATGTTCAAATTTATTGCAAATATTAGACGACAAATTTGCGATATTTTGCGAATACAGATATTGCCTATGCTGCTCATCCCTAGAAATAGATACCATGTAAACCATGGTCTAAAATATAAAAATAGACCCTCAGCTCTTCTGACATGCATGCTTTTGCTTAGGTAATCAAGCATTTCAGAAGATTTCCTTGTTACTACCTTTGTAATCTGTTCATCAGTTACTTGATTACACATAATGAACTACGTGTTTCTTAGGAGATGTGTTCTTTTACTTTTTGCTCAGCTGTAAAGAAGAGCAAAGAGATGTGGTTCTCTGTTGTTGGTTTCTTTCAAATTCTCTTTTACAACTCAGCAGGTGAAAGCTATGCCAACTATCTGAATGGTAAAATATGTTGTCACCTGGTAACAAGATTATAGGAAAACAGTATTTGAAGATAAATAATAATAAATGAAGATGCATGCTCATTTCACTGCTTAGTAAGCAACGTTACTTTCTTTGTTTCCTTTTCAAACTTTGTTAGTATGGTCAGCAAAGAGGTTCCGAAACCATATTTGATGCATAGAAATCAGACCCAATGTCTATATTAGTGATGACTTCGGCCAGGTCTGTTTGCAAACAGACTTTTAAAAAAGTCCGTCTGTTCATGAGGAGATTCAAATTCCCCGCCTGTTGATGGAGAAATTGAATCTGGAAAACCTTAAGTCACTGAAGTCCCTTCCGGTTTTCCTGATTAAAATTCCTCTGAAATGCATAGTTCCTGGTTTTGATTGCCGGATGTGACGTCATTTTGACTGGAAGATCGGGTTCTCTATCCGGTCTCTAGTGAAAAGATTCTTCCTTCGGTGGGATCTTACTGCTCCTGATCCTGCCAGTGGAAGAATGCTCGCCGGCTTGAAGGAATGCAAACATCCATGTTCAAGGCCGAACTGTCCACCTTGTGCCATCTAAACATGAACATGGCGGGAATTTTTTACCACTCACCCCACAGTCAGGTGTGACAGAACAGCCAATAACCCACCTGGAGGACAACCCCCACCCCACATAAAAGAAGCACCCTGCCGGCCATTTTACATTTATCTGTAATCTAAATGTGATTTCTAGCCATTAGACAAGAAAAACAACATGACACTATCCAGTTGATTGTACTTTCTGACACTTTTTTATTGGTATTGTGTCTACAATTATGACCTGAAGGTTTGAGAAGTTCGCCCTCCATTAAAGTAATTGGAGGTTCACTGCAAACATGCGAATGGTGGGTATTTGCAGAAGTTAGATTTGCCTGTTCCCAAACAGCCACAGCCGAAGTTCGTCCATCACTAATGAGCACTCTATTTTTTACATATAGTTTTTTTTAATACTGTCGTTTACAGGCAAGAAAGGTTCCTCATCAACCTCTGGATTGAAGATAAAGAGTACAGAGTCAGAACTTCAGGTAAAAAGCAGATCAAACTTGGATTAGTATAACATTACAAGCTACTTATTAACTACAAAAAAAAAAAAAAAAGAAACCTGTCTTGACAGACCAGTCTGAAAGATTCTCATCTAGAGCTCATTTTACCATATGAATTTTGGGTGGCTACAACCTTGCCAGTTGTGGTTAAACACGTCAGCTGCTGTACACCACATTGACATATAGGGACTTCCATGTGTTAAGGTACATAACAAAAGGTCCATGTCTAGTTTTGGGTGCATTGGAGTTTATGAGCGCTCTTATATGTGTATTAATGTGGGTGCATATACCATATTATCCGACGTATAAGATGACTTTTGAACAAAGGAAAAGGTGTTCAAAAGTCGGGGGTCGTCTTATACGCCGGATACCACCATGGGGGGGGGCACTCCTGTCCCTGGCTGGAGCCTGAAGGTCTTTTCCGCGGATCCGTGCTCCCCGCACTGCGCACTTGCCAACAGGAGCCAGAGGGAGTAGTCTTCAGCATCCCCCTCGCCCCCCTCCTTCTCCTTCCCGATGTCTGTGAAAGTAGCTGGCTGCTACTGACGGCAAGTGTGCTCACTAGCGATATTGTGGCTGAAATTGGTATTGCAGGGATATTGAAATTAAAGCTATTTTATTATCAAATGTATACAATTTATGTCCCATGGATAACCGCAGGGAAACATTAATAACTGTGAAAGGTTGCAGATAGGGGTGTCAAATTGGGAATGTAAATACTAACCTAAAAATAAGATTGCACTTCTAATGGTGTTGGAGATCTGGGGGTTGAAATTCCGAGTAGACATAAAAATGTTTCTTTAGTGTGCGTTGGAAGAGGGGTAGTCTGTAACGGCGAGAATATCCCAAACTCTATATTTTAACTGGAAAAGTTGGGGGTCGTCTTATACGCCAGAAAATACGGTAATTAATTTTTAGAGTGTCTATGTGCTGTCACATCAGAGTATGGATGGTGTATACCTGAGAAATGGATTTTTACATTCACAGATGAAACGTTTAGAGGGTCAACCTATACTTAAGGTAGACGTCATTTCAAGTATTTACTTAATTTACTTAATTTATTTGTCCACCCACATATTGGGACTTTTAAAACCCGTGAACATCACTGAAGACTAAAAAATCTATATGCACAAAATTTACACACAATGCTAAACCATTTCATATAAATCAACTCTCCACCTCAGTGATTCATATCAGTCATTACATGTAGCATTAATAAGTACTGAAATCCCTCCACAATAATAACACCTTTTGTTCTGTATTAATATCATATCAGAGATTGATTGCAATTAATTAGAGCTAGGCAAAGAATGAGGAAGGAGACAGACAAGAGGGAGCACAAGTTATTATTCAATTTACAGTGGTGTGCTTTCCCTTTTTGGAGTATTTCTTATAATAAAACTAGGGAAACATTGGCTCAGAAACTGAACAGAGGAATGTTATAAGTGTCAATGGACAGGATATTATAAATGAAAAAAAAGTTAAAATGAATGGTCCAAATTAAAACAGGTCACACTGGAACAAGGAGTCTCCTAAACAGTCTTACTAATGTCCAGAGAATCGTAGATTAAAGAAATTGCTTTAAAGTCAGATTGAAGCAGCTTTCTGTAAGTACACTTGTCAACAAGAGATTCTTCCTGGCCTTGTAAGTGTAAAAGCAGATCAACAAATTAAAAATTACATCTTGGCCTCTTGAAAAGAAAAAGTATTTTCAGTTAATTTATATTAATCTAAAAGGTGTGATTATAGCGCTGAACAATTATAATCAAAGCATACACAACAATTTAAACCATTTCAATTTATACTGTTAATGTGCCTATTCAGCATACTGACAAAGGAATGTTAATGGCTCAGAATAGTTGTCTTGCTGGCAGACGACTTCATGAACTATACTCATGCTTAAAGCTGAACTCCAGATTTTTTTTCAATTTTGCACATTAGTACAGCCTTCTCTTCTGTACTATATTGCCTACTGTGATATTACTGATACAGGCTAACAGCAAAATGTTAGTCAGGGCTCCCACTTCATTTACTTATTTTTCCCAAATTGGAAAAACAGAACCATTTTGCTCTATCCTTCCCAGTCATGTTTCCCTGCACTAATGGTTTAGCTTTAAAATGGCAATGTTGTGCAATGCATGAACTGTATTCAACACCAAGTAAATGCAGCCCTTATAGTACCTTTGGTGATCCACATCCAGCAACACAGGGTGAAGACCACATAAATTCTCAAATATGACCTACAGGTCATAATAGTAGCGACAATACCAATAAAAAAGTGTCAAAAGGGTGCAAGGACAGTGTCATGCCAGATCAATGGTTAAACTTAAATACAATTTAATATTTGGGTTAAAAAATACCCATGAGCCCCCCCAAAGTATACCAGACACCCTTTTAATGCTGGGTCTGGAATGCTTTGGAAAAGGGGGATCCCGAACAGAGTGGTCTACCCCCCAGAATATATGAGGCCCTTCTTGGCATAGTTTTTGGTATTCTGTGAAAAGGCTGTTTGGAGTCCCCCCAGAGCAAATCAGACCCCTTTTGGCAAGCCTGGAATGACAAGAAGGACCCCCATCCTACAAGATGAGATGGATTACAATGTTGGATAGGCACTTTTCAGGTAACTATGTGGAATGGCAGAACTTTTCATAAACTACTTTTTTCAGTCTGGTGTCTTATTTCTAGGAACTCTTTTAAAAACCCCTGTGAATGGGTAAGATGTCCTTGGAACCTCTATACCCAATAGGTTTATTAGGGTGGGAAGCAGATTCCAGAGGGTCCTTTTGTTAAAAAGAAACCCCAGATACTCAATAAGCCCTCAATAAGCCCCCAATTAGAGACCTCCCTTATATTTACAAAGGGTCTTCCCTTCTTTAAAAGATATGGCATGGAGCCTGGTGGGACAGGGGGGGGGGGAGTGCCCCACCACCTTCCTGTCCTTCCAGGCTTGCCAAAAGGGGTCTGGTTAGCTCTGGGGGGACCCCATGCTGTTTGGGGTCCCCTGTTCCAGAGCATACCAGACCCAATGCCAGCAGGGGGTCTGGTATGCTCTGGGAAGACCCCAGGCTGTTCAGGGTCTCCCCATTCCAGAGCATACCACACCCTATGCCAACACTAGGTCTTTACCAGACCCCCTGGTAAAATGAGTTAGCATGTATGCAAGACAGGTGGAACTTCCTATATAACATCCATATAATGGTCTGGCAGATAAAGTGCAAGCTTGCAGAGCACCAGGATCCAGAAAAAGCATCACAAAACATCAAAATGTTAGGGAGCACATTTCTAGAAATAAGCAATCTTACCGATAGAGAGAGGGAACAAGAAAATATTTGCATTTTGCCATTGAGAAGGTGTGACAGTGACAAAGAGTCTCCATAATTTATTGTTGTTACATTACATATGTTTTTTTTTTACACATCCATCCTTGGTCACCATGTGGTTTTGTACAAGACAAAATATATTGGGATGCTTGATAATTTGGTCTCTGAGGAAAGCGAAGATCGCAATTCATATGAACTTATCCTCTTCTTCAGACTCAAAATATAGTACAATTATAGTACAATTAGTACAAGCATTTTTTTACAATGCAAGAATATTAATGTTGTTTTAATTTTCAGTAAGACTAACCTATATGTATATTCACTTGTTGGGTCTAGATTTGTTTTCTTAGTTGTTGAGAATCTGTGCATTCAGATAGTTAAAAAATATCGAAGCAGCAACAATGCGTGATTGCATATGTGTACAGTATTGCATTGCAGTGTACCTACATGTGGCAATTGCTATTCCCATCTGTATAGTATTTCTTTAGTCTAAAAGCATTTTAAGTTTTAGGGACTGCTTCTTTGAGCTTGTAACATTTCAAGTCACAGCTAAAATGTTCACCCTGACCCCTTTTTAAGATCATTTAGATGCTATAGGATTTTTGTGCGGTCTATCACACAACCTTTGAAATCTCTGACATTGGACATTTGGGAAAAAAAATCTTTGAAGTGACTTAAATCTCCAAATAAATACCTTAAGCTCACATTTCTCAGGACAGACAGTAAATTGATCATTTTAAGACTTTAAACAAGGATTATGTCAGAAAAAGTGCAAAGGCGAGGATTTATGCGTCTCCGGCTAGCCCCAAATGCTCCTCCACCCTTTGCAACCACCAAACCAAAACTGAGAGGACAGAAAGTTTTACTTGTGCTGGAGCCAGCCCCAATGTATGAAATGTTCCAGAGCAGCAATTACAGGGAAATGTTCAGTATTCCAGAGGCAGACTAGTGAAATGTAATTGTGTAAGTAGGAACAGACTAAATGATGTTATGTCCATGCAGCCTGAACTCTATGAATGACACTATGTAAAGGGGTTATCGTGGAATCGCTGGACAAGTAAAATAGTGTCTTTAAAAGGTTGTTAAATAAATATTTGTCAAACTAAGCCAAACTCCCATCTGACAAATTACTAGCTTTAATTTAAAACAATTCCCCCACTATAGAGCTACCCATAAACAGGCTGATAACAGAAAGAGGTTTTATTTTAGACTTGGCCGATAATTTTCTATGAATGTGTGTCAATAGGCAAATGTATCAGGAAAGTTGGGCACCTGTGCCCACCATTCATGCAGAAATTACTGGCAAAAGTGGCCTCCATGAAAGTGTCAAGCTTGGATTCAACAATCCTCTTAAGGATGACATTCTTATAAAATGGAATTATGTAGTGTAACCACACACACTAGGTCAGGTGTTTAACTCTGCATCCCATTAAGCTTTGGGGCTAGAAGGGTATAAAGCTGAGGCCCAGGAAGGGGAAGGGCAGTCTAGAGGGGCAGGTGCTGATGAGACAACAGCAACTGGGCTAGAGAGCTGTCTTTCTCCACCGTATATACCGGTGTGCGTGCAGTCGCTGGACTCCTTGGCATTCTCTGGATTCAACCCAGTTGCTTGCAGCATAGGCAAGGCTGGTATTCTCTCAGATACTCAATTCAAGTGGGGTGGATTGACCTGTGGATATTTAGGTCTGACTGGTGGCGTTACCACGTGCCTTATCCTCCTGTGGACGAGATCAGTTGTTCCCGTTAACCCAGTGGCATGCAAGTACCACTTATACCTACTAGTGAAAAAGGACCTGCCCTCTATTAGGCACAGGCTGAACTTTTGCAGTTTCTTTTGAACTGATTGCCATTTACTGGACTCTTTCCCTAAAGTTACACTTCCCCTTCAAGTTCTGTTATCCGTTCAATAAACATTTCTTCAGTACGTCCGCCTCCTGACGTTGGTTGATCCTAGAACCTGTTACAATTATACCTCTCACATTGTGATAACATTTGTTTATGATATCTTTTCATGGGACAGCACTGAAGATATGACACTTTGATACAAAGTAAAGTAGTCAGTGTACAGCTTGTATATCAAGGTAAATTTGTTGTCCCCTCAAAATAACTCAGCACACAGCTATAAATGTCTAAACCTCTGGCAACAAAAGTTCACAATTTAAAAATTCTGCCCAATTATCATTTTACAACCCTAGTCTCATGTGACTTATTGGTATTACACTGGGGAATGGGGATAAAGTATATTGAATTGGTGTTATTGCTCCCACACTCTCTTATACTGAAAAAAAGAATGGTTTCTCTACATCAAGATGGCCTACACTATAACAAAATTGCCCACACCCTGAAACTGAGGTGGAGCACAGTGGCCACAGAGGCCAAGACCACAGAGTGGTTTAACAGAACAGGTTACACTCAGAACAGGCCACACTATGGTTGACAAGAAGATGAGGGAACATGCTCAGCCTCATATTCAGAGGTTGTCTTTTTTTCCTCTATTTTTTTTATAAAATTAGATCATTGCCATTGCTATACCAAATATAGAGAAGGGGACAACTATTTTCAAAAAATGATACTGTTAATACAGCACACGAATCTCATTTATGAAAACCTTGAACTTCCAACCATTTGGCAGTTTGGAGAAGATTGTTTTCTGTTCCAGCATTCTTGTTATCTGAGCAAAAAAACAGATGTGCAATGAGGAGGCCCTGTCTGGAAACATGCTCTCAATTGTACTTAATATCTCTAAGATCAATTGAAATACCAAATTAACTTCACAAATGTTTTTTGTTGTTTTTTTTATGAATTGGGCACACAACACTCCTAAATATTTTTTTATTTTTTTTTATATTTTAGAGTCCCAAATTTATAGGAAGCCATCTCAGAAGAGTTGAAGCTGCTATTATTTTACAAAACAATGGAATATCCAATGCAGTCATGTTTAATTTGTATTTAGAGCAACATATTCTAAGGCCAACCGATCCAAAGAGAGAACAATCATTTTTAAAATAAAATATATTTGTTATATTTATTGTTTAAAATAAATGGATGTGTCACCTTAATTTGTCTATTCAAGCAAACTAGGCCACTATGCAGGGCACACATGATGGTTAGCACCTGGCAAGAAAAAGTGCTCTCTTGCTATAGTAATAGCAGTCCATCTGCCATCAACATTGGGGATTGCTCTGGGGAGAAACATTTTTAGCGTGATCAGCATCAAGGGGCACCTCCGGTAACCTGAAGGAAGTGTTGTCAAGAGCTGGACATTCAGATAAGAACAAATGTAGATAAGCACATCATGTGTGAAAATGGTCTTTAATTATTTTATTTTCATATAAAAGTATTCATTCGGGTGCTATAAAAGTTCGATAGTACCCCTCGGCCAGTCAGTTTGTAAACAAACCTAGCTTCAGCACCATGGAAAGCATGAAGTGCATTACAGTTTACTCCAAAGAACAGTTGAACAGAGAAGACATACCGTAACATTATATGATCACAAAAAATTACCTCTGCAAGATCCCTGAAACAAATTTCACCCTGGATCCACACCACTCAAGTGATGAGTTGTCACTTGTACATGGCGGTCAGCAAGAGGTTGGTCATGAATATAATTCAAATCCTATAGGAGGCCACTTGGCAGCTGCAGATAGGATACAATATTGAGCACCTCACCTGTGGCTGCAGTTGGGAGTGTACAATTAGGTAAGTATAATATTAAAGGATAGTATGATTATAGATTATATTGCTTAGACAGAATAGGGAGATGCTAGATGTATGTGGAATGGCAATAAAAAATAAGGAAACTTAATATAAATTATATGACAACATAGCTATTTTACTCTTCTTTTAGAGGTTCTAAAGGAAAGAGATTGCTTTTGGATGAGTAACTAGGTTAATAACTGAGTGGTAAATAACAGAAAGCATATAAAATAGAAATTAAGCAGCTATATCTAAGGTCTGGAAAGCTCTAAAATATTTTTTTTTCTTGGGGGGGGGTAAGATATTGCTAAAGGGTAATTATACCTTCGGAGACTATACAATCATTTTTTTTATCTAACCTGCAACCTAAGAATTTAGTTAATGTATTGTAGTGCTGCACAACAGAAGTGCTTTATGACTTCCCTTCCCAATGCATGGTTAAAAACATACACCAATGGATTCAACCAACAACCTGCATGGCTTCAATTTTAAAGTCATGCATGGCTACAGTTTGGTAAAGTCAAGTATATAATAGAAGGTTAGATTTAAAAAATATTTTACAGTTTATTTGTTTAAGATAGCACAACAGACCTTGCCTGAAAAAAATAGACCATGCCTGAAAAAAACAGACCTTGCCTGAAAAAAACAGACCTTGCCTTCTTTGAGGCTCCTGTTATCAGCTTATCAATGCAAAAATAGGTTACCCAAAACTTCTTTAACAAAAAAATAGCACAAACAATACATGAATAAAACACTTTCTTGTGACCAACACAGTCCCTCTGGAAAAAAAAAACCTCTAAAACCATTTAAACCCACCCTACAAATCCTGGTGCTGGAGGTTGGAGTTTTAGTCACAGTTTGGTCCTCTCCAGATAGTTTTATCTAAATACTGCATTTAGCTCTGGAGAAATGTAAACACTTTATACAACTAGACAAGCTGAAACACAAAGTAGTTTTATTGCATTATTTAAGTAAGAAATATACATTTTTATTATGTATTTATTATTTTTACATGATCTCTCTTGCACAATTTTTCTTGCACTAATGCAGTGGTTCCCAAACTTTCCTTGCATGGCCCCCCTTTTTTATTTATCAAGCCCCTATTTAAACACAGGTTAAGAATGAGGGCCCGCTCCCTCTTGGAATAACTTCGCGCTCCCCAGTTTGGGAACCCCTGCACTAATTGGACATGTTAAGGCCTTAAAGGTAAAATCTAAGCTAATTATATTCCTACCAAACTTTAGGTGTCTGCATTAATATAAAAAAAAGAATATAACAACAATAACAATATAAGAACAATAATTCATAATTATTACTATTACTTTAATTCTATAGAATATACAGCACTATCATTTCTGTCCAAGTTAGTCAGGGGAGGGAGATGTTTTTTGTTGTGACCCAAACAAGAAGAGCCTTTGGAAGATTTACCCAAACATCCTGTTTTAGTTTTAGTCAGTAACCACCAAGACACATAGAGGGTGAATCTTCACAGAGCGGACACAGTCATTAACCTCCCTAGCGATATGCCCGAACCCAGTTCGGGCAAAGGCACACTGCCACTATCCGATACGCCGACTGGCGTTCTGGGCACATCGCTGGGAGATCACCTGACTCCGCGACGACTTGCGCGTCCATCGCGGCTTCATTACCGGGTCCCGGAGTGAACGGGTGACGTCACGGCGGCGGGACCCGGTAGCCGGTCGTTTTTTAAATCTTTTTTTTTTAACTTTTGAGCGGAGATTATAGAAATGTCTTTATAATCCAGCTCAAAGTTGATCCAGCTATCAGAAACGCTCGCGCTGAGCGTTCCTGATAGGGAGCATCTTCGGGATGAACACGAGCCGTTCAGGAAATAGCCGATGGGTCTCCGGCTATCTACGGTGAACAGCTATCCTCTGGACGGTGACGTCAATTCCGGAGGCAGGAATTACAAGGTTTTCGTGCTACAGAAACTTTTTTTTTTTCTTAGACTTTTGTTTTGTCATTTTTTTTTCATTTTTTTTTTTGATTTTTTGATTTTTTTTTTTTTATTGGATTGGATAAATGTTTTATCCAATCCAAATCAAAAGAAAAAACAAGTGTAAAATTCTAAAAAAAACAAAAAAAAAAATTTTTACCACATTTTTTTTTTTTCTGTACCCTAAGGCAGGCCATAGCGATTTATTCTGATTTGCGATGATCACCCTGCGCATTCGGGGTAATCGTTGGTGATCAATGCCAAAGGAACGCGCCCACCTGAAGCAAGTACTGGCGCAGTCTGCATCGTAGTAAATCAAAAATGCGACTCAACGTGCCGGCATCGGCGCAAACGCTGGATCTCGGGTGCCTGACCCGAATTTCACAAAGTCAGGCACACAAAGCTGCAGCACCCAAGCCTTTCTTTCCGCCCCCATCGGCGCACCGCCTGTGACGCCATATTGTGGCTGAAATGAACACAACACTGTATCAACTTTGGTATAAAAAAAACCACAGAAACTGCACCTCAGTGAACCCCCGCCAGGGAGGTTACACCTAAACTCAAAAATAAAAAATTACCAAAAAAATTTGATTACATTTTTACTTACCACTAAACTGTCCCAATAACTCAAAGTTGCAAAAAAAAAAAAAAAATATTCATTAAGCAATCATGCTGAGGCCTGTGGGATCCGCCATTTTACATTCAGTGTTAGCTTCCAGGATTGCATGAGTTGAGACTGCAATAACGCCGGTGGCCAGCGGGGGCCGCCAGACACAATGTGTGTCAATGGACACAAAGTGAAAGTAGAAAAAATAAATAAATAAATCAACATGAATTGCTGCTGGAAATGTTGGCAGTCCGCCGCGGCGATGAGGAGATGCTCACACAGACAAGGAGGGGTGAGGGGATAACTTTTCAGATTTCTCCACACAGGTAATGATTTTTTATTTACATATTGCCCCCAATAGTCGGGGGTTGGCTAGCCAGGGGGAAAAGTTTGTCTGGTGGGTTTAGGTGCGCTTTAACAAAAACTTGACACGGGTGCCCCATTTTTTACCACCATATCCAAAATTATCAAAATCAACATCAATACATTAAAAAGGAATCTACTGTAAATTCGATTCATTTTGATCATAGAAAATTAGGAAAGAATAAGCACAGCATTTATTACCAGAAAAATTACTCATATTGACAGGCACGTAACAAGCTTGTTAGTATCATGAAGATTCCATTTTACTGTATTTAACAATTTAAATATAGCATATCAGTAAAATGTTTCTGAATACTTTTTCATTGCTTTCCGTTTCCATGCTCTTTTCTTTAACAATTAAATAATGAGCAAATGATTTGCCAGTCTGGGAAATAAAATTAAAATAATGAAAAAACAGTTGATGAAATGAAAAACATTAAATTAAATATTATTCAACAAATGGTTTGGAATTTCCCTCTAGAATTTCTCAGTAAAATCTGGTAAGAGAACAATAAAGGACACATGGCTCCAAGTTAATTAAACATTTGCTCACCCTGTGTTTAATTAAAGAACAAGTTTCTTTGTAGTTGTCAACTGCTCTGAAACTTTGGTACTTCACTGGTCCATGGTTCCAGTCTAATCGTTGAACTGTTGCTGTGTGCAATGTACACTAGGATTTTGTTATAGAGACTGAAGGTATCTGCGTAGCTAGCGTATCATTGAACTGCATTTTTAAATTTATGAACATGTTAAGACTGAAGTGAGAAAAGAACATTACTATTCTTCAGGGACGGGTTATGTTCATTCTTGATGAAGGATTGTTTCATATGTTAATACAGGAAGGAATTTTTTTGTTGCTGCATGTTGTGATTAAGTTTATCATTGATTTTATGTTTTGTATTGCACATAAATTTATTGCTTAGAATATCAGTTCATAATACATTAAAATTTCTTTAGGGATAACCGTGAACAATATTTGACATTCATGTTATGCTTTAACCAGAAGAAAGCACATAAGTATACTTATACGTGAAGCTCAGTTATTAAATGTAATCTATATTGGTTGAATATAGTGTTGAGCAAGAATATTAGAAATTTGAATATATTCGCCGAATATACGACATTCGAGAAATCACAATATTTTGCAAATGTGCGCTCATATATTCACAATGGCTATTCGTCATATTATACTTCAACGTTGTTTACCAGCATACATCGTGCACATTTGTGCGCATTGCGAATGGATACGCGCATTACGCACAGTGCTTGTACTGGCTAAGATCACAGAATGAAGAACAGAAGCTGTTTCGCAAATCTTTGCGCACAGCTACGCGCGATGTAAGGCAATAGAATGCAGTCTAATCAAATTTTTACGAATTTAGAATGTTCCTTAATATATTCACGAAATTACACTAACTCGAATATACCATATGCAGCTCAACACTAGTTGAATATACAAATGTATTCCTTTAGTGAGGTTGAGACCAACAAAAAAATTTATGAATTGCTTAAAATGTTTTCTAGTTTTAAGTGTAGAGAAGGGTTTCTGCATAATCCATCTCTAGTTTCTGCATAAACAAGTCCAAATTTCAGCATAAATATGAACTAAATTTTTGCTAGAGCAATACAGTCTTCTTATAAATGTCCCCACATCCTTTCCCTACTTCTCCAACAATTTTAATGATGATAACTAGTGATGAGCAGCATAGGCAATATTCGTATTCGCAAAATATCATACATTTTTTGCCTAATATTCTTAAATCTGTGATCTACACTCATTATTACCTTCATTGCGAAAAAGGTTTTCACCATAAAAATGCAGATATTCGCAAATTTTTACAATTCACAATTATGAAGATATAGCACTATATTCGAGATCTTTGTGCATTTTTGAACTGCTGATATTCTAAAAAAAATTAATTATTGCAATACTCGCAATCAACAATAATTATAACATGTTAAAAGCTTTGTGACTATCTCTAGTGCTGGGTATTTAAGAGGACATGCTCCAATAAAATGAGCAAAAGGATTAGGAAATCAATAAATTTTTGGGGAATATTGTTATTGCTGTTGACCATAAGAATAAAAGAACCCTGATTGGTCATGTTGGAAAATTTTCATTCATTGTCTATGATTTTTTAGGTATTTTAATTCATTTGTATCCAATTCTATGTCTTTTAAAAATAACTATTGACAGTCGATATATAAAATCTTCAATTGAAAGTTGATGTGTAAGTATCTAGCTTTAGCCTTCTGTGTATTGTGGAACATTTATTCAACTTCCCTAGAAAAGAAATATACTAATTGAGGGAGGGTTAGTTGACAATAATTATTGTATTATATATTAATGATTGAACTTCGCTACAAAAAGGAGAAACAGACCTAAAGACCCAAAAAGAAAGGATGGAAAGTTTAGAGGAAACTTGAAAGCACCACATTCATTAACATCTGCCTTCTACAGTTGGTGTACAGTTTCTTATTCAATAGGCCAGAAATATTTGTATTTTTCATGCATCTTACATTTCTTCTTTTTCACTCTGGTCATATTTTTATGTAATCCACTTCTATGCATACAACTTCCTTCATTCCTTCTTTCCTTAATTACCCAAGAAAAGTTTCTGATATACTTCCCTTTTTTACATGCATTCACGTCGTTTGAATTGTATGTTCTCATAAAACCCTATTTGTGGGTATCAGAACCCCTCATATGTCTTCCTCTGCCTCATGTGTTTAATTTTTTTTTATTGATAAAAAGATACCAATAACTACTGTTTCTACATTTAGTCTATTGTTTATTTACGTATCTACTGTTTCAATCTACATCAAAATGCCTTTTTTATTTGCTTCAAATAATTTTGACATTTGTTCACCTTTATTCATACCTATAACATCATGAGAAAGAAAAAAAGACACTTTTATTCAATATAAGATACATATATGTATGATAAGATGAAGAAGCAAAGTACAATAAATGCAACCAGCAGCCAGAGATAATCAGACTGCTCATAACACAAAACTTATGATTTAGAATCATTCATGCAAGCTGCAACTTGATATTTGACAGCAGGCAGCCAACACCAGTGGGATGTGCTTATTACTGTCACTGGCAGATTGGAAATGCTACTGACCCGTGAAAGAGTAGAGATGAACATTATAGAACACTAAAGTAATGACATTTGAGTCGGGTCACATGTATACTGCAAGCTTTCAGTCTTGTATGCAACAACCATCATAGAATTAGATATCAAATATCCAGCCCCAAAAAAACACTACTACCAGAAAGGCACATTGTTCAGGAGTTTACAACTATTTATGTTTTTAGGCATTTTTTGTATTCAAATACAGTAAGGAAGGATTAGACACTTGGACATTTTTTTCTTGCCTCATTTAGAATATTCAGCTCTCTGTAGAGATAGCCGTTTTTAACTTAAATAGATACGAGAGAAAAACTTCTTAAAGTGAAACATGTTAATTTTTTGACATTTGTTTAAAGTCATGTTGCATCTGCAGAAAGTACAGGGAAATAGAGATATACCAGTTGTTTTTTTATATATAAACTAGCTGCTTTTATCATATTTTGTGAAGATTGCTTTCCTAAAACATAGTTTTGATATAAGCAGAAGAAAAGGTTTTATACAACAATGTCTTCACTGAAACAGAAGTACAGGAAGCTTCCATGAAAAAAATGAAATCTCTTAAGTAACTAACTAAAGTGGTCTGAGTATTTGTGAATAGGGGTGTATCACAGGGTCTAGCTGTGCTGTTTTGAAACAATTTAAGAACACCAATTAATTTGAACTGCAATTGTGTTATGAAATGAAAATGCAATAATGCTTTTCCCTGTATATGTATTTGGAATTGCGCTGATGAGGGGTGGTGCTGTCTCCCAGGAGGGTATATAAAGCCCTAGACAGGGTGGGCTAGTCGTGTCTTGTCTTGGGTCATGTCTTGTGGCGTTCAGGGGGAAATCCCTGTGGGACTAAAACACCAGCCAGCAACATGTGATTGTTGGAAATTCCCTACCTGGTTCTAGGGTAGGTTGAGGCCCCAGTGAAATGTAGCTGTGTTAACTGGATTATAATTCACCCCTAGGCATCAACACCACCACTTAATGGGTTATTGACTACTCAATCAATGCAACTAAATCAAGAACTATAAAAACGAAATACAGAATGCAATTTGCCTCCTAGGCTCAGTGGCAGTGACCAAGCTTATATATATTTTTTGCCACCTAAAAACCCAGCTTATTCTACCTGTGTTGTGGACATTGGATTTTCTCTCAGAGAGGCATGTTTATGCCAAAGCAAAAAAAAATTAGTGTGGGGAGAGATAAAGGTCACTCAGATGAATCAGGCCCCAGGGGACTGGGGGTCCAGATTGGCCTGGGTTGTGTCAGCAAAAGCATTGGAATTAAATAATTTGTGTCCTAGAGTAGTGCTGAGAGTGAATATTCAAATTACAAATAGTGTTGGGCTGGAATATTCAAATTGCAAATAAATTTGTCGAATATTTGAGAATTTGAGAATTTCGCAAATATGTTGGCAGATATTCGCAGTCTCGATTATTCTAGATATTATGCACTAGCAAGCTTTACGGCCATGCATTGCGATAATTGTAATTGCATTGCGATTATAACCATAGCATGACCATTCATTTTGAAGAATATCGCAATGCGATCGCAATGCATGGCCGTACGGGTAAATTTCATATTTATGAATTAGCAAATTAAAATTACTACAGGTGGGGGGTAGTCTAATGATATACAAGTGTACACTAACCAGTAAGCATTTTAGTTTTTAAATTTTTTACCCTAAAACATTGCACAAAAGGGTCAGAATACAGTTGTTTTAAGTAAAGAAAAGGTCTTTATTGACAATAGACCAAAACATAAAGCAAATCAGTACATATCTAGAAAATCACACAATTGTAGTTCAATAAACTGGTGGGGGTGTGGTCATCCATGTATGGGGGTCATTACCACACACCAGAACTATCCACACGGTCCCTTTTTATTGAACTACAATTGTGTGATTTTCTAGATATGTACTGACTTGCTTTATGTTTTGGTCCATTGTTAAAACAACTGTATTCTGACCCTTTTGTGCCTGCAATGCCAGACTATTAGTACATTTCTGGGTATTTGTTTACCTAGGTTTAGGGTAAAAAAAAATTCATATTTATGAATATCAAATCAAATATTAGTCGAATTTATCACAAATTAGAATATTGCCTAGGCTGTTCATCACAAATTTTTATTTTGAATATCGGCACTTTGAGAATTCGCGAAGACTTCGAATACAGTGCTATATCTTCGTAATCTTTAATATATTTGAGTGCGACTTGCAAGCAAATGAACTATGCCTATGCTGCTCATTCCTATCAGCCAGTGGTTAAGCCTCCTGGGCAGCCTCAGAAGGAGTACTGCAGGAGTGGAGAAATTACCTATATGTCCACAGCAAGAGCCCTGTGTAGCCTTCACTTTGCCAGGTTACTTTATGCTGGCCAAGCTCTGGAGGTACTACATGTCTCTATTGCATCTTATTTTCCCAGTGTACGTCCTGGGGAAAGTCTGCCAAAGTGAAGGAAAAATGTTCAGTATGTCTGTAAGAGTATACACAGAAAAGTTGAAAGTCACGCCCCACTCGCTACAATTGTTCAAATGTTTACTTCAGCCATCAATAATAAACCCTTTAGTAGAGCGATAGTGCTCCAAATTTCTAGTTCTGGTTAAAACAACATGAACAAACAAACAATTCATTTCCCACACAAAAATATAGCTAGATTAAATATGAAAAAATACACCCAAATTTATAGATTAAGAGGGAAACAAAATATAGTAGAATTAAGATACCCATGGCCGTAAAATAGTATTTTCATTTATTTTTCTCTTTCAACACTTTCGTGCTTGGAAAATTTCCTTAGTGAAAAGGGAACTGTTTCCAGAAGGGGGGCTCGGCAGACTTTCAATAAAGGATTTAGACTTTGATTTGGACATTTTGTTGTAATCTCTCCCTTCCTCTTTACCTTGGCTGTGTACTAGAACTGGTAACAAGAGCCCTATTTCAATGTGCGTCTCACAGACCGTTGAAGCGTGAGCTTTGCTTCCTTGTTGAAGTGGCAGTAGTCTGTTCGTTGTTTACATTTCCTTGTGGGCATGTTTTTTTATTTGTAATGGCACAACAAAATGGACTACGGAAAAACAATGATGTCCCCGAGTAATTCTAGCTAAAATCACACTGCATGTACAGTGTATTTAGGCTTAACTTTGTCAGGCCTAAGAAGGTGAAAGAAAATATTATAAAGACATCTTTCATCATTTTTTTAAGTCTGTGCTGTATATTCTTTCCAATGAAGCTTTTCATAATGCAAACAATTCCCTTCAATTTCATATGTTAAAGGAAAAACATATTTTATATATATATATATATATATATATATATATATATATATATATATATATATATATATATAAATATGTGTGTATCACATATGTAAATCACATAAGGGACAAAAGCGACCACACTGACACACATTTCACCCTGGCATTATATATGTAGACAGAAAGTGACTAAAAGACCTAAAGGGTCATTACCTCATGTTTCAAATATAAAATCATGTATGTACACTTATAATTGTATTGCTTTCATGTGTCTCTCAATTCATTCTTGTCTTAAAGTGGATGTAAAAAATATATATGTTAAATTGAAGTTTGGCTTCATGATCCTGTTGTGCAAGTTCTCCCACTTAAAAAGATGGGAAAGGTCTGCCATTTTTATCATAGGTACACCTCAACTATGAGAGACATTATGGGGGGAAAGAATCCAGAAAATCCCATTATCTGATTTTTAAAGAATTTATTTGCAAATTATGGAGGAAATTAAGTTTTTGGTCAATAACGCAAGTTCATCTCAATACTTTGTTATATACCCTTTGTTGGCAATGACAGAGGTTAAACGTTTTATGGAAGTCTTCACAGGGTTTTCCCACGCTGTTGCTGGTAATTTAGCCCATTCCTCCACGCATATCTCCTCTAAAGCAGTGAGGATTTGGGGATGTCACTGACCAACATAGACTTTTAACTCCCTTCAAAGGTTTTCAATGGAGTTGATTTTTTGGAGACTGGCTAGCCCACTGCAGGGCCTAGAAATGCTTCTTACTAAGCCACTCCTAAAATTGGTGTTTTAGTTAGTGCCAGAAACAATATAAAAACTTCATGCAGTTATGTGGATTGTGTAAGCCTGGCAGTAACCTGGCTTCCAGGGCTTTCAATAATTTTAGTAGTGAATCCAATCACTACGACCTCTATTTGGTCTTCCAAAAACCTCTATTTGGTATTTTAAAAACTCACAGATATTGTTAAGATCAAATAAATTTGGCAAGTGTTTGGATATCTCAGGTATGTGTATCACAATTGTCATAGGAAAAGCATTTGTAGATCTTTGGTTAAATACTTTTTGAACAGGGAAATTGATAGATGCAAGGTAAGACCGTTTTATGTCATTAACAATGAACTTTACCTTTTGTAGAAGCCATTTATTCAACACAAAAAGGTCAACCCTGCAGTTAGTGTTGAGGACATATGTATAGGTCTTCTTAGAGGAAAGATGACATGTTTAAATGTCATGGAGATTAGCTTCTGCAACTGTGTGTTTTAAAAATGGTATTGGGATTAGAGGAGTTCATAGGTTTATATGGAATTGTGTTTGTCTCTGCATAGTAAAAGAGTACTTTGGTTCAAAAGTTTAGTTTTCCAACATTTGGGGTATAAATAAGATGTATGTGTTGTTAATAAAGCTTAAATCTTAAACTTAAACATAACTATAAAAAAACAAGGAACAAGTCATTAAATATAAAGTGGGTGTGCAAAGTATTCAGACCCCCTTTGTTATCTTTTAAATCTTTAATTTTTTTTTTCCTCACAGCACCCCATATTGACAGAAAAAGGAAAAACTGAAATATCACATGGTCCTAAGTATTCAGAACCTTGGCTGTGACACTCATATATTTAACTCAGGTGCAGTGCATTTCTTCAGATCGTCCTTGAGATAGTTCTACATCTCATTTGAGTCTAGCTGAGTTTTATTATACTGTTTGGACTTGATTAGGAAAGCCACACACCTGTCTATATAAGATGTTAAGATGTTGCACAGCTCACTGTGCATGTCAGAGCAAATGAGAATCTTGAGGAAAAAGGAACTGCCTGAAGAGCTCAGAGACAGAATTCTAGCAAGGCACAGATCTTGCCAAGGTTACAAAAAATTTCTGCGGCACTTAAGAGCACAGTGGCCTCCATAATCCTGAAATGGAAGGCGTTTGGGATGACCAGAACCCATGCTAGAGCTGGCCGTCCGGCCGAATTGAGCTATCGAGGGAGAAGAGCCTTAGTGAGAGAAGTAAAAACCCAAAGATCACTGTGGCTGAGCTCCAGAGATGCAGTCAGGAGATGGGAGAAAGTTGTAGAAAGTCAACCATCACTGCAGCACTCCACCAGTCGGGGCTTTATGGCCGAGTGGCTCAAAGGAAGACTCTCCTCAGTTCAAGACACATAAAAGCCTGCATGGAGTTTGCTAACAAACACCTGAAGGACTCCAAGATGGTGAGAAATAAGATGCTCTGGTCTGATGAGACCAAGATAGAACTTTTTGGCCTTAATTCTAAGCGGTATGTGTGGAGAAAACCAGACATAACTTGTTTTTGTGTGATTGCAATATCAACTTGAGTTTGCATAAAAGAAGATCTGCTTCAGATTTAGGCAATTTATGGTGAATATATATTTCCTATTTTACACTTATTTGCTCACATGTAAATTGATAGGTTGAAGATCCTTTGGATCTATTATGGATTCCCCTACTAGCCACAATTTAATGTAAGTCCATGAATTGTAAATGTGCATTTTCCATTTCTCACTGATGACATCTGATAAAGAGGGAATGTGGCTCATTCTATTTTTGTTAATGAGAATGATGTGAAATACTTTGTCACCTTGTTTTAAAAAGGAAATATTTTGAGCGGTTACACTGTACTCTCTTTGAGTTTCCCTCCCCTGTCCACGTTCATGGCGTCATCAATGACATCGGCGATGTGGGCTAGGAAACCGACATCCCCCCAATATAATGGAGGTCTATCGCATGGTCCCCAGCTATTCCGGGATCCGTGATGCCAATGAGGTGGTCCCGGGATCCTGGAACAGCTGCGGCTGCACAGAGATTTGCAGCAAATTTTTCGAACTGCTGGTCGGCTTTGATTATCTTGTTTCAGGTAGAGTTTGTTTTTCAAACATACTCTGGACAAACTGGGTTCATCTCCATCTCATGGGGGGGGGGGGGGGGGGGGGGGGGGGGGGGGGAGGTTAAAGCACATCTGTGAGCTATCACAGTAGTTAAAAATCACTCCACAATCCTAAAAAAATATACTTTTCTGTTGAAGCTGCCATAGTTAACACATCAATACTGTAGATGCAAGTGTTCGGGGTTATTAAACTGCAGTAACACATTATATTGGCAACTAGGTTTTCAATGGTGAAAACGTAGCTCTGTAGGCTTGTAAATGGGATGTGATGATGTGACTTTTTCTTCCCAATATGTGTGAGAGAGAAGACATGACAAGGCAAATTTCAGGCGCCCAGGGTACCCTCCCAGCATAGGTACCCTCACCATTCATTTGGTGTCCGCCCAACCTCTCGGCAGCAACCGTTTTTTGAGCAGGGCTACCACGGAGTGTGAGGTGGTAGGGACCGGACAGACGGCATCAAGGGACCCCCACGGAGCCGAGGGTACAAGTACCCAAACGCAAGCGGGGTAGATCCAGCCGTCAATCCGGACCATGATGCCTCCTGTCATGGCCCAATTTCCATCCACTCACTTCGGTCCAATCCCCTATCAATGACGGAGCGCCTGTGCGTGATGACGTCCGGCCAAACGCGCCCGCCCGTACACATATGACGGGGGGAATCGGGAGACCGGCCATCACGGCGGAGGGACTGGTACCGGCCACACACCGGCACACTACGCGTCTCCAGGAACTATTCTAGGAACGGGGTAAGTCCTTTTACGGAAACACCATTTTGGTGTTGAGTACCAGGAAATTACACCTTGTTTACTATAGGCGGCCAGGTTGCCTGTAGACCCAGTGTGGATAGGTGACGGACGGTATTGCTGGTGGGTAAGCCGTGTGTACTTACATCTGACGAGGTATCCCTCACTTGGGTGAACTCTGTGACTCTGTTTGTGGTGGTTTTGCTGGACGATTTTGGTGTTTACATACACCCTTGAGGTGTATGGGCTTTTTCTCTTCTTTTTTCTAGTTGTGGTGGCTTTGACTTACCTGACACTTACCCCCACTGTTCTCTTCCACCTTCCCTCTTTTCTTTTTCCCCCCTTTTTTCCTTCCTCCCAGCTCTAGCACTTCC